>NQII01000492.1:522487-593349 GCA_002778355.1 Clitarchus hookeri | reverse complement strand
AATAAATGGCGTGACGGCTACTTTGATGTGGGCGTACCCATTATCTTCGCTGCGCGAGGACCTGCATTAGGCCTTGCGTCTGATTGGCTACAGTATGCTGTGGAATATTCCCTATTGGCTGGACTGGCGGCTGGCTAGTAGGTCACGAGACGCTGATTGGCGAACAGCTTTCTAACATGTTGCTGGCCAGTGACGCTATATATCTGGCGCATACGGCTGGAGTTCGCGATAAAAGTGACTGTCAACTTGTGTAAGTACTCTGTATTGGGAGTGTGTTCCAATTTCGCTGGGCCAGTAGGAATTCTCCTATTCTGGTGCTAAATACTTGTGATTTGTCTGCGTCAAATATGCATCACATCCTAAACGGAGCAAAACGTCGGTTTGTTCTTGACCAAGCGAGGTGGCACGGTGGTAAACCACTGGACTCGCACTCTGCAGGACCTTGGTTCGATCCCGGTCCAGCCATCCTGAGTTTGATTATACGTGATTTTACGAAAGCTCTCTAGGTGATTGCTGAGATGGTTCCTCACTACAAACCAGTTCCTGCTTCTCTGGACAATTGCTCAGTCTCTAATGACCTGGCTGTCAACGAGACGTTAAGGGTACTGTCCTCCGGCTGGCAGCTGCGAAATATAAATAGGAAATTCCTAGTTAAGGAAACATCGCCTTAGTGCGTTAATTTTAAAGATATACGTTTCAAACAAAATGTATTCTTCACGAATATTTTAGGAGAAGTTCCCTACAGCGGAGATGTTTTCATAACATTTTTAAAATGTATGTTTTACAAAAAAGTACATACTGCCTATCTATATAGAAAATATACGCTCGTAGGAATTTTCTCCAAAACAATTCGCGAAGAATACGTTTTGTTTAAAACGCCTATCTTTAAAATTAACGCGCAGAGGCGACATTTCCTTAACATGGTATTTCCTATTAAACTTTCACAGTTACCAGCCGGTAGGCAGTGCCCTTAAGATACATTCTTATAGTGTTTTTGATAACTTGTTGGCGCGAAAATCTTTGGCGATTTTCAACTATTTCTGCTTATGGCTAGTATTCATGCGTAGATCAATTAAGTCCACAGTCCTTTCAGCCACCGTATCCTATATGAGAATCTTTCACAGCAAGATAGGAAACCAGCGAGGGAAATATTTCACATGTTAGTATTAAAACAAGTTTTGCTGTAACGTGCGTTAAATAAGAAGATGCCCTTTTAAGTCGCGATCAGTGCTAAAAATTAGTAACATTACTCTTTTATAATTCTGTCTTGGCTTCCCTTCCCTTCCCTTCCCTTCCAGTCTGATTTTGTGGGAGGCTGTATCGCCCTTCTTTTAAAATGAAAAGTAGAGGTACGTGAATTTCGCAAATTATTTCGTTGGCATCTGAACTTCAAGCATATGCACTCTAGTTTTCATTTTATGATTGTACCTTAGTTTTTTTACACATCCTGCTAAACTCTTTAGCCAGTAATACACTGGGAGAAATTGTACCAGTGCCATGACGATATATGGAAACAGTACTCCGTCTCTCCTTCCTTCAGTTGAAAAAATTTCCCAAAAGCAGATACCTCCCCCCGTCATGTGTTAAAGTGGCAAAGTGATAGGGTTTGTGAAAGCTGAAAACATAGATTTTTTTGGTTTTATATTTTTGGGGACAAAATATCGCCAGATTTTTTTTATAAACTTCCCCAGCAAAATCACAAAATATTTAAATACAAGAATAACACCATGGTTGTCGCCTAAGTACAAAAATATTATAAAATATTATATATAAAAACCCCTCAAGTGCAAATGGAACTTAACGTATTAATACTACAAAATTTAAATGTTCCAAAAAAAATCACCCCTAAAAAGATATGTATACTTTGCTTACAACATTACGGGTACAGCCCTCCCTCCTCCCTCGTCGGAACAGAGTTCCGCGCCTATCTGGGTTCCTCTCTGCTTAATTGTCTCAAAACAGGAAGCCACTCCTTTTATTTCTTTATTTTCGTTCTTTAGAAGTTTTTAAAACATCCAAGAAATGGAAAAAGAACTCGGTGACGTCACATATGGCACGCATGCTCTTAGAAGGTCTTGAAGACAGGAGGGAGGAGGTGGGGAGCGACCCGAAGACGAAGCGAGCAAGGCGGTCGCTGGCCGATGTGTTGGCAGCGTTCGCCCCAGTAGGCGCAGTTCAACGGGGCGACGCGCCACACATACCCAGGTTAGGTTGACGTCCCTGACGTCGTTAGCGGCGCCCACGTAGTTTCACGTAAACTAAAAATCGCAGAACGTACTTCTTTTAACAGGTGCTCTTTGTTCGATGGGACACCGTCACAAAATAATATGTCCGTATCAAGTGCAATCGAGTTGAACGAAAAAGAAGAGCTTCACTCCATTGCAACAGCCAGTGGAAAAACATTTCTGGTCCGAGTATGTAAAGAACTGAGAAGTCTGGTCTGCTGCCAAATGAATTTGCGAAATTCGTCTGATTCTGTAGGCGTGAGATTACTTTTCGTAATACTTTGCCAGCATTGCTATACGCATTCGAGTCAGTGCTTAAATTATAATATACACAGTTATAAAAAAAAAATATTTCAGAATTTTTTAAGTTTTAATTTTATTTAAAGTGTGTAGGTTAACAGCGAACCAGGCACAGAACTATGTCCGTGGGGTCGCCAGAGTCCTCGTAATTGACTTAGGCGGGACGTTCCCTGGAAGTGTTGTGGGCGTGCACGTTTGTGCAAAACCAATTGCAACGCACACGTGCGCGCGCGGGGAGCGAGGTCATCGGATCGGCGTGTTTGACGATGCCCCGACCTTTAACCCCCCTCTCCAACCAAGCTCAGCCAATGGTGCCTTCACATCCACTCCGGTGTGTTCGCGGAACAAACAAAGCAGCGGAGTAAACAGAGCCGGTCGCTAGCGCCCCTCCAGCTGAGTGGCGACAATCGTAACTGCGTCATTAACCACACGCTGTTGCCTTTTACGACTCCACCCCCTTCCTTCCGAACACTGCCGCCTGTCTGCGGACAGTTTGGTTTTATTGTTCCCCTCCTCACGACAATGTCCCGCGCCATCTACGAGCCCTGCGGCTGCTAGAGTGCCACCGTTATGGAAATGCTACGAAACTAATTCCCCAAGTTGTTGTGCGCTCAAAAGAAAAGTTTGAACGGGACATTCTACACCCATCTCAGTTCACGCCATTTGGGTTTACTTCTATGAATCATATCTTGCAAATGCTTGATTGTAAGTCGTTAACTGCTGTGGGTTATTTTTACTACGGTTTACAACACTTCGTAACAAGTTAGAATGTCTTCTGCTGCTGGAATGCACTAGTAGTAACCAGTCACGGAACTGTCTTGTGCTAGTAACAACCAGTAGCATCGTTAATCAGCAAAAATCACGGATTTTTTTTGTGTTGGTGTATTTTTGAAAATACTTTACGTCTTAGGCCTAACGCAAAATGGAGACGCAGGGTGACAAGCTGGCGTAGGGTGGCCCTGGGTGAAGCAGCGCGTGGAATAAACTGCTAGGAGGCATGGACGCAAGTTGGATCGCAGTTGGAAGACGCAGTGTACAGAGGTGACGTGTTAGTGCTTTAAGTAACATGGCTGTGGCTAGTGATGTTGCTGAACGTTTGATTGACTTACGTTCAGATTCTGATTCTGACGACGAACACGAGGTCGAAATGTTGACGTACGCCACATTTAGTAGAAAAACGTGAAGAGGAGTCCTTACATGAAAAAACGAAAGATGCATGGTGAATTCGCATTAACAAGGGAATTCAGTGACGAACAGTTTACTAACTATTATCGGTTAAATCGTGAACAGTTTAAGTGCACGACATCATAAAGAACAAAATAGACGCCGAAGGATGAAATGCTACGAGGCCCATTGGAACAGAACAAAAACTAGCTGTGTTTTTAAGGAGAGTAATTTTATATTGATATTTATATATAGGTCGAGAATGTTAAAAGTATGCATGTTACGAACTAGGAAATGACTTGCGTTTACACATAATAATTAATTTATTTTCATGTGTATTGTGAAACACTTCCAAAAAACGATCATGAACGCAGGCTTTTGACATAGCAAGAAATACCATTGTTGAGATAAATCATCACCAAAGGAGAGAAAAACACGCTGATTGGCTGTAGCTCCAGATACATTTTCGTTGATTTCTGTGGTATCCAGTGAGTGTGAACTTCAGGAATATGAAGAGTGGGCTGGAGTTGAAGAACTGCTGCCAGACGGACTGTTTGAATGGTGATGTGATGCATCATTGCATAATGGAGTCATTTGGAAATATGGTTGGTTTTTAAGTGTGTTCAGCTCATACATTGGAGGAATATTCAGTAATGTGGCCTCCATTTGTGCGACAGCATGAAAAATATTGTTTGCGAACAATATGGTGCGATAATGGCGGTATTTGTTTTGTCATTTTATACATTGAGATGAAGAATTGATACAAAGGATCACATCCAACACCTTCACTTGTTTTCCTTTCTTCCAACAGCCTACTTCGTTCTTCCACTCTTGTTTCAGATAGCTCTTCCCGTTTCACCATGCTCAGAGTAATTAAGGCAGCGGCATTACCTGTTCTTACTCCTTTTTTGGCCTCACAGATAGTGGAAGTTCAGGAATCACCTCAGGTACTTCACTTCCCGCAGTGTCTTTGTCATACTCCATGTTCGGTTCTTCTTGAAGTACATCTTCAGAGCCAATATCTTCACTAGTATGAATCGTATCTTGACTATCGCTGTCGTCGTTTAGATTCCCATCACGCGGTCTATTATACATGTAAGGCTGTAGAAAACTCATAGCCTTTTGTAACCTCCAAAGTTTCACAGTTTCAGCCGCGGCTTCACTTTTTATACATTTCTTTTGCCTTCAGAGTGCATCTCTTAAGGAATGTCTGATCCTCTCCCAAAGTTCCTTTGCTTCTGCACCTGCAACTAATCATTTGTAAATAGTAATTATTACGTATCTACATTCTGCAGTGTGTGCACATATAAACATTCAGTTTATTACTTTGGTTATTATAATTAGGTAATGTCGTACAGTACAATTTATCAATGGTTTATCGTAGACCCGCGAGAAATCTGCTATTTGTAAAACCATTTTAATGCACACACGTTACCCCATCAAACATAACTAAATAAGGTTAACACTTGACACCTATTGTGATCGCTCAGTTCGTTCGTCAATTCATTAACATCTTTCTTATTACAGATACTGGGCCTCAGGAAACAGCTACAAGTGTATTGCATACAGCTACAGAATGCGTGATCAGACATTCTCATACATTTGTTGGAAGTATCAAAAGTTATATGGACACATCTACAACCTGTGTATTTACCGGGACCTACAGAAGAACAGTGGAAATAAATCGCGGAGGTTTTTCGAACAAAGATAGCATTTTCCACATTGCATAGGAGCGATCGACAGAAAGCATGTTGTGATAAGAAAACCTGGCAAAACTGGATCCTCGTATTTCAATTATAAACATACCTTTTCCGTGGTGTTAATGGGTATTGTTGATTCTAACTACAAATTCATCGTAATTGATGTAGGGTCGAAGGGACGATTCAGTGATGGGGACATTTTTGGCACTCACATTGTGGCAAAACGAATTATGAACGGCACTTTACATCTTCCAGCTTTAACACTGCTGCCTCCGATCGAAGATCCNTTTTGTGTTGGTGTATTTTTGAAAATACTTTACGTCTTAGGCCTAACGCAAAATGGAGACGCAGGGTGACAAGCTGACGCAGGGTGGCCCTGGGTGAAGCAGCGCTTGGAATAAACTGCTAGGAGGCATGGACGCAAGTTGGATCGCAGTTGGAAGATGCAGTGTACAGAGGTGACGTGTTAGTGCTTTAAGTAACATGGCTGTGGCTAGTGATGTAGCTGAACGTTTGATTGACTTACGTTCAGATTCTGATTCTGACGACGAGTACGAGGTCGGAATGTTGATGTACGCCACATTTCGTAGAAAAACGCGAAGAGGAGTCCTTACATGAAAAAACGAAAGACGCATTGTGAATTCGCACTAACAAGGGAATTCAGTGACGAACAGTTTACTAACTAGTATCGGTTCAATTGTGAACAGTTTAAGTGCACGACATCATAAAGAACGAAATAGACCTCGAAGGATGCAATGCTACAAGGCCCATTGGAACAGAAGAAAAACTAGCTGTGTTTTTTAAGAGAGTAAGTTTATATTGATATTTATATATACGTCAAGAATGTTAAAAGTATGCATGTTACGAACTAGGAAATTACTTGCGTTTTTATATAATAATTAATTTAGTTTCATGTGTATGTTGAAACACAAAAACCATTATGAACGCAGGCTTTTGACATAGCAAGAAATATCATTGTCCTGATAAATCATCACCAAAGGAGAGAAAAACACGCTGATTGACTGTAGCTCCAGATGCAGTTTCGTTGATTTCTGTAGTATCCAGTGGTTGCGAGTGTGAACTGCAGGAATATGGAGAGTGGGCTGGAGAAGAGCTGCTACCAGACTGACTGTTTGAATGGTGATGTGATGTATCATTGCATAATGGAGTCATTTGGAAATATGGTTGGTTTTGAAGTGTATTGGGCTCATGCATTGGAGGAATATTCAGTAATGTGGCCTCCATTTATGTGACAGCATGATAAATATTGTTGCGAACAATATGGTGCGATCATTGTGGCATTTGTTTTGTCATTTCATACATTGACATGAAGGAAGTCATACAAAGGATCACGTCCAACATCTTCACTTGTTTTCCTTTCTTACAACAGCTTCCTTCGTTCTTTCACTCTTGTTTAAGATAGCTCTTCCCGTTTCGCCATGCTCAGAGTAATTAAGGCAGCGGCATTACCTGTTTTTATTCCTTTTGTTGGCCTCACAGATAGTGGAAGTTCAGGAATCACCTCAGGTACTTCACCTCCCTCAGTGTCGTTGTCATGCTCCATGTTCGGTTCTTCTTGAAGTACATCTTCAGAGCTAATATCTTCACTAGTTTGAATCGTATCTTGACTATCGCTGTCGTCGTTTAGATTGCCATCACGCGGCCTGTTAGACATGTAAGGCTGTAGAAAACCCATCGCCTTTTGTAACCTCCACAGTTTCACAGTTTCAGCCGCGGCTTCACTTTTTATACATTTCTTTTGCCTTCAGAGTGCATCTCTTAAGGAATGTCTGATCTTCTCCCAAAGTTCCTTTGCTTCTGTACCTGCAACAAATCATTTGTAAATAGTAATTATTACGTATCTACATTCTGCAGTGTGTGCACATATAAACATTCAGTTTATTTCTTTGGTTATTATAATTAGGTAATGTCGTATAGGACTTTATAAATAGTTTATCGTAGACCCGCGTGAAATCTGCTATTTGTAAAACCATTTTAATGGACACACGTTACCCCATCAAACATAACTAAATAAGGTTAACATTTGACACCTATTGTGATCGCTCAGTTCGTTCGTCAATTCATTAACATCTTTCTTATTACGGATACTGGGCCTCAGGAAACAGCTACAAGAGTATTGCATACAGCTACAGAATGCGTGATCAGACAGTCTCATACATTTGTTGGAAGTATCAAAAGTTATATGGACACATCTACAACCTGTGTATTTACCGGGACCTACAGAAGAACAGTGGAAATAAATCGCGGAGGTTTTTCGAACAAAGATAGCATTTTCCACATTGCATAGGAGCGATCGACAGAAAGCATGTTGTGATAAGAAAACCTGGTAAAACTGGATCCTCGTATTTCAATTATAAACATATCTTTTCCGTGGTGTTAATGGGTATTGTTGATTCTAACTACCAATTCATCGTAATTGATGTAGGGTCGAAGGGACGATTCAGTGATGGGGACATTTTTGGCACTAGCATTGTGGCAAAACGAATTATGAACGGCACTTTACATCTTCCAGCTTTAACACTGCTGCCTCCGATCGAAGATCCTATGCCGTACGTCTTTGTAGGGGATGAGACGTTCCCGTTGTCCCAGAATTTGACGAGAGACTATCCGAGACGTAGTGTTAATGACAATTACGTCAACAAACTGTTCAACTATAGACTGCCGTGAGCGCGCCAACCAGTCAAATGCGCTTTTGGTATACTTGCGTCGCGTTTTCGTGTTTTTAGAGCGTCATTTTATATTAATGTTGATAGTGTGGTCATTTTTGTCAAGGCTGCGTGTGTGTTGCACAACTATTTCAGACATTCCTCAGTTACTCATAGTGATGACGACACAGTTGAGGATATTCCACAACATCAGCTACGTCCATTACAGTTGAGTGAAAACCGAAGAGCATTGAAAGTTTTTTCAATTCGACAGCATTTCACTGTGTATTTCAACTCGGCAGGATTGGTACCTTGGCAGATGGAAAGCGTTTTACATGGAAAGTACTGTAATGTAACAATACCTACAAATACTGGATACCGATAGTCACTGCCATAAAGTACAGATAGGTATAGAAGGTCAAGTCCCCTGAACCCTCAAAACTATAAGCGATAGTGTAAGTGGTGTGTATTACAAGCCGAACGGGGCAGTTTTGTCCTCATATTAATGACTTCCTGGAATTGTATTAATATAAATCCTTTGACTTTACATGCTCATTGGTCTAAATTTTCGTTGTGTGTGTTGTATTTGCAATATATACTATCTCATTAGATGTTGTACACTTATAATTATGTTTTGTAAGCAAAAATGAGCGGAGAGCAAACAATTTGATGCGTTAGACGATTTAAACATCTACAAAAAATATATCATGGGTGTTATTTAGTACAACGTTTTCTGCTTTAACATATTATACACAAACATTAGTTTTGGGAATTATGTGGTTAAAAAAAATTTTTGTAAAAAAATAATTTACATATATTATTACCAAATATTTCCATATATTACAATATATTTTATACAAATACGTGAATTAATCTTAAGTATGCACCTAAAAAAAAAATAACTTTTGCACAGCACATAAATTGAAAACCCTGAATATACTTATTTACTTATACACTAAAATATAAATAAATTTCTTTGTCCCATATATAATTTATAACAACTGTTGATATATTATACATAAATACAATTATCATTTAAGTGCTTACCGCACTCGAAATACATTTTTCACACAGCTAGATTTCCCAAGTCATGAAATATTTAGTTTTTCACTCGTCCCAGTATTAAAATTCATTTCTGTCATGATATTNAGCTAGATTTCCCAAGTCATGAAATATTTAGTTTTTCACTCGTCCCAGTATTAAAATTCATTTCTGTCATGATATTCCAGAAATACAACACTATCAATTCGATATATCACTTGTAAGTATTATTACCGTAATGCAAAATTTGACCATGTTTTTATAAAACATTTTGCCTACCCTTTTGACTAGCAACAATGCAGTGGAAACAAACATCTTTCTGTCGTTATGACACAGGACGCAGTGAAAGCACTTAAAACTAATTTTATGGTATCGGGGTAATCGTATTGAGTTGATACCACCTGGTCACAGCTATTGGCTTGCTTATGTAAGTTAATTTTTACTTATTTTATACGCTAAACATAACATAAACGACATAAACAATGAACTATTACTTATCATAGTTCATTTCTATCTCCTTTGTTACCTGTTCCCACTTCTCTGCCTTCAATTTTGATGATGAGTTATAATGTGCATGGCCTGTACCGTATAACATACTTGTGGTTCACACTGCCTCGATAAGTTTCTCCTCCATTTTCTTCACTAGTCACTACGACTTCCCGCAGGAAACTGCGGCGTGGTTACTGCAGGGTCACGTGGCGTAAGGCGTGAGTCACGTCACGCTGTTCTTCAACTTGCGCGGCTAAATGCCAATATGTGGTTCTCAGACTGCTGCGGCGAGTCACCCTGCCAGGGCTGCGTCTCATTTTGCGTCAGGCCTTACTTGTTTAATATCTGCATGATGCATATTTGACGCGGTTGCGCTGTTCACATATAATTCATGAACTCAAGATTATTAGTAGATACTATGGTTTATCGCGGGAAAAGCTGACTGTTTCCTATAATTCAACATACCGTACACAGGTCAGGTCCAGCAGTTTTCTTTCCTTATTGGCTCTCATGCACGTATAAAGCTACTATCATATTTAATTGGGCCAATGAGGATTCTGATATTTTAAAGCAGAACGTTTGTGATTGGTCCGCAAAGAACATAGCCGCGTCAAAATCTTGATCATCCAACCATATAAAAATATGCTAGTTAGCAGGGATGCCAAACTCAAACTGGTGTGAGGACCATGAAATGTAATCATGAGGGTAATAACATGCTGCCTAACAGTATAAAAAAATAACATTTTTGGAATTTATTTGTTAAAATATTATAAAACGATCTATTTTAAACTTAAACAACTTAGTGCTGTACAAAAATAATTATAGCAATGCAATCAAATCCAAAAACAAGCGCTACCAGAGGCTGGGAAGATCAATGTTAAAAGTTTTGCAAAAGGAAAATTCCCCACTAGGTAAGCGCTAGTGTGGCCGATGTACCAGTTTTTTTTTCTCTATTTTCTAAGTTCAAGAACAGGATAATCGCAATAATTATAAATCACCTATAAAATAACTTCGTGACTGAGTAAAATCTTAATCTTTTATTGTTCACGTAGCTTAACATTTTAATTATATGTTGCCTTTTGGAACACTGCGCACCTAGCGGCGGAAATTCTCCCTATGCGAAACTCTCCCATAAGAAATCTCGTTTTGTTTCTAATCTGAATAGAAACAGCCTTAAGCAAGTCGGACTGCACGGGAGTATATGGTCGTTGCGAGGGAGCGCCGATCAAGTTGTAATTAACTAGAATGGAAGGCTCGCAGCGGCAGTCGCCGTTCATCAGGACGCTGTTTGTCAGGCTCCTTACAGTGTCAACTGCAATCCATCACCACCTGTCCCCGGTCCCAGCCTGGGCAATGGCTGCTGGCGATAACTCCCCCCCTCCCCCTTGCAAACCTTGTGTAACCTTACCTGCCCAACCCTGACTTTATCTTGGCCCCTCCCACTCGACTACGTGTCGTGTTGTCTGCTGCGATACTACTCACCTGCCTTGCAATATTTATTGAAACTAAGCGCAAATCACGAAAATATTTTGTGGCAATATACTTTCAAAACACGATAGTGTCTTGCTCCCTTTGTCACTGGACGATACACATCCGACGTGGGCGAACTGCTTGCAGGCGAATCGTTAACCTTTAGTATTGTAATACTGCAATTATCATTGGACCAGCAAAATTGGGGAAACATCTTCTCATAGACGGCAGTCAACAACGAAATAAGAACATCAGGCATGCACACAGTAGACAGGAAGCTAGCAGAGCAGACAGTTGTCCTCCCGGCGACGAACAACTACGTAATATTCAATATTACTAGGGACAGGAAAATATCGCGGTTTGGTTCAGTGATCTGAAAGCTGTACTTCATATACCTCTCTGTCACAGAGAAGGCCCCCTACTTCAGAATACTAAGGCTTATACCGCGAACTCCAGCAGGACACGCCATTTTGGTGACGCTGACCAGCAAAATGTTGAAACGCAGTTCACCAATCAGCACCTGATAACCTATTCGCCAACTAGCAGCCCAGCCGATAAGGAACCTTCCTTAGCATGTAGTAGTCAGTCAGACTCAAGGTCCGTTCCCAGACATTCAGAGGATGGGTACATTGTTATCTAATGAACCACCACGCCATTGCATCGCAGTGTACTTATATATAACGTGCTTCTGTGTCCTGGAGCGTCAGCTGTTTGTTATTTGGCTGTTGCCTCAGTGGGTGGTCAGTTTTTCCTCATAAAAGGTAGCGTGGGATTCCGTCTTTCTTTTCTTACAGGTCTTTTATTTGCTTGATATTCTGCAGGATGTGTCTTATTAACTGTGAGCCGATTGCTAACTTCACATAAATGTATGTGTGTTTCAAGTTTCGCCTATTCTTAGATATGCAAAAATGTCTGATGTTAACGTCGTAATTGTTACTTGTATTTTCGTCTTTATTTTGTTACTGTGCTGCAGGTATTCTGTCACGCTCTGGAGGACTGTGAGGATATGCTAATCTCGTAACAACAGAGTAGACGAAACAAGTAGAGCCCAGTTCACAAGGTAAACATCTGGTCACGGGAGCAGCAGCGAGTGGAAAATTGACAGGGGCGTAACAACTGAAATTTTCGAAGGGGAGAGGGACAAGCCCTAAGTTCGTTGCCAACTGTCCTTTCGTTGAGAAGACACATCTCTAAGGAACTCTCAATCGTTAAAAATAACTGGCATTCAAGACCAAAATTTTTGTGTATTAAAATGTATCAGAATTTGATCGTTATTAACAAATTAATTGTTTGTATATCAAAGTATGGGTCTCCATGTGGGAGAAAGATGACAAAATAAACTTGATTATGTAGTTAAGCTATATAGTCGGGTAATTTGCTACTCTAGCAACTCAATTTAGAGATCACCATGAGCAACGAAAAAGTTCAATCACGTTCCGTATGTATTTCACACAAATTTCTGTTCGTGTAAGAGGCCGTGGTGGTGTAGTGGTTAGACTGCTCGCCTCCCACTTAGGTTCTATTCCCGGCGGGGTCGCTCCCGGATTTCCGCAAGTGGGAATCGTGCCGGACGATGCTGCTGGTCGACGGGTTTTCCTGCATTCCGGCGCTGCTCCATACTCACCTCACTTTACCCGCATCGGTTCTCAAGACGTCGNTCGACGGGTTTTCCTGCATTCCGGCGCTGCTCCATACTCACCTCACTTCACCCGCATCGGTTCTTAAGACGTCTATGTTAAAATCCGCTCAAATCTCCCCACTCTCCACTCTTAGTGTAAAGTTACGGACCGAAAGTCAGTTATTAAGTTGCAAGCGACTGGTTTATAAGACTGTACTGGATGGACGTCAGTGCCTCCGGACAGTGTAATCTACTATAAACAAATTAATTACTGGAAAATTAGATTCCTGTAAAGTTGTTTCCATTACCTCAGCTTTGGTATTATGCCGTAAGAGTTCAGTAGTAATATTTTCCTACAACTGACATGCTTTCGTTACAACTCATTAACAGAAAGTAATTACATATATTCAATCAACAAGCAACCTTAACTTGTATGGTGCCAACATTTTGTCGAAATTGTTTGGTTTGAACTATTGTTTGTGTACTTGTAAAACCTCCAGGCGTCTCTGAATGCACTAATCCATACTCTTGAATAATCGAAGTTCAGTTTGTTATTTTCGCAGGAGTGATATGTTGTAAACACTGTGTCTAGACGAATTGTGTAAATGAGGCCGTTCACTAGTATTTAACTGTGAAATGCAACCTCTTCAACGAAATTGTGTTCTGTTGCAGGTAAGGTGCTAAAAAAAAAATTATACCTTACAGAATTCAGAACAACTCACCAAACTGGAAAATAGATGTGATTAGTTGATATTAAAATGTAAGCTAAATCGTGGATATGGCGTAGGGCTAAACTACATCAAATGTTAGTTGGAAGATATTCAGCTTAGTATAGTTGTTAGCTTACATAAATAGAAACCGCCATGCTTACTTTGTAGTAGTGCACGTATAACTTTATTGTATCTAGTAAAATTTCTGACACCTGTGATACCTTATACACTGAAGAGCCAAAAAAAACTGGTACACCTGCCTAATGTCTGCCTAACGACGCTGCAGTGCTTTGAAGTTCGCGTACATTGTATTGACATATTTTTGCCAAGTATTGCTACTTCACTGTATATTCCAGTTCATTCTTTTTTCTCTCGTTATGCTCGTGTATGGTCGTTTGTTGTTTGGTACGACCTTATATGCGCAGTCCTGGAGTGGCTCGCATATTGTATAAGCCTAGCAGAGCGGGAGGCGTCGAAGAGGGAGAGGGCCGCATCTGATCGGGATTCTGGCTCACGACTTCATGAACGTCACCATAATTGAACTGTCGCGAAAATTGCCCGCTCGACAACCATCCCCCACCTCCCACTAGGTCCCGATTCACCCTCCAATTAATGCGCTCTTCGTCGCACCCTATTTCACGCACCGCTACAATGTCTGGAGGGGAAGGGAGGGTTTGTTTATCGCGCAGCGGTGAAGTATGTGCTCGGGAACGGTAATCCCGCCTTACTGCGTTCTTGTGCAGCGGCACCGAGCCAGTGGTTTTGCTGGTCTTAATGAGAAAATTATCGTGCTCCACGGCCAATAGTGGCGTTTACAGGGTGGATGCGGTACTCAACCACGCCGGAATGAGGACGTGCCGTGCGTGGCCAGCGAGCTGATAGCGCACGCGGAAATGTGGTCACGGGAGCCGCAGGTCTGTCAGATCAACACGGACGTCCCTCTCCTTCCACTACGCCCTACCACTTCTCGTTGTAAGTTGATCACCGTTAAACCGCAGTGCCTAGAGCCAGTGACTTTCCGCGAAACAGTCCCTAGTCCATGGCTGTAAGGTTACTGACCGAGAGTGGTGGATTACAATGTACTGGATTAACACCAGAGCCTCCGGGCAGTGTAATTTACTATAAACAAATGAATTACTGATAAATTAGATTCCACTGAAGCTGTGTCCGCTACGTCACCTTTGGAATTAAGCAGTAACAGTTATGCAGTAATTTTCTCCTACAACTAACACGTTTTCGTTACAACTCAATAACAGAAGTAATTACATATACGAGTATTTGGTCAATAACAACCGTTCAGTGCCGTAGTAAACAAAATCTGATTTGCCCAGTAAAATAACTAATATATTCCCACATAGTCACGAGCGGCCAATAACAAAAATAAAACTGTAAATGTACACTTGNCCAGTAAAATAACTAATATATTCCCACATAGTCACGAGCGGCCAATAACAAAAATAAAACTGTAAATGTACACTTGCAATATTGATGTTTAGGCTCCGTGGAATTATTTCCGCGGAAATCAGGTTTCCCACTTAAAAGTTTATTCGCGGTTTCTTTACACTTTTTGAATCAAACTTTGGAAAAAAAAAAATTCTCTACGGCGTGTTTGGTTGTTTCCTAAATATATCGTATAACACGAGCCTTTTATACTCGTGTTAAAATAAAAGTACCTNTACGGCGTGTTTGGTTGTTTCCTAAATATATCGTATAACACGAGCCTTTTATACTCGTGTTAAAATAAAAGTACCTACGTTATTTTTGGTATAATTAAACTTTTACTTATATTTTATCTATAAATAAAAATATTTCATATATAATTAACACAAATAAAACAGGGAGAAAATATGTGTGTTGGCAATTTCAAGTAATAAATAGTTCTTTTGCAAAATATTATTACACTGAGTGCGCACGAATGATGCGGTGCGTCGTCCGTCTGGTGTACTTTTCTATAGTTGGTTAAGCTTCTTTGTTTGCAGGAGACGGTGGAATATCCAGGAAGTAGAACTTAAGCAGTGCTTCAGATAAGTCGCGGGAAGTAACCGTGAATGGACTATAGCTAGTGTGTGGTGTAAGAGGAGTGTCGACTCGGGCGGCAGCGAGGCGTGCTGGTGACCTGTGACCTCTGACCGCGGGCTGCAGCCTCGCCCACACTTTGCCCTGCGGCAAGGCCTTGCCCGCCTGCAGCGGCCGTGGGAAAACGAAAGCGAGGGCACGCCTTCGCCTCCACTTCACGCCACTAAAACTCGCTACACTGTCAGAAAACGTTTCCAAGAAACTACGAGAAAGAAGGCCTGGCCTACCTGTGAAAAATTGTCCAGAAACATTCGTAAAGTTACAAACATTCAGGTTCAGGTAACAGGTTTTCCGTAAATTTCACGAAACCCTCCATGTATTCACGGAACCTTTCCGTGCACTGTACAAACGTTTTTGATAGATTTCTTAAACTGCGTCGGAAGTTTCAACTTATACATCGCATGGAAATAATACATATCAGGCCGCGGATTTAGGAATGTTTAACGTCANGCGTCGGAAGTTTCAACTTATACATCGCATGGAAATAATACATATCAGGCCGCGGATTTAGGAATGTTTAACGTCACTACAGTATGAAGTAGTGAACTTCCATACGCATATGGTTCTTTCTTGAGCGAATCTAAAAACGTTACCACGAATGTATACGGGGAAAAAATTTACCACTTGTGCTTTCTCACTCTACGTATACACTGATGTGCTANAACGTTACCACGAATGTATACGGGGAAAAAATTTACCACTTGTGCTTTCTCACTCTACGTATACACTGATGTGCTAAATGTGGCAATCATTTCTTAGAGAGTAGATGATTTACCAGGTATATGCATACTTCCAGCACATGAAGAGAGATGACGTAAATCTTTTTTAAGGGGCTTTAATATCTTAACTGTCACAGGAAGGATAGTTTTCTGGTTACACTGGCGAAAAACGCGTCGTTCTGGCATCGGCATCGTTCGTTCCCGAAACCGGAATCTGTTGGAAATATGGATGTGTCCCGTAGTTTGTATGTACGGAGCTCAGTTCCGTTTTTTATTACGGAGTACGTTTCCATAAAGAACTGCATATTTCCGTAATGCAAGTTTTTGCTAGAAAATGACAAACTAGTCTCATTTTTGGCTAGTCAAAAAAAACAGATTGCACAGTTTTTGCATAACGGTGTGCCAGAACCCAATTTATACTATTGCTTGTCGCAGAAATAATAGGTAATTATTCAAGTGCACGGCTAAAATATTTTATGAAAAACTTTGCCTCAACTTATAAACGTATATACGTGCACAAATATATACATATACCAATAATTGTTAAATAAAACAAGTTTCTTCCCAAAGTTTGTCTTTTGGCTTTTTTTCCTTGGTAATATGTTTTATTTTGTGAAGCAGCAGCAGTTGTTAAATTGTGGCCTTGGCATGTAGTTATGCAAAAACTGTGAAAATGACTTTTTTGTCAACGGCGTCATGCATAGGCCTACTGATTTTTTTTTACTATCCAGCGCCCGTCTTTGTAAAACAGAATAACTGAAAATTACTCTACATTGAATTACTGATATTCTGCTGGCCAGGGACTCGACTTTACAGAAATGCGTGTGAATTACACTCTTTTAAAAGTAATATCAGTGTTCCTAGCACTGATTTACACTGGATTTAACTATAGACTAGACAGACACATTATTTTACGTCTTCTGCCCATATCCTAAACATTGACTTTCCCATCGCCAGCAGAAATGTCAAGTTCTCGCGGCCGAACAGTAAGGAAGATGTTTGTTTACATTTGGTTTTCGGACGTACCTACGCTTTTTTTAAATCTTTATACTTGGTGGAACTGAATATATCCCATTTGAATTGGTACTCAGTCGTAGGGCGTGCACTACCATTTCAAAGCATTTATTTCCATGAATAGTGTACGAACCTACAAACCAATCCACATTATTTCGATACTGTTACTGGCAAAGATTATTTTTCATGTAATGGTAGCAGGNTACGAACCTACAAACCAATCCACATTATTTCGATACTGTTACTGGCAAAGATTATTTTTCATGTAATGGTAGCAGGGTGATAGTCAACTCATTCAACTTGGTGTCCGTATGCCGTGCGGGTAATGGAATTTTTTTTTTTTAATTCCTTGACTTTTAAAATATTCTACACACATATTCACTTTATTCTGTAGTTTGGTAAGCAAGAAACATACAATGNAATTCCTTGACTTTTAAAATATTCTACACACATATTCACTTTATTCTGTAGTTTGGTAAGCAAGAAACATACAATGAAAAACATGTGCCTCAAACATATCGTATAGATTAATTATATTCCTCGGTCATTAAATAGGTGCATGATCTTGATAAACTGGTAAAAACTTTTTATTCGGTTCGCTGTTGCTATAGGTGGACACCCTTGAACGTAACGAGTCATTTACAACCCCATCCATCGGTAAACCGATGAACTCTATGAACAAGTAAACAAAATATATATCGATGTTCCTAAAAAAATTACGTTTCACTAATTAACGTTTCACAGATTCGGAGTCAGATTATAAATACAGCCAATAATTTTTTGAAAAAATAATTTTTACTGAGAATTTGCTAAATCTGTGTTACGGGTGTAACCAACATATGCCAAAACAATATTCAACCAATCAAGAAAGCTGATCAGGCCTAGAATGCTTTTACGTCGATCTTGTCTTGAACTATTTTCTTGAAATACCGTTGATGCTAGTTATAAGGCTTAGCCTACTGGGATCTCCCATCGGTGTGTCACGTTTATGAGATACGGCTGCATATTGAGACGTGATGCTTTTAAACATGACTTTCCCATCAACCATCGATGCAACTTTGGACCGGGGATGGAACAGAGCTATAGTTCATGATGCTAGCCAGTAGTAAACATGGTTTGCATTAAAACCTCTCATTAAACAAACTCGACTAGTTATGTTTGGTTGTAAAACATAGACCATCAAATTTTGTTTTCTGTATTATCTCACCTCTGATGTATAAACGTTTTTTGGCACCGTGTTATTTGTTAGCAGCATGCAAAGAAATAATGGGAGCGTAATTTATCATACATGTCGAAGTCAAGTTAACATGATATTTATAGGTACACATCCTTGATTTTAAAATACATCACCTCTGCTATTTTCAAACTATATATCTGTTCTTTCGGCCNATATCACCTCTGCTATTTTCAAACTATATATCTGTTCTTTCGGCCTTCAGCAAAAGTATAAGGCTGAAACTGATATCAAGTAAGCTTTTAATATTTTGTTAAAATTCCTGCGATACAGGCAAGCTGGACAGGCANGGGAGCGTAATTTATCATACATGTCGAAGTCAAGTTAACATGATATTTATAGGTACACATCCTTGATTTTAAAATACATCACCTCTGCTATTTTCAAACTATATATCTGTTCTTTCGGCCTTCAGCAAAAGTAAAAGGCTGAAACTGATATCAAGTAAGCTTTTAATATTTTGTTAAAATTCCTGCGATACAGGCAAGCTGGACAGGCANAAAGGCTGAAACTGATATCAAGTAAGCTTTTAATATTTTGTTAAAATTCCTGCGATACAGGCAAGCTGGACAGGCACGGCATATCAAGTATAGCACTGTTTGACAAACACCCTACGCCCTAAGACTTACGTTCCTTTAAACACTGGATGTATTGTGTGATTTTGTGAACGTATTACCAACGTATATGGCAGTAGCGTGAACACATTATTTGATAACCAATATGTTACGGAGTTTGTGGTATTAAAAAATTTATCTTGTTTTATATACTGAAATTTAATGTGGGCTCCTGATTTATTCAGAGGCTATTAGAGGGGTGAATTACGCATAGGTATCTCGGTAAAAATGTTTCCGTTAAAATACGGGAGAAAATATTGGCGTAGATTGACCGGACATGCTCATAAAATTAAATTTTTTTTTATTTGCGTTATCGGAATATCCCATAACCATGGATTTTTTACAGACCAATTATTGGATAATTTTTTAATAACCAAATGAAGTTATTCAAAGAAGTATAAAGTATTTCTAGTAGCCTTTTTTGTATTACGCATAAGATAAAGAAAATAAACATATGTAGTCGATTTTCATCTTTCAATACGAAGCCAAAATTAGTCCCATATTTTTTTTTAGTACTGTATTTTAAATTACTTATGTTCACGGTCGCGTAAGGTTTTTCAGTACATAAGGGCGTTTAACGTTAAGTGGTGTGTAAGAAATGTTTTGCTTATATAAGAGTTAGCTATAATTGCTTCCTTACTGCGATTTAAAGGTGCTGCTTTTAGGGCTGTAACAACAAAGAAATCTTGATTTAACCCTTTCATTCCCACATTAATTTAATTTTACTGGTTTTGCAGATACGAAACGTTTTGGTGGTGTTGTACTTAAGTGACAAATAACCTTTTTCGTTAAGACAACCAATGAGCTGCAGACGTTGTGTTTAGTGGCCGGATACATGAACCAGTCATAACTAGAGACCTGAAGAATTCGCGGATTCATTTTGGGACAAGCTAGAATTCAAAACACATGCATTTGTATAACTTTAGCCATTGGCCCATGTGGTATTTGACACTTCCTGGAGAACACTGGTTCAATCGTCGCCTTCCACTATGACAGCAGGCAACCAATGTGCAGTTTATGTCAGCATATTTGTACATAAGACTGTAGAGTCAAGCCTACAGGTACTCGCGAATTTTTCCGGTCTCTAGTCATAACGTAGAGCAGTAGCGCGGTTTACGAATCAGTCACCTCCAGGAGAGACTAAGACCAATGAGCACTGAGTTTCGCAGTGTAGAGTGCCGATCAAATAGAACCTTCCCGTGCAACATGTAGCCTGTTGTTCACACTGGCAATGAAAGCCACGCGCACGATGAGTTACAGATAAATTTCGCTTTTTATACATATGGAGCTTATTTCAATGGGGTTTCTATCTTTTCACTTCATAATTCGTTAACAGCTTAGACGTCACAAGATTATATGTTGGCTTGACGTACATCCAACAGGTTCTGCAGAACTCCTAAAAAGTAGTACGCATTTAACACTTGGGTGGCCGTATTCCGTGTGGCCGAATGAAATAGGAGTATGTGTTTTGACTGTAACAGCAGCCAATGAACAAGTTATGTATTTCTAGCGTGGTTTGAGACGGTGAAAAATCACTAAAATAGTTTTACCAAAACATCGTAGCATCCTGTATGACTGGATGGTTCACATTTGACACATTTAAACTTTTTTCAGACACATTGCAAATGAGTGAATAAGCTCACTGGCCCAGTGGAATCGGAAAAAATACCTTCACGCTCAAATGATAACCAAACGAAAGAAAGACGTATCAAGTGGCTACTTCCGAAGCTAAGTCAACTTTTCACATTATTAATAAGTCTATACGTTATAATGTTAAATGGCGTGGTCTCTTTTAATTGAGAAGCATATCCCCGTATTTTTACATACCGTGTCAAGCTATTCGTTAATTTATATAATTTAATTTGTAAGTCAGTAGCAGGCATCGTTCTTAAAGCTTCCGTAAACGGATCTGGTTGGATTAAAATGCCCGATGCAAAAATCGTACACTTCTGGATAATAAAATTAACATTTAGTTAATAGTCCCACTGACTTTTTAACGCNCTGGATAATAAAATTAACATTTAGTTAATAGTCCCACTGACTTTTTAACGCAGCTGCATTTTTATACGGCATGATACTCGCGAAACTATATTAACAACTATGAATCAGCACATAATTCGCCCGGGGCTCGAAGTCTGTGAATTTTTAGCACCAATAATTTAATTATACCAATCATTTCAGTAATTGCTATATATACTTATAACCTACACTGTAAAGATGGTTTTGTACTTTTACAAGAAAAATCCTTGTGAACCCAGTTGCCAAGGAAATCCTNTATAACCTACACTGTAAAGATGGTTTTGTACTTTTACAAGAAAAATCCTTGTGAACCCAGTTGCCAAGGAAATCCTTTGTATAACTATAAACATTTTCTTGCAAAATGTACAAAACATATATTTGTAACATTTCAAATGCTAGGCTTGTATTTNTGTATAACTATAAACATTTTCTTGCAAAATGTACAAAACATATATTTGTAACATTTCAAATGCTAGGCTTGTATTTCAACTGAGATCATTGAGAAGTGGAATTGAAATTGTATGTTTTTGTTCTAGAAAACAATTGTGATGTGTTAATAAGAGAGAAAGAAAAAAATTATTTCAAAATATCATTTACGAAAGAAAAAAAAAACACCTTGGTGGTACGGCCTCTCGAACAACTCACGAGCCTTGCGTAACCATCCCGCACTTTAACCACACGACCCTCTTGCCATACGAGCTTTAGAATTATTTTCGTATTAAATAAAGTGAGATACTGACTAAGCAAGGAGTACATTAGTTCACGTCTTGGGAAGGAGTGAGGTTGATGGAGTACTGAATTGCTCCGCTTCATAATGACATTAAATTTATCCAAGCGGACTCTACATTTGCACAGTCACGATTTTATAATTGCAGAATATTGTTTTAAGAGCGTGCGTCTGGAGAGCAGTTATTATCATTGTACAAAATGTTAGTACAGTTATTCTGTTAAGAATAACGCATTTATTTCAGTGCATGAGATTTATATAGATATGAAACATTAACATTAACATCGTAACGTTACGTGTGTTTGCAATTGTCTTTATTAGTTTACTAAGATTATTAGAGTTGATTTAATTGTTTTGCGTAATTTACACTTGTTTTACATTTCTTTTTATACGCAACTACGCTTTACAACCCCTCTGGTTTTTGCACAAACAACAAACTATAAAGACTGCGGTTTGATGTTGTTTAGGAACCGCCATTTTGATTACTGCCAGTAGGAGCCTCTTTTTTTATGCAGACATATTTTTGAAGACATTGTAACGTCGTTCTCATTTTATGATTNTACTGCCAGTAGGAGCCTCTTTTTTTATGCAGACATATTTTTGAAGACATTGTAACGTCGTTCTCATTTTATGATTAGATTATGCAGTTTTGAAACGGTATAATTGCTTGCAGAAGAATCACGCAGTAGGTGTCATTGGCCGAGTGAAACGGGAAGATTGTTTCGAAAACACACACACAGATGACAGCCAGTGATAACAGAAAATTTTTCTATGTATACGCAGTACGTTGAAATCTAAAGCCCCGTCACTAAACTCTGTATTTTAACTAACGTGGCACTACCATGCACCGTGTAAATATAACTTATTTGTCTTGTACTCTGTATTCAGATAATTATTTCCCTCACATTGATGTTATAAAAGTTTGAAGGAATTTCACACTTGCTGCATATTGTATATTTATACTTTTACGGAATTGAAGTTGAGAACAATGTATCGTGTGTACCTGAGTGAACCTACATGTAAAAAGTAACTCAACTGTAATTAGACCAAGTAGTCACGTGGTTCAGGGCAATAAACTGGTAACACAGGTATTGCGGGTTCGAGTCCCAGAGCGATCGTAATTTTTTTTTTTAGTAAATGTAATTTTTAAATATTTGTTACTTCTCTTTTATTTACAAATAATGTTTTTTTATAGACCACAAATTTTTTTACAGTGTATACCACAAAAGCATTTGCTGAACTACTGTAACGATAATGCAATATAATCTTAGTCATTGCTGTATACATCAAACTAAAATTATGTTTGTGGCAAGCCTACTTTTCAGTGGTCCATATTTAAAAAAATCTTTCTTTGCGGCAACAAATCGTGTGTTGCAGTAAAGAAAACGTTTTTACAGTGTACTGCGCGGTGCTGTCTGTCGTGGGCAGTGTGTGATAGAGCGAGGGGATGAAGAGGGGTAAAGGCGGCCTTACATCGCGCGGTGTTTACAAGGCCGCAGACCGGGAGCCAGGCAGGTATGACGTATTGCGGTGCAGGCGACGCTAATCCGCCCAGGAGCACCGCGTTTAGGGCCAGCTGCCACACCGCCACCAGGCTCAGGTGCTGATTTTAATCCCCGGCTCATCATANAAGCCCGCCAGAGCTGAGTGCAAGAGCGGCGCAGACGGGGTGGCGTCGCCGAGCCAGACTTAGCGCTCATATTTTTTGTCCGTTCCGCTGCTTGGGTTTGCGGAGTCTTCAGCTCTGTGCGAAACAATTGTTATATTCCTCGTTGCACTTATTAAAGGTGGCATTGCATACCCAGCCCACCAAACACTAAGAGGTGTTTCGTGGGGTAAAACCATATCTTTGCGTCGTTTTTGGGATGTAGAATAGGCATGCATATGAAACGATCGTCGTAGTAGATTGTTTTATTTATATCAACTAGCGGTATATGTGGTTCCCATTATGATATAGGCGAATTTAAGTTTCTGAACTTTATTTGCATGGAACAAATAGTTGTTAAAGGATGGTTTAATTTCTACAGATGATCTCTCGCAAAAAAAAAAATTAATAAACCTTGGGGAGGGAAGGCTTTTGTACGTTGAATGTCAATACCTAGGGGACGGGACACTACAGTCAGTGTCGTAAACCAGTAGTTCAAAAACTAATTAAATTTTTTACCAGAGATCGCGCGATTTATTGATGCTCTTAATTTTCAATTCAGAAATCCCCTCAGAGTATTGCACAGTGCTTTTCCCACCATACTATGAAGCAAATGTTCCGTTTGTCGCGGTCCCGCTCTTGTTAAACCTGTGTCGCCTTGGTCAATTACAATAAGTGCTACTTCCGCGGGCCCATCGCATTTCCGCACGTGTAAAACGAGGTTTGCGGGCGGCCTTGGAAAAAAAAAGGGGGCGGGGGCAGTGTTCACTGCCGGCCTGTTGGAAACCAGCCGCACTCTGCTCATTCCACGTCCCTCCAAATGATTCCGCCTCTCCCCCCAGATGACCACAAAATGTAATGGAATTGACCGTGTTTCGCGGAGGGTCAGGCCTTAAGATCCGGGACACTCGTTGTTTGTTATCGTGCTCGGGCGGCAGCGGACGATCAGTTACCGAGCTTCTTGCGTCGTAAGCGTCTCCATTCCCTCGGCGAGGACTTCAGTCAGGTGGTTAGGTGGTGGAGGAGGGAGTGGGTTTGGAAGACAAAAGCGACGGGAAACGCCCTGGCCAAATGGAAATTCGAGGATGGTAGCGGTCGTGTGTGAGCGAGTGGAGAGCCTCCCCATCGTCTCGTCCTGGCGGCGGTGCTAAACTGCCTTTAGATACTGTTATTGGCCGGCGTCCCCCGGGGAGACGGCAAGATCCCGGCGCTGCGCTGTGCTGCGGAGTAGATTGCGGCGCCGTAGAAGGGGGTAGACGTAGACCGCCATCTGGGCCAGCGATCCCCGGATAAACGTCGCCGGGTCGGAGAACAGGGGAAACTACTCTCTTAAATTAACAAGAGCAAACTGGCGAGGAGGTCGATCAGCAGGCAACCCAGCCAGTCTCGCGCCAAAGCGAGCCCGCCGACTTCGCTCAATCAGCGATATCTTTCTTGAGGAGGTTACCGAGGTCGCTGGCGTGTTGCCTTCCGACATCAGGGTCGCGGGTTCGAACCCCAAGTAAGACACCCGCTCAACCTTCCTCCCTCAAAACACTTGTTCGGTAAGCCTCCCAGGCTGAAAATCAAGTGAAATAGATAACATTAAGTCTTGAGGCAAGACCCTAGTAGAAATCGCAGGAAACACAAATACATTGTGGAATTTGTATTAGGCATTGTGGCATTGNCTTGAGGCAAGACCCTAGTAGAAATCGCAGGAAACACAAATACATTGTGGAATTTGTATTAGGCATTGTGGCATTGTTTAACTTATACTTATTTTGTGTTGTAAACAAAAATTGCAATTAGATGTGCGTAAATTTCGCGTTGCTTTGCATACTTGAGCAATTATCGTCTATTCATAGGATACTTTCGTAGTCTGTGCATTTTTTAAATTCGGAATTGGGTTGCATATGATAAGGTTAAGACATTTCTTCGTGTTTGTTACTGGCTCAGAGTCGTCCATGCTTCGATGAAGCGAAACTATGAAATTATTAGGAATTTAAATGTGTTTGTAACATCCATTTTCTTTAGTGCCATTGTGTAAGAAGCAAACAGAGCTGTACTAAAGAAGCAGAGACTGACTATAAAAAATTCAGTGTCCACAAGGTTTTTCTTACGAGCTTTGCGGAGCGGTTAGTGCGCTCGTTAAAATACATGCAGTTAGCGTTAGCGAACTTCTTTAAAAGATGATTTCAAATGTTTTCAATTAATCGCCAACCAGTTATATTTTTCAGACCACTGTGTTGCGGGTTTGTTTACGGTAAAGGAATGGCGGCGTGTGCCGTTTTTAGATTAAATCCGAGGTTTATGTGAGCGTGTAAACCACTCCTCCCGTTAAACCGAAGGTTGAAGCAATGTTTCCATTAGTAGTGCCAACTAAACAAAAATACGATAACAATGGCTTGAATTGAATTTATAATTTGTTTATTTACACGAAATATATATAATAAAGTTACAAACAGGTATCAGGGAACAGTTGATATAAATTTTTGCATGCCAGCGTGAATACGCTCTACTACAAGCCGTTGATTGGAGGTATATCGAGTGAAAAATGAGACAAGAAGGAAAGGATAAGTCGTAAGGAAGAAGGGGGAAACTAACTAAAACCCCCGAACACGAAATAACAATGGCTTATCGGCCTTGGGCTCAAGGCTGTGTGCCGTTCGTACGTGCTTCCTCGAGAATGAAGAGTGCAGTTTCGTTGTCCTCCATACTGCTTGCGAGGTTCTGAGATTACAACCAATAGAATACTATTGGATATTTTATCTCCCCAGTACACGGGAAGTTTAAAAACTAATCTATGTTACATAAGGAGCAGCTTACAAACTTCGCATTGATTTCAGTAAATGAAGTTATCGCCGATGACAAGATTCTTCAATTTTACAACGCTACGAAGCACGGCCTACGACGACTTTGTAAATGAGTGAACTTCAGCCACCGTAGTAATCAGTAAGCTGCTTCTAATTTCTGTAGAGAGTCATTTTCACTGATTCGGAGTTTTTTAAACTCAGGTTTAAAATGCATAGAGTCCTTGATAACTATGATAGGAAGACATGGATGAATGGTTGACGTAGTTTCAGAGTTACTGGCGAGAGATAGACCAATAGAGAGAGAGAGAGAGAGAGAGAGAGAGAGAGAGAGTTGAGCGGTAGGAGATGGAAGACAGAAGACATGTGTCATCTCACTCACAACACTCACCAGAAGCTAGACATCCGGCGAAGGAACGGGTGAAAGGGGTGCCACCCCCTGTCACACGTGTGCCCCAGATGTGGGCTGTCTGCACACTCCCCATGCGCTCGCAACACCAAGGGGTGCTACAGCGAGATAATTTATGTAGTACAAAACAGCTGCTTTTGGCCTTGCGTAATTTAATTGGAGAAGAGAGGATTCGGTGGATTAAAGCAATTGCTACACGGGGCGATGCCTTCGTGAGGAAGCCGGGTGTCGAGGACCTGGAAAATGTTAGTGTCCGTACGGCAATGAAAAGTCAACGCTTGAATGGTGGCAAAGCTGGCATTATAAAATGAGACGCCGAAAGAATTTTAGTCGTGTGAATCCCTTAACGTCCACTGTGACCGTAGGCCTGGAACAAGTGGAAGTATGTGTGAGATTTTACATAAGAGACATGAATTTGCTTACGAGACGAGAATGATCGCAATTTTCAAAAGTGTCTGGAAGTCGCTCTGTCTGCCCTGCCACATTCAAAATGCATATGGACAGAATTAGCATTTGAGATTGTGGGGGGTTGGTAAGATAGGTTTACATTTTTAGGTACATTGTGACATCATAAAGTCTAAAACAAAATTCGCGCCTTTTTTCCTTCTCTGATCTCACTGCTCTTCTTCAGAAGCACGGTCAGAAAGAGCATTCTCTCAGAGAGAATGAGTAGTGCTCAAAAGCAAGAAAAGAGCAGGTAAAAGATAAGTAGTAGAAAGAGCAGGACGCCCGAACAAACCTTTTACAACCCATAATCATTTTTTAATTCCAAGGAAACTGTAGCCTGGGGTGGTCTCTCTGAACTATTCATAGGTGGAAGAAATCTTAAACTTCACTTAAGCAACTGGGGTGATCTACCAAATAAAAAAAATATTTATAACAAAAACACTACAGTTTAGTTTTATTTAAATCTTTCTAAAAAAAAAAGTAATATTTGTTTATATTAGTGCTACATAAAAATGACCAGCACCGATTTGGTGATAAACAACATGCTCAGGCTTATACCTAAACCACAGTATTATGATATATATATAAATAAAGTGCAAAATAAACGGAACTCACTAATAATTAAACCCCATAACCCCATTGTTACGCTTGGCCCCGTTGAGCAATGCTAGCTAAGCAGAAGTAGTAAAGAGGCCAGAGACGCGCTTCGANACTGTAGCCTGGGGTGGTCTCTCTGAACTATTCATAGGTGGAAGAAATCTTAAACTTCACTTAAGCAACTGGGGTGGTCTACCAAATAAAAAAAATATTTATAACAAAAACACTACAGTTTAGTTTTATTTAAATCTTTCTAAAAAAAAAAAAGTAATATTTGTTTATATTAGTGCTACATAAAAATTACCAGCACCGATTTGGTGATAAACAACATGCTCAGGCTTATACCTAAACCACAGTATTATGATATATATATAAATAAAGTGCAAAATAAACGGAACTCACTAATAATTAAACCCCATAACCCCATGTAGAAAGTTTATATAGCGAGCAAAATATTGACTGCAATTATAACACGCAAAATGTTAAAATTATGTTTAGGTGCAGTATTTTAACCTGCCAAGATGGTTGAAATATTTACTTGCAATTATATTACAAACACCATACATCAGACAGTGTATTCCGCAAAAAAAAAATATATCGGTATATTAAATACACGAAACGAAATAAATAAAACTACGCTTCCGATACTAGCTTTAGACGTGTATTGTTTCGTCAGTTTATAGCGAATATCGAGAAACAATAAGTAGCTTATAATCACACACCGCGTCATTACTAATTGTGCTGCAGTTATTATAACTAATTCTTCTGTTGTTCTTGGAAATGGCTGGTTAACAGACTGGCTGTCTGAACCCTCAACGCCTGTAGTTGAAATATTGTAGTTTACCTGTCTTTAAAAAATATCGGAAGTTTTTTCTCCTCTCATGGACATTATTATTGCCATACAGCAGCATCGGATTGATTCACTAACCGGAGCGAAAGTCCCACACGTCTAACACTTGCTTGTGATACGTGGCTTATTTCGTGGTGGATTTTGTACATTGTAATCTCAAATACCTGAAAATTACAACTTAAAAAAATAAAATTAACATGTTGTCTGAAGTGTTAGGGCGCAGTGTTGTAAAAAAACTATGCGTTACTTATGGCGATTATATGCTGATTTTAACCATTAGCTATTGAACTATATGCTTCGTGTTCATTGGCACTGGCCTGGAACATTCGCGAATCTTAGCTGTAGCCAACGTCCACAAACCAGGTCCCCAATTGTGTACATATTTTTGCTGTCTTTTTATAAATGCACGTATAGTGTAACCATCTTTTCGAAGCGAAACGGTATTCTGCAATTCAAATGTTGCCACGATGGTCTTTCGAATATTTCGTGATACGTTTTATATAATGACAAGTGGAAGGAAAATTATTGACGTATTGAGGTTAATTCGAGCAAACACACTACACAAAGAAAAATACGTTTTAAAATGCCCCAAAGAGGACAAATATATTCTGTTATATTTCCANAAAAAAAAAATATATCGGTATATTAAATACACGAAACGAAATAAATAAAACTACGCTTCCGATACTAGCTTTAGACGTGTATTGTTTCGTCAGTTTATAGCGAATATCGAGAAACAATAAGTAGCTTATAATCACACACCGCGTCATTACTAATTGTGCTGCAGTTATTATAACTAATTCTTCTGTTGTTCTTGGAAATGGCTGGTTAACAGACTGGCTGTCTGAACCCTCAACGCCTGTAGTTGAAATATTGTAGTTTACCTGTCTTTAAAAAATATCAGAAGTTTTTTCTCCTCTCATGGACATTATTATTGCCATACAGCAGCATCGGANTTTACCTGTCTTTAAAAAATATCAGAAGTTTTTTCTCCTCTCATGGACATTATTATTGCCATACAGCAGCATCGGACTGATTCACTAACCGGAGCGAAAGTCCCACACGTCTAACACTTGCTTGTGATACGTGGCTTATTTCGTGGTGGATTTTGTACATTGTAATCTCAAATACCTGAAAATTACAACTTAAAAAAAATAAAATTAACATGTTGTCTGAAGTGTTAGGGCGCAGTGTTGTAAAAAAACTATGCGTTACTTATGGCGATTATATGCTGATTTTAGCCATTAGCTATTGAACTATATGCTTCGTGTTCATTGACACTGGCATGGAACATTCGCGAATCTTAGCTGTAGCCAACGTCCACAAACCAGGTCCCCAATTGTGTACATATTTTTGCTGTCTTTTTATAAATGCAAGTATAGTGTAACCATCTTTTCGAAGCGAAACGGTATTCTGCAATTCAAATGTTGCCACGATGGTCTTTCGAATATTTCGTTATACGTTTTATATAATGACAAGTGGAAGGAAAATTATTGACGTATTGAGGTTAATTTGAGCAAACACACTACACAAAGAAAAATACGTTTTAAAATGCCCNTTATACGTTTTATATAATGACAAGTGGAAGGAAAATTATTGACGTATTGAGGTTAATTTGAGCAAACACACTACACAAAGAAAAATACGTTTTAAAATGCCCCAAAGAGGACAAATATATTCTGTTATATTTCCNTGAGCAAACACACTACACAAAGAAAAATACGTTTTAAAATGCCCCAAAGAGGACAAATATATTCTGTTATATTTCCACACAAATAAACTGTGGTCTGGAGTATAGTAATCATAGGAGTATATTTTATTTTTCGCTAGTGATACTCTCCTAAACTTCACTAACATAACCACGAAATTATGGAATCGGCCACGGGTTAGTGCTACTATCTCGTGATGCTCTAAATAAGACCCGTCTGAAAACTTGTATCATAAACAGAAGTAAATTTATTTTATAAATGTTATTCGGATATGTATTGAGAAATAAATGCTATTCATAATTGAAAAATTAACTATATTAACGAAGTACGTGGCACAAGACACTCTGTAATAACGTGAAAAATATAATTTAACAAGCAGATTGTTGATTTCAGAACATAGCTCGCCGCGTTGGAAAACTTCATGTGACGTCAGAAAGAGAGCCATAAAGAGAATGCATTACTGAATATCAAATAATGACAATTACGAGTAACTGTCGTTTTAGTTGTCTTTATAATAAATATGCTGACACTGAGTATCTTAAAGAATTCTGAAGTTATATAATAAGACCCCAGATATTCTGTGGGTAAGACACTGGCAGCGATGGACAGTAAGCGTGCACCTATACGATCGTGTACAGAAGGACTGAATAGTTTAAAACTCAAACTTAACCGTTTTGTAAATCGGTTTACACTGGCGTACACAAACATGTACGTGCTGCGAAGTCAGTACATTTATGATGTCTGCTGTACACAGCATGTAATCGCCAACAAACATCATTTGTTTATGGTATTTGTGATACCTGAGTTGTTAAGTTTCGTTACAGCCTCGTTACTGGCAACTTTATACAATCTGTGTGATTAAATTTCGATGTAAGAATCAGGGATGCACATTTGTGTCCTTCATTAATATAATTGTTGTCCGTAAAGTCAACATCAAGGCGTGATTGCTGCAAANCAGGGATGCACATTTGTGTCCTTCATTAATATAATTGTTGTCCGTAAAGTCAACATCAAGGCGTGATTGCTGCAAAACATGCATTTTAAAGGAAAATATGGGGTACGAAATTACCCCTTAATTGTTTCAAACGTGCCACAAATGACTGTAGCGACACACGAATTTTTTTGACTTTCTCTGAGAACAGCAATCATTGCACATTTTATTAATCAATAACATGCGAGAGATTATTGTTGATGGCAGTAAAAATGTATATTTTTTCCCTCGGAGTGTACAGTTGGTAAGGTGNCAGGGATGCACATTTGTGTCCTTCATTAATATAATTGTTGTCCGTAAAGTCAACATCAAGGCGTGATTGCTGCAAAGCATGCATTTTAAAGGAAAATATGGGGTACGAAATTACCCCTTAATTGTTTCAAACGTGCCACAAATGACTGTAGCGACACACGAATTTTTTTGACTTTCTCTGAGAACAGCAATCATTGCACATTTTATTAATCAGTAACATGCGAGAGATTATTGTTGATGGCAGTAAAAATGTATATTTTTTCCCTCGGAGTGTACAGTTGGTAAGGTGNGTAACATGCGAGAGATTATTGTTGATGGCAGTAAAAATGTATATTTTTTCCCTCGGAGTGTACAGTTGGTAAGGTGCTATCAAAGCTTGTTGCTTGCTCTGCACAGTGAGGAGTGGGGGATGACGCCTGTTGATTTGCGTGGATGCGTGCGAACATGAAGTTACAGGTTATAACGGGCGGCGGGACTAGCGGCCGAGGTAAGCTGGCGTATCNGCGTGGATGCGTGCGAACATGAAGTTACAGGTTATAACGGGCGGCGGGACTAGCGGCCGAGGTAAGCTGGCGTATCTTTACAGTTCAATCTGGCACGCATGTGGCACGCGTTCAGCGTCGCCTGTTCCGGTACAGTCGCTCTCGCCTACAACCGACCTGCTGATCACCCGTGTCACCTCACTCGCCCTTCACGCCTCCGTGCGTTACGCAAGCGTTCTTATCGCGTGTCGTTTGTTAGCGAACATGAGCTTCACGGGGGAGAAAAATTAACTTTATTCGCGCCCCTCTGAGATAAAGAAAGTAGGGATGAAATGCTATTTCACTTATAATATAAGACGACAAGGAAACCTCATGAATTAATTTCATACGGTAGACTTCAAACATGTACTTATTTTCATTTCCATGTGCAAGTGGATCTCGTGTAATTAGACACGCTATGAGGTAGTACGAGATCTCCAAGAACATAAGATCGAATCCGGACTCCTGGCGCATAAAGAAACTGGTTAATAGTAGCAAGATTTTATTATCGATAGTAACTTGGAGTACATAAACAAATTATAACATGCAAAGATTTTAAGTTTTAANAGTAGCAAGATTTTATTATCGATAGTAACTTGGAGTACATAAACAAATTATAACATGCAAAGATTTTAAGTTTTAAACTGATGGCAACAAAATGTGTCCTATTTCGACTGTCCAATAATAAGTCCTGATATATGAGTGCGTTCTTATTTGNAAACTGATGGCAACAAAATGTGTCCTATTTCGACTGTCCAATAATAAGTCCTGATATATGAGTGCGTTCTTATTTGATCCCCTTCTATTTTTAAATCTTTAAAGAATCATTCATGTTTGTAGGGCTCATGACTAACAGTTGGAAAGATACTTTTTCATAAGGGTATGAAAACAGCCTGCAGTTTCTCTGGGGTGTTATAGCGTCAAACAGGAAATAGCCNAAGATACTTTTTCATAAGGGTATGAAAACAGCCTGCAGTTTCTCTGGGGTGTTATAGCGTCAAACAGGAAATAGCCATAAAAATAAACCTTCCTTAAAATTTCCGTGAAATTACGAAAATGCACAGGTAAAGAATTATCGAGAACTACAAACATTTAGTTTCCCTCAGTAATGAACTTAACCATACATTTCACGGAAATTTGTGTGAATTTACGGAACTTTCAGTATATTTGCGTGTTCGTTTTTCTGTATTTTCTGTTTATAAACAAAGAGTACAGGGAAAAAGTAGTTTTGTTAATTCGGTGTATACCTATTTGAAACACACGTGTTTTTGTTTTGGTGCGGAATTCAGGTACGAAACAAAAGTACTGTGATCCCGTGACTAATCAACTATGGGTATTAGGAAGCGGCGTTAATGTATTAATTACATATAAGTCACGCAAGTCACGTTATAGTTTATGGTAATGACGGAGGTTTTTGTTAGCTTTTGATGTTTGAAGGTGTTGGTGTAAGTCGTGTAAAAGTTACGAATGTCCTAAATGCCGCAGGAGCGATAATTTTCTGGTTACAACAGTAAAGTACGCTTCGTGTAACATCGGCATTTATTCGACTTCGAAACGNACAGGAGCGATAATTTTCTGGTTACAACAGTAAAGTACGCTTCGTGTAACATCGGCATTTATTCGACTTCGAAACGTAATGCTATAGGAAATCCGAAGGAGTTCCCTTACTTTGGATGTACACAGGTCAGATCAGATCCGTTTTTTTGTCGTTACGGGCCTCCCTCTTCCGTATAATACTGTTCATTTTTTTAAAATTTAACACTGTACATATTACCAATAAAGGTGATGAATTCAATTTATAGTTAGAATGCTACATTTATATAAGTACAGGATGAACTATGGGAGATTCACTTGTCCTTAAAATATATTTGAAACATTTGTAAACAGTATGTATGATAACGATATGGATGTCAGTCGAAAAAAATTTCCACAGTAATTTTGGAGGTTCTCAGATGTTTCTAGAAAACATGGTTTTGAAATAAATTTATTATCAACATTTTAATTGCTTTTAAAACTGTTTACAGACAANATGTTTCTAGAAAACATGGTTTTGAAATAAATTTATTATCAACATTTTAATTGCTTTTAAAACTGTTTACAGACAAAAAACTTTCCATTTCTTCATGGGTGGAAGAATTATTAAAGAAATATATCTGGCTGTAGAACTGGGTTTTATTTTTTAAAGGAAAAATACGAACTCGTTCGTACACAGTGTTCTGAATTTTTTTTGTGCATTCGGTTATTTCTTCGTTTTTCCGCCGTCAACATGTTGGCGAAGTTTTCAACGTTTCCTGCGTTTTATGTCGTCTTCACATCGCCTTACTTCCGCCGCATTTAACTGGCATGTCGGGAGCTTAGGGGCGGGTTTTTGCGCGCGCTGCGGAAGGAAAACGTGTGCTCACAGCTTGCTCGCGCTTGCAAGCAGGCGGGCGGCACGTCGACGCAGACAGGCGCGCCAACTGATGCGGAACGCTGTCAAAGAGAACCATCCGTGCGGCTGACGCTGCCAATGTTGTTCTGCCATTAGCCTAGTACATTCGCAAGAACCTTCAAAGCGCGCGCTACGCGGACCGGAAAGCAGCGTGGTCGTAAAACATTCGTGGAGGGAAAACGCACGTAATTACGGGCAGAAACCTGTAAAATTCGCCGATCCGTTTTGGGACGTGGTTAACTTCAAAAACTTGCTTGTTCGTAAGCCCGTCGCAGTCGGACCAACATTTATTTAATACGTCGTTAACGACTGCGCGCCAGAATAATGAGAAAAAAAAACTGGAAAATAGCAAACGTAAATTTTTTTTCAGTAAGTATGTTTGAAAAAATTTGTTGCGTTTTGCTCAGGCAATAGAGTTTTGATATGGTTGAACAGTTTTCAGACAAATCATAAGTTTAGTATTACGGAGCAAGTATGTTTTGTCCATTGGCCCAATCATGTGGAGAAAATAGCTTCCCACATCTACTTACTTACACGAACGACAGATAGCTGCAAAATAAAATTTTCAAGTCTTGTACACAGAACTGTTCACTGAAACCTAAGAATCAGTGTACTTCCCCAGCGGTAAATCATCGCCTGTACTTGTCAACTGTTGTGTTAGCTGGAGTTGAGTGGGCTGTTTGCCTGTATTCCCATCCTTGATTGTTGGGTCCCCACACAGGTTATGCCCGTGGAGGTTTTAGAAACTGCCGTAGGTGTCACCGACTTGGGATTAGAGTGGCTCCTTCTTGCATGCAAGATAGCGTTATGTGCTTGTACATTTAATCAACTCTCAACAAAAGGAGGGACTGATCTTGGTCCACCTCTTTCACAACAAAGCTTGCTGTTCACTGCGGCAGCAGCAATTTAACATTTTACAACGGCGTGAGTATAAGTATAGAGGAGTTTTAAATCTAGTCTGCAGGTTACTGAATTCCTGGAATTTGTCTTTCTCTAACATTACGTGTCTTGAATGGTAGGATTTGAATGTAAAATTGCAGTTTGAACGTGGATTCTTTTGTAACTTACGAAAGGGAAACTTCACCAATTCAGTTACCATTTTGAAGGCTAGACTCCAAAGTCTTCCGTATACTCGCATCGTGACTGTTTGCTCACTGGTTACTGTGTGAGTGGCCAGTTCTAGCTAAGACCAAATACATGTTCGTCGCGAAAAAATTTTTCGCGTTCAAACCTACTTATTTTGTTTTTGTTATTGGCCGCCTGTCTTAAAGCTGATTTACCTAAGACGAGTTCACTTCTGCCTTCTCAGTATCCGTGACTCCGAGATTCAAACCCGGGTGTTAAAAATAAATTTAATTCAATCTAGGGGCGGCATACCTACAATTCTCAAAGCAACCCTCTTGGCTCGTGAGGCCTAATAAACACTGCAATAATTAGAAAAACACATTTTGACTCATGAACGAATGATCTAAGAGAAATAATTGTAGGTCGCTTGCTCAATTCAATTCAACTGACTTTTATTAAAAGAAAATATAAATACTTATCAGACAATACATAACAATTAAATAAAATCTCACACTTCGAATCAGATTAAAATCGATTTGCCAATCATTGACCGCAATTCACATAGACAGGTTTTCCAGTTATAAATACATTTAAACTTTCATTCCATTCCGGGGCATTCCTGCACTGAAGCCACAATTACTTAGCTATTTTGAATTTATACAGGTAAAGAATTCAAGCTTGAAATTAATTAAAAATCCAATAAGAAAAGAATATTTAAATTATTTTCCAGCGTCGCCTCAAACGTGCTTGTCATCACGCTCTCCGCCTTCTAATGTGACCCCGCCTTAACTGCAGGGAAGACTTACATGCCGCGCACGCTTCCTCGGCGCACTGGCTCGATTACTTCTCTACAGCTCCTTAAAACTACCGCGGGTGGGCATAGCCCCTCCCTCCCTCCACCATCGTCCCTTCCGCCAGGACCGCTGACGCCGTGAAAGATCAGTCCGCGCTCGCGGGTGGAAACAGCCCCCTTATCCAGTAGCCCAAAAGCCGCTCGTCAGCCGTCGAACGCCGAACTGTTGCAAAAGGCAGGCTGTCGCAGCCTGGATAAGGCCACGACCGCCGTTTCACTCCCGGCAACCACAGCGAACTGCACTCGTTGTATCGGCCAGAAGGCTACCAACTCCTGAACCCCAACCACAAGATCCAGACGGCAGTCCGCTAACAAATACAAAAAAAAAAATTCACTTATCCTGAAACAGGTACGTGTTTTATGACCTGAATTGTACACCGCAAGGCATCAGGGCCCTATACTTCGAGAGTCGTCCTTATTGCTAATCTGATTTTTGGAATTTTCTACACCGTTTTGACATGGATAGATAATGACAACATCATTGAGCACGCACCAAGTTGTTCACTTGCTGCGAGACAAGTGCTGCCAGGTCTTATTATGAAGTAAAAAAAAAAATGTATTTCAAGTTGCTAAAAATTTTAGTAGAACTTCAACCCATCGACCTAGTTTTTATAACTCTCTAGGGACAATATCATCCATTGTTGACAGTAAATGAAACGAAGCTATGAACAGAGATACTTTTCAAAAGGATGATTTCAAAATTGTAGATATAATCGCGAACTACGTATTGTTGTAAACGTACCCCGTTCAACAGAAGCGGGCGCGAAGCGATTTTCGTGTTTGATCTCTCCCGTGAACCGCCGGCACATGGAATAAAAATAAGCGCCCCCTCATCCCTTGCATTTGTCGTGCGCGGCTGCACGCTGCAAGGCGCTTGTTTTGTTCCGTCCTCCCACGCCCCTATGCTGATGGTAAGCTACCCCTTCCCCGACTACGTCATCCGTTTCCGCTTCTAACCGATGGGAGCGAAGCTGCTGCGCTCTATTGGAAATCGTTGGTAAGAGCCGCGGGCGCTGCCGCTCTTAAAGACATTCGTCGCGCCTTATGATGCGGGCTCCGGGAGATTCCACCGGCTGCGGCGTTATTCGAGACGCATGGTGGCGCTGTTTGTGGGGTTGGGGTGGGGTGGGGGTACCTGGCGTGCGGGCTCCAGGCCAGACCTTCAGGAAGATTGATGAATCGCTTGCTGAAGGGGCTGGAATTTGACGGCGAAGAGCGCGTGACAGGTGTTAAATGGGCTCGTGGGTCTTAAACGACTGCGAGGGAAAATGCTGCAGAGGCGAGGTCTTCAACCCGTTTGAAATGTTTTGGAAAAGTCGTGCAACTAGGCGTGATCGTCAAGTAAATTTTATACAGGAATTCTGATGGATTGGGAGGGGGGACGTGGTTTTCCCAAAAGACTGGTAGGTTCTTCCTTTTCAGTTTTGCCTTGCTGCCTACATTGAAAGAGAAGAAAGTTTCGTTTAGAAGAATGATGCAATGTTTAACGTAATTTTTATACGTAGCACAGAATAAAGTTTTACTGGAATGTACGTAATTTTTTTTTTCTGTAAAATAGCTTATAACCATTAGAGTTCCGTGAATTTCTCAGATTCATTCGATGTCACGTTATACTTCGAGCACGTATATTCTATTGTTACTTTTATTACTGGACCACAGTGGTTTTGGCACGCCCTGGAAGACTGTGATTCAGCAATAAACAGTGACCGTATCACACGTATCTCAGTGCAAAGAAAATAAGCTTCTTATCGGGGCATTAGCCTATGAATAAACGATTGTGGTCCGAGTACGTGAAGCACTGAAAATTCAAGGTGGGTGGGAATGAATTTGCGAAAATCACGCACCTCTTATAATAATACCAACTCTAAGAACGAGGACATCTTGTTAAATGTATTTTGGGCATGCCAATATTTAAAATACCTACTTGCGCAATGTATGACTCAAAATCAGTAACGAGATTGCATGGGNCAATGTATGACTCAAAATCAGTAACGAGATTGCATGGGAGCAAAAACGAATCCATACCATACGCCCTTCACTGAAATTAGCTACTCACTGGGACAACAGCCAGTAGATACTTACAGATGATGTATGATTGCTCTAATTACTGAGGCTCACTGCCAAGTCAACTAATGTGAGTGTCTCTGTCAAATACGGAAACGGCCTGTCATGCAGGCATCTGGCGTATGTATAGTATTGATGTCTGCCGTGTGCTCCAATTATGTTTTTCAAAAAGTCACTAGCTGTAGAAATAGCTAATGCTTGGATGTACAGAATCCCGAAAGGTCACTGAAGCCGTGTATTTTGCCGTATTGGCCAGTTGACTTGGATACACATTTTGGTTTCTGGTTGTGCATTTTCCCCCGGGAAGTATTGTTAAATGCCGACAGTGACATCGACTACTCAAACAAACCAGTGACAGGAGATTTGGTCGCTGTGTTCAATTGGCAGGCACCATTTATAAAATAGTGATATATGACGTCCGTGCCCAGAAAGATGCCAACATTGTTGTTATACGCCGGAGCAGATTATTGGTAAGGACACGTTATTTTCGTGAAAGGGTGTTAGCGCATGCTAGATTTAAATATCCTACCTATCTGCACACATGCAACTTTCCTTTCGTCACTGGCTGCATGTGTATGTGATAAGACTTTTTGTACTTGACTGAACCAATCACAATCACAATACTCCTATTCTGGACGTCTGTGATTCTCGGGAAAATGCCTGCTGTTCGTAACAGTTAAAATAATCTACTCGCGATTGTGGATCTGAAATCAAGTATTTGGGATGTTTCGTGAAAATCAGTTCCCCCTACGTATTATAGTTTATTGGTAAAAACTCGCTTATTTAATGTCGCGTGCACTTATGTGTATTAAGCAGTGACTCTATAGTTCTGTTGGTGCAATGTTTGTAAAAGATCTACAGTTAGTTCGCTATGTATATTTCGCAAATAGCAGATGCATATTTTAATATATATTTGTATAATAAAGGTTATTTTTGACGGTTTTGTTTGATATATGCTGTGCACTTGCCTAATATTTTTTTAATGCTTCTTATCCACAGTATGGGTGGTCTATGAATGTGGATTTTAGCACGCGATGATCGTGCCGCATCATTTCCCCCTCAAAATTTTCCGTTTTGCTCCCAAAAACGACCAAAATTACCGACGTTTCCCCACAATACGTACCAAATTTCCGAATTGCCCTAAGCATTTCCCAAAATTCCATTAAAAATACGTCTTCGCAATTTCCGCTCGATGACCCCACAATTTCGAATAACATCTAATTCCTTCGTACTAGATCTTATACTTTACGCTCTTGCATTTCAAGCGAGGGGGTTTCTCCGAGTTATCCCTAATTCGAATTCCATGTTCATGCTCTTACATTCCGACCATCCTGCTCAGTCTTTCCAGCAGCATCCATCTTGCATTCCAAGCGAGAAGTTTTCTCCGAAACTTCCCAAATTTTAATACCTTGTTCCAAGTGCAAGGTTTTCTCCGAATGCTTCTACATTCAATTATCATCTAATCCCTTCCTACTAATCTTGTACTTCATGCCCTTGCATTCCAAGTGAGGGGTTATCTACGAATCTTCCCAAAAACGAATACCTTATTCATTTTGGTCGGAGGCCATTTTTTCAGTCAGTGCCGATGGTGGCAACTTTTTTCCCAATCAATCCCTGCCACGATGCCCCACACACATCCCCCTCTCGCCTGTAAGTCCATGCCACGATGCCCCGACTGGTCGGCAGCCATTTTGCCAGCCAGTAACGATGGCAGCTATTTTGTCAGTCAGTACCGATGGTGACCATTTTGTCAGCCAGTACCGACCATCCTGCAAAGTCATTCCTGGCGTCCATCTTGTTCCCTACTTCATGCTCTAGCATTCCAAGCGAGGGAGGTTTTCTCAGTGTCTTCTCAAGATTTGCTATGCTGTCCTCTCGAAAGGTCTCGGCCCCGATTGGCTATGCGAGGCTCTTATTGCGTATGTGTAAGCATAGTTGGCTATAAGTTCCGAACAGTTTAAATTACAGACACCATATTCATAACATAGACATCACCTATGACAAGTAAAATGATCGCAGGGTCATTTATGCCCTATGCACACTTATAAGTATACCTGACTATTTCCAATCCGTTTAAGATAAAGTCACCAAATTCATAACATACGCATAACTCCCATCAGCGAAAATGATCGCTAGGTCATTTATGCCCTGAGCGAACTTATAACCCTAGTTAGCCATAATTTCAAGACCGTTTAAGATGGAGTCAACAATTCATAACATAAGCATCACCTCCGACATGTAAATCATTGCAGAACCATTTATGCCCAAAGCATACTTATAAGCATAGTTGGATGTAATTTCCGAACTGTTCAAGATACATCTACCAAATTCGTAAAATAGACATCACCCCCGACAGTGAAAATGGCCACAGGGTGAAATATACCCTAAGCATACTTATAGGCATATTTGGCTGTAATGTCCGAACTGTTTAAGATAGTCACCAAATTCCTATCATAGACATCACCTCCGACAACGAAAATGACCGCAGGGTGAAATATACCCTAAGCATACTTATAAGCATAGTTGACTAATTTCAGAATCATTTAAGATAGTCACCAAATTCGTATTATAGACATCACCCACGACTAGGAAAATGACCACATGGTCAAATATGTCCTAAGCATATATAAGCATAATTGGTTGTAGTTTCAAAACCATTTAAGATACAGCTACTAAATTCATAACATAGGCATCACCCCAGACAACGCACAAGGTTGCAAGTGTCAAGTATGTCCTAAGCACACTTATAAAAAACAGACGGAGCTACAGTCCATAATAGTTATATCAGTTTTGCTATCATACCAATAAGTTTAGTAAAAAGCTATAATGCATGAGGACATGAGAAATAGTGAATGATCACAAGGACCAACCACAAAAATGAATAAAATACAATTGTGATGTGCATCGACTTGTAAAGATAGTTTTCCTTTGCATATTACAAAACAGCATACATTTAAACCATTAGCCGCACAAGAGAGACGTCACTGCCACACGCTGATGCAAACGGATAGAAAAATTATTATAAAACAAATAGTTATAAGCATTTAACAGTACCTGTCGAGAGCCTCGCATAGCCAATCAGGGACGAGGGTTGCATGACGTAGCGATTGTCTGGAACATTCTTCAGGCAAGATGCATGGTTCTGACATGGAATGATAGAGCATGAATGTCACTCCTCACTACTCAATCTCCAAAAAGGGGCAATGGCCCCACATTGTGGGGTAATCGAGCGGAAATTGCGCAAGACATTTTTTGAGGGAATTTTGTGAAATGTTTAGGGAAATTCGGAAATTTGAGGGAAATTAGGCACATTTTAAGGGAAATTAAGGTAATTTAGGTAGTTTTTGAGGGAAAAAAAGGAAAATATTGAGGGGTAAATGACATAATCAAAGATGGCCGCCGCTCGTCCCTCGTCCCCCGCCCCGCTCCCCTGACGCAGACCTTCCTATGTTAAGTTCGCCACTCACCTACTACTATTTTACACGAAGTAGTATTGTGAAGATGGGATTTTGTATGCTTCAGGTATCTGCATTGTACGTGTCTCAAAATCGAAGCCATAATAATACGAAGAGCTTCCGTNGGGATTTTGTATGCTTCAGGTATCTGCATTGTACGTGTCTCAAAATCGAAGCCATAATAATACGAAGAGCTTCCGTATTTAATATTTATGGAACTTATTTGCGTTATTCGTTACTACGGAGTGTCTTTCCGCAAATTAACTCTACATATCCGTAAAAGTTCTTGTAAATCTACAGAAATCTTTCACAGTGTGGGATACCATGCGCTGATTGGCAGATGGCGCTTCAACAGCTGTAGGCCAGTGACGCCATATAACTGGCGTGTGCGTTCGGAGTTCGCGGTGCAAGCGGCTGAGCCATGCCTGTATTCGTAAGTACTTGGTGGTTTTGTGTTGTTCGCACTCTTTTTCGAACATGAATGTGCTGCGCGGTGGCGCCTGCCGTGACGGCAGCCCGTCAAAATAACCGCGATGGAAACGGAGTTTGACTCGCGCCGCGCGGAGCGTGTCTCGAGTAAACACTTGCAGACCATGATTAGATAGCGCGGCACTGGGCGTGAATATCTGCCGTGCTACCCCCACCCTCCTCTTCCTACCTCCTCAGCAAAGCAGCCCATTAGTTGATGGCTGGCGGGCCCCACTACAAACACTCGGGCTGTTTTCTGTTCCACTTATCCGGAACGAAGTCGATGACACAGCTCGTGCAATATAGCCGAGGTACGAGATCTGTTTCTGGTTCCCGATTAATTACGCGCCTTTGAAAGCCTCGCTTGTGTGTCCTGCGCCGTGTTTACTTTCAACATTGCAACGAGCCATCAAGCGTCTCCGTACCATGCCAACGATTTTTTNGTGTGTCCTGCGCCGTGTTTACTTTCAACATTGCAACGAGCCATCAAGCGTCTCCGTACCATGCCAACGATTTTTTCCACTACATTTCCTAAACAGTAATGGAATATTTAATTTAACCTCTGCTTGGCATGGGAAATTTTACTGTACACCAGGCTGCAAATAGAGTCTACTCGTGGTTTCTTTATACTTTTTTAATTAAACCTTAAAAAAATCATTTCCTGTATGATATGTTTGGTTGTTCCTTAAATGTGCGATATATCGCATGCCATTTATTTTGGTATTAACACAAATAGTACCTACCTTATTTATTTGTGGTTGAATAGAACATTCAGTTATATTTTATTTGTAATTAATATGAATTAAAATAGGGAGAAAATATTTGTGCTTGTAATGCCTAGTAAGAAATAGTTTACGTGCAAAATACTATTACGCTGAGAGCGCACGAATGCAGTGCGTTTTTCCTATGGTGTAATTTTCTATACTCGGTTGAGCNTGCGTTTTTCCTATGGTGTAATTTTCTATACTCGGTTGAGCTTAGCTTGCAATATCCTGGAATATCCTGAACGTAGGAATATCCTGGAAAGGATATTTCCTGGAATATCCTGGAAATAGAACTTTCGCAGGGCTTCAGAAAAGTTGGAAGTAACTGTGAATTAACTATACAAACATGGAACTACTTTTCATTATCCGCCACTTACACATTGTAAATAAGCCAAGTCTACTTTAAAAACACCGAGTCTCAGTTTACTTTAAAAAAATCAGGGTCATTGTTTTTCCACGGAAAAATAAAATGGGAACACACTGCAGATTTCAATTCCTAGCAGTTTCTTGTTTCCCATTGACAACCGTCTGCGCATGACAAGCTACACTAAAGAGCCAAAAAAACTGGTACACCTGCCTAATATCGCGTAGGGCCCCCGAGCACGCAGGAGTGCTGCAAGACGACGTGGAATAGACTCGACTAATGTCTGAAGGTATGCCGGAGGCAATTCACACCATGAATCCTGCAGGGCAATCCACAAATCCAATCTGCGCCAATTTCAGAAAGGGTTGCACGTCTATCACGTTTAATGATTCTTGTCAGTCGTCGTTTGTCCCGTCTTTCACGATCTTTTTCCGGCTGCAGCGATGTCGAAGATGTGATGTTTTACCGGATTCCCGATATTCACGGTACACTCGTGAAATGGTCGTACGCGAACATCCAAATGTTAACGCTACCTCGGAGATGCTATGTCCCATCTCTCGTGCTCCGACTATAACACCACGTTCAAACTGACTTAAATCTTGATAACCTGCCATTGTAGTAGCAGTAACCGATCTAGCTGCCGACCGCATCGCGTTACTCTGATTGGTTCCATAGCTCTGTTATTTGCATACGCACGCCTATACCAGTTTTTTTGGCTCTTCAGTGTATTTCCTCGTGTTACTGGGGCTGCGGTAGTTGTAGCGGCTAGAGCGCTCGCCTACCACCAAGGTGAACCGGGCTCGATTCTCTGTGGGGCCACTCCCGGATTTTCACGTACGGAAATCGTGCCGGACGATACCGGGTTTTCTCGGGGATCTTCCGTTTCCCCCGCCCTTGCATTCAGGCCCTCCTCCACACTCACCTCATTTCACCCTTATCGGCCGCCCAAACCTCTCCACTCCATCTCAGGCCACTCATCATTCGTTAATTTCAGCACTGAACCTCAGTGATCGCGCTCACACATTAAACTCCTGCAAAAACATTATTCGACGAGTTAAAGAAAGCTGAAGGATTCTACAGAGTTGTGAAGTTGGTTTTGTAAAGAAAAAAAAATGTTTTCGTGAAGTACTGCGGCTTTTAGTTAAAAATATAAAAACGCTATGGGAGAAATTTTCTTAACCCACCCTCTCCTCACCCCTCCCAACAAGTTTTGTTTTGAAGTGTGGTTTAATCACAACTCGTACCAAACATTACATGCATAACATTTAAGCCAAATAAACTTTTTTCCGTTAACGGTATTCTGAGTAAGTGAATACACCTGAAGTGTTTTGAAGTATGACTGGTAAGGGACGCGCAATTTTCGCAGAATAGTTCCACGCAGCCTAAGACTTCAATATCCTATGTCTACATTTACAATTTTTATTTTGTTATTGAACGCGTGTCTTTGTTAGAAGATATTTATTATTTTACTGAAGATCTACGTTTCGTGTGCAGACACCTAAGACATATAGGCAACCAAAAGAAGCCATTCACGAATGTGTATCTGGCTCAGTGGTCTCAAAAACAACTACTCATTAACTCTGCGGGAAAATCGAATGTCCCTAGTCATGGAATATTAAAGGCTCGACTTCACCTCTTAAGCAGAAATTCTTTTCGTTAAGTTTCACAGTAATTATTAGAGATGTATTACTACAGAAAACTTACATTTTTGGAGTTATTTAGTTTTTTGTACTTTATTGAAGTTTTTATTTGATAGTCGTAAAAAGGCAGGAACGTACTGACATTTTAAAGTTTATATAATGCTATTTGTGACAAAATTGTACGCTGATAGCTCGGATTTCATATGTACTGCAGAGTAAAGCAAATAGTTCAACTCATGTATTGGCACTTTTTTTTTTATTTCACTTTACAAAAACTTTTATCAGCAGAGAATTAAAGAATTCGGTAAGTACGTTGGGTGACGTCGAGCCTTAACGAACAACAAGTGTCACTATACTGCGCGTCAGATATCTGCGAGCTTGAGCAACGTCACTGACGATTCCTGCAATCCATTAAACAAGATGCGAGAAGTGGGTGTGTAACCTAGCTATTTAGTCTGCCACAATATGTAAAGAATAACAGAAAACATTTCCCGTGTTTAATACTTCGCTCATACCCCTTCATATTTATAAAGATATCTACTGTCGGCGAGAGTGCCCCACTATTGTTTCTGCTTTCACTATAAGCACTGCATCGATATACTTTTTCATTTTATAGATATGTACCTGCTTTGGACTTTGGAAACTGATTTACCCATCGCAGTGCTGAACTTATTGGAGTTAACAGTTTCCGGTCAGTTAGTAGGAAAAATTCTGTGCTGTTTTGTCAGTTTACCTGCCCCTCCTTCGTTCCCCTACGGAGACGAATAGAAGGTCTGTTTGTAACCATCGTCTCGGCTCACATGTATATGGCGCACAGTATAGCTATTGCAGATGTTAGTGAGTATTGAAATAAGCTGTGTGCGAATGTGCACGTTAAGTGCGAGAGTAGTGTTGACGGAGTGTTGTCTGTCCTGTGTTGCAGGTAAGCGGATGCTGTGTGAGGTGTAGTGTTTCCTTGGCCGGCCGACACCAGACACCGCCGGCTACTGCGACAGCCTAACCGCTGCTCTGCACGCTGCAACGTAGCTCGCACGTCGCCCCTCGACGTTGCACGTAGCTACTGTACGTCACCCTTCCTTCAGTAATAACTGGCGGCTGCTCAGCTGTTGTAAGTTGAGACACTACCATTTCGTGTTGCGAGGTGGCGCCACGCTATACTCCACAGCCCAGCAGAGGTAACTTGGCGGCTGCCGCCACAAGTACAACTCGCGCTCCTCTAGTTTACTATTGTTTCTGCGTCCTGCAGCGCGCGCCGTACGAGCGGAGGTTCAGTGACACACGTGAAACTAACATATACCTGTATGACGTCTTTTTTGGATTGAATTATAACGCGAGTTGCAAGCTATGCTGGTTCTCGCTCACAGCTGCTCACGTGCGCGTGCGTGCAGGAGGAACCACTAACCACTGTGGAGCCAGTACATACTGCACTGAACGTACTGCGGCCACTCACTACACTTTGAGAAAGATACAGTTTCACATACCATATTACATTTTTNGCCAGTACATACTGCACTGAACGTACTGCGGCCACTCACTACACTTTGAGAAAGATACAGTTTCACATACCATATTAAATTTTCNACTGATAATATTATTGTGTTCGCTCCGCTAACGTACGCGTGCCTACATTTATTCAGTACATACAACCATTTTACAATTACGTTCAATTAATCGATTTGGTTACCATAAATATTATAAATATCAAAGTAAAGTCAAATTAATATGTGTATTTTTTTTTCTCGGTAAAAAGCATTAGTTGGGGCAGTCTGGTAAGTCTATTATTACAGAATCTGTGGCGGCAACAAAATCAGCTTCGTCCAGTACCGGCATTTTTGTGGTTGGTCATAGGGTAATTGGGTTATTTAATTGCCTTCGTTCGAATTTACAGCTTGAGGGTTTGTTTATTATTTTTGTGACAGGATAATAACAGTGCTTGTTACTGTAGGCTTACGTGTTGTGGTATAACCATCATTATTGTGGTGCTATTATATCAAAAATCGCAAGGAAACAAGTTCGATAGGTACATTAAAGTAAATACACGATGCCATGTATTAGAAAGATATATACTCATAAATATTGCTATTTTTGATAACTGTGCTGCTTATCCTTATTTTTTAAATAATAGGCTAACTGAAACACTAATCTTCGTAGAGCCATACAAATCTTTAGCTGCACCAAAGAAATATTATTCGTTTGGGGCAACCAAATAGTAAAAACAAATCTATCTGTTTTCAGCAACAAATTTCTTAATTTACTCTATACAAGCAAAACATTGATCTCAGTGTAGCGAGAGGCGAGGTGTCCATTATACACGTGGTGCTGATGTCAACGCACAACTACATCACNATCCTTATTTTTTAAATAATAGGCTAACTGAAACACTAATCTTCGTAGAGCCATACAAATCTTTAGCTGCACCAAATAAATATTATTCGTTTGGGGCAACCAAATAGTAGAAACAAATCTATCTGTTTTCAGCAACAAATTTCTTAATTTACTCTATACAAGCAAATCATTGATCTCAGTGTAGCGAGAGGCGAGGTGTCCATTATACACGTGGTGCTGATGTCAACGCACAACTACATCACNTCATTGATCTCAGTGTAGCGAGAGGCGAGGTGTCCATTATACACGTGGTGCTGATGTCAACGCACAACTACATCACAGTGGCTGATGTAAAGCCAGCAAGCAACCAGGTACAGTAGGAGCAAACAACATACCTTGCAACTGCTGAACAGCTGCTACGGCTGTTAACAAGCGGATTTACTTTTCGGGAAATTTTGACATGTATAAATACGCATGAAAACATCTTAGCTCTGTATTGCTCGTATATGTTTGGATGACAGATTTTCTGACCAACCCTAGTGCCTGCATATAAACCACGCCAAATGAGAAAACAGCTTATTCTGGAGAAATAAGTAGAGACAATGGTTTTGCTGTATGGAAAACATGACTGGTAGTAGGATTAGAAACTGTTATTTTGTCAATGTCAGGCACGCCTGATTTTCACTCAAAAGAGTTCCACGTAGCGTATATACTTCAAATTTCTTTCGTGCACATTTGCTGTTTTCCTTTTGGTCGTTGCTAGAGACGATGGCTTATCGCAGGAAAAGTTGACTGCTTCCTAGGATTTAACGTACTGTCCTTATGTACGACAGTTTTCTTTCGTTATTGGCTGTCATGCAGGTATGAAACTGCTATCCCATTCCATTGTGTAATTAAAGACTCTAATGCTCTAAAGAAGAACGGTCGTGATAGGTCTACAAAGAAAGCTGAGTCAAAAATTTGATCATCCAATCATAAAAGGATAAACTAGCTAGCGTTTTATTGAAGATACGTTGGCGCAATCAATTTTTCTCTTTTTCTAGTCAGTGCACGCTTGTCTTTGAAAGAAAACTCTGTGGCATTTGCCTGGGCCAGTCAGAATTATGTTACTCCGACACTGAATGTCTGTGATTCTAGGGCAGACACTTCAGACGCAGAGCAATCTAAACTATCCGAACATGAAAGTGGAACTGAACTGAGATGTTTTTAAATACGACTATACAGCAGCCCTTTTCTTGAAAATCGAGTGTCCCTAGTTACTGGGAGTCGCCTGCACGTGTGTGTTTATGAATAAGGACGCCCGAATTTCACGAAAAAATTTCCTGTCATTGTTGTGTTTCAAAACACTATCTGAGATCCATTCTCGTGGTTGGATGGTCCCGATTGCTACGCGCTAGTGTTTGTCCGCGAATCACAAAAGTTTAGTACCATAACAACTCAAGTCTGATTGCCGCAGTAAATATACTTTTATGAAGACACACAGCCACTAATCATGGAAACTGCAAGTGTACTCGTATATGTAGGATATTGAAGTTTAGGCTGCGTGAAATTATTTTCGCGAAAATAAGAGGCATATCTTTATGGTGCTTCTTCCATACTTCACTAGGCCGATGAGAATTCTAATACTCTAATAACGAACGTTTGTGATTCATCTGCAAACAGTCAAACCGTGTCAAAAATGTGTCATCCAATCATTATACTGAAGGAGTAAGACGCTACCGTATTTTCAAATGTATATTATTGACACAAGCAGTTTTCGCTATTTTCAACTGTTTGCATCAATGCGTGAGCATCAGAGGAAATTTCCAGGTGTGTTCATATTAAGTCGAGTATTCTCTCATGCATGTTTATTTATCCATATAATTTTCTCTTCAAAATACCTTTCTAGGCAGCTAATGCACTCATTTTATTTATATGCATTATGTGCGTACATAAAACTGCATATATTTAGGCGATTATTTTTATTTTTCTCTTATTAAGGACCTAAACAGCTTGCGAGTGTTTGGGACAAAAATTTTACGGCAGTCCCCACTCGCACATTCTGTTAAAGGCTGTTCACGATAAAGGGAGCATTTGGGAAGCAACCTTAGAAAAAAGTCTGCCCATTTACTGGCATATACGCTACAGTACACACTCGAATGCAGGCTTCCAGTTAAGTTAGCAGCAGATTAAGTAAAATAGTCCCAAGTCTTTACTATGTATTGCGAGTGTGATTGTAAATCCATGCCAAATGAATATTTCTTTCTTTTACTTTATAAACATTGGAGTAAAAAATGGCATTTCAGTAAGACATTTAGGTGTCTAACAATTTCTCGTTTTCACTCCTTTGACAATTGAATAAAGTCATTTCACATTTGGTGGAATGATACAAAATGAGGGGAGAAGCAGATCGTAAACAGGGATTTTAATAGTGCTCAATTGACCGTGAACAGTCTATATGGGATTTTTACATTGTGAATTAATTATTCNTAAACAGGGATTTTAATAGTGCTCAATTGACCGTGAACAGTCTATATGGGATTTTTACATTGTGAATTAATTATTCATGGCGTCCACACATTGTCTCAAGACTCGCTGTCCAAGTATAGATGAACTACTTGCCGCTGCCTGCGCTTGGCACCNATGGCGTCCACACATTGTCTCAAGACTCGCTGTCCAAGTATAGATGAACTACTTGCCGCTGCCTGCGCTTGGCACCACAGTCCAGCGGCATGCCTGTTGAAGTGCTGCTAATGTTCTTCTGCCAGAAGCGCAGGTGTTACTATGATAACTGCCGAAAGTGGTTCGTCATGAGGGATTACATGTGTTTAACACATACCCTTGACATATTATGAGGTTGAATGTGTGTGTGCGCTTAAAACATTTTAAATCGTAGTTCTGTATCCTGGAGAGGGAGAAGAGCCACTATAATGCCAGTTATTTTGGTGAAGCCTCGCCATCATCTGTAGTTTCATATTTACAAAAGGGGCTGCGGTGACTGAGCGGTTAGTCTGCTCGCCTTCCACCAAGGCAAACCGGCCGGGTCACTCTCGGATTTTCGCTTGTGGCAATCGTGCCGGACGATGCCGCAGGTCACAGGGTTTTCTCGGGGATCTCCAGTTTCCCCCGTTCTTTCATTCCGGCGCTGCTCCATTCTCACCTCAATCACCCTTATCAGCTCTCGAGACCTCGCTGTTAAGAGCCACCCAAATCTCTTCACTCACTTCTACGTTGCATAGATCGAAATGAAAACTGCTGACGAAGTAATATTTATTTGCTCGTGTTTTCAAAGAATGCGGATGTGGTAATGTTACAGCAAACTCCACATAACTCGGTTAAATTCAGGCGGAGTCAGTGTTCAAATTGGACGAGTGGGGGGGGGGGATTCCCCCCCCCCATGGATTTTTTCCCAACTTCTGTATTCATATCTTTACTCCCAACCGTGCAAAGAAATTTTTTTTATCCATAAAACGATTCTGTCATTGATTTGTGAAATACATATTGTTTTCATAAATGTTCGTTGGCATATTTGTATTCGTATCACGATTTTATGATTTATTTGTTAAATACCTATCGTTTTCGTTAATGTTTGTTGCTATTTTTATAGCCATAAGACTATTTTGTGGTTGATTTGTGAAATATCTAGTACCTGTTAAGTAGTAAGATAGGATATAAAAAGTTATGACTGAACCAGAATTCTAAAGTACCATATCAGGTACCAAAGTAATGGACGTTAAAATCAGTAAGAATGATAAATAATATTATAACAATAAACTTCAAAAGCTAATTGTAGTGTTTTCGGAGGTGAAGGTCGTGGCCAAGGTCGCGAGATGTATTTCAGAGAGTGGTAATAAAGGAGTAAAAAAAGGGGGGGGGCAGTGGCATGTGGGAGGAATCACTTCCGACCTACTGTGGTCAGTAATTGGCGTTCCGTGCTGCGGAAGCCAGCGCTGGCAGTTCTTCAGACGTGGAAGGCCTCTGCGCTCCCGCAAGCCCAGCTTCCGGTCCACCGCAGGCTCTGCGCATCATTACCTCCACGCAGCCGCTTCCGGTTCCGGCGCGATCTGCCGATGCTGAGGGTCACGGTTGCGTGGCGGCTAGAGCGATTGCCTCCCGCCAAGGCGAACCGGGTTCGATTCCCGGCGGGGCCACTCCCGGATTTTCGCACATGGGAATCGTGCCGGACGATGCCGCTGGTCGGTTAGTTTTCTCGGAGATCTCCCGTTTCCTCCGCCCTTGCATTCCGGCGCTGCTCCATACTCATCTCTCTTCACTCCTATCGGCTCGCAAGACCTCGATGTTAAGAGCAGTTGCGGGTAGTCCAGTAAGTTACCAGGTCGTGATTGGCGAGCGGCATTTCATGTTTATGGCCAGTGACTATTTTTCTGGCAAGTGCCGCTGGATTTCGCGGTGTAAGCGGTCGTTTCATGTCTGTATTTTTCTTTTTTCTGTAGTTATAAATACTTTTTTGTACTGCATGATCTCGATAGCAATCCGAAGGCCAAAAGAAAGAAACAAAGGAGAAATTAACAGGAAAAGGAAGGGAAAATTCTTATACCCCTGCATTACCCAGAAATGGCACATGTGCGGGGTTGACAAGTAAGCGTGATCTACCTTTGTTTGGCCACGTAAAAACAAGTGTTATGATATTTGCAAGTTTGTGATAAGACAGCAAATTATTTTTGGGTAGGAAATTGTAAAATTAAAGTTTAAGGGTCTACGGTGGCATTTAATTGCGATGGGAATGTAGAACCACTCGGGCAAAGTCACAGCGATGTAGTTGGTCGGTATGGAATCTGCGTAATATCAAACAGGAGTTGGTCATGCTACCACATAACCGAACTCTCGAGTCACGTGAGACAAAGCGCACACCTAATGCGGTATCAAAATTCATTACTCGGTAATGTATCTCATTACCGAATATGTTTTTACATTTTAATAATAATATTAGGCCTATTCGCTTTCCTCAGGAATCACAGTTAGTGTTTATTTACTTCTTTGATTCTGAGTTCGATCCTGGGGTGATTGTTAATCACTGCAGGTGGAACTGTAGACATAGATGTGGGTTTTTTTTAATGTTTGTTGTTGATTCGGAACTATTACGTCTATGTGTTAGCTAATTTCACCATGGTGACACCAATTCATTAGAAGGACTTCGATGTGTCATTTTTTATGTTTTTTTATTATCGAATAGAAGGCAACAGAAGTTTTGCCCAACACATTACTCAGGAGCATTTTCGCTGAAACTTATATCTTATCTGATGCAGATGATAAAAATGTATGCGCATGTAACAAGGACAATCTTGTTATTATATTTTTAAAAATAGTTTCAATTTTATTTAGTATTCACTGGTGTCTCTTTATATTGTATCTTTGCATGGTTTCACTGTTCACGTTATAAAGTCTATTCGCGGTCTCTTTATACTTTTTGAATGAAACCTTTTAAAAATCACCACATGTATGACGTGCTTGGATGTTTTCTAAATTTTTAATGTGACACAAGCATTTTGTACTTGTATTAACATAAAGGTACCTTAGTTTTGGTTAAATAGATCTTTTACTCATATTTACACTATAAAATATAATATTTGATTTACAATTAATATTAATTAAAACAGGGAGAAAATAGGTGTGTTGGTAATACGTAATAAGAAATAGTTCTTATGCAAAATGTTATTAAACGGAGGGCGCACGAATGCGGTGCGTGGTCCCTTTGGTGTAATTTTGTAGATTCGGTTAAGTTTGTTTGCATGAGGCGGAGGAATATCCTGAAAGTATAACTTGTGCAGGGCTTCAGAAAATTTAGCTCTCCCATGGTAATTTCAACTGCAACATACCTTAACTGGTGGGCCGGCGTTTAAGTGGCCGCCTGGTTTGAGGAATTTTGCACGTCTGAGGCCTGAAAGCGTGGGTGCGCTAGGGGCGACCGAGACATGCGCATCAACTCTCTCATCGCCTCTACGCCCAAAGCACTGAACTGGCGTGCAGTCTTGCCGTTGATAACGCGCCTCTATGAGACTTTCAGCGGAGATCCTACCATTTCATGTCGTCATAATAAAAATAAAGGTTTGATGCACGTCCCTATTCCTTTTTTTAATGTTTTTACCGGAATGTTTATACCTAAAAATTACGGTGAAAACACCCGTTTGAGCCATTTTCACAATCACAAAAACATGCTTTAGAGAGTAATGTAGGAACTGAAAAACGTATACAGACGCGTAACGATTCTTAAATGCTATCTCGTAAGCAGACCTCACTCAGACACGTTGGAAGGTTTTTTAATAAAACGTTTTCTGCTGGAGCTCTGCACGCCGTTCGTCGGCCTACCCAGGCCGCCACCTTAACGCTTAGTATTGTCATCGACCCTATTTTATGTTTGTGAAATCGTGTCTGGATTGTCTTTGCAGATAAATTCCCGCACGCCGTGACCGAACCTGCAGTTTGTCAACATCCTGGATGTACGTGGTTGCCAGAACTTCCGTCACATAAATGAGTTTGCCCTCTCTTCGATGACGCGAAGACGAAAGTGAAACGGTATCTTTATAAGAATTAATTGCCTTCGACTCGGGATGTTCCAGCGCCATTTTGCCCTTCGACGTGACTCTTCACCAAGCGTGCGTCTTTCTTATGGATTCCCAAGTTCTGCCGGATGTGAAAGGTGGTTCACAGAGATGAGAAAAGTTTCTGCAAGGGTAAAAAAAAAAACACATTTTCTTATTATTCGGGAATATATATTCTTCTTCCTTGTCTTCTTTTTTCCAGAGGAAAACTCCCTGCCAATAGCAGCTACATTAACGCGTCTCTTCCTCATTCTTCATCGTCGGAATGGCGGGATTTCAATTTTCCATTCGCCGGGCTCTCATAGCGCTCGGTGCTATTATTTCTTCCAGTTCTGTCGAGCGAAGCGCCGGGCTGGGAGAGTGAAGGAGCTTGTGTGTGAAGGAAAAATAATGAAACTTGTTGGAATCAATTCCACCGACTCGGGTGAAACCCATATATCCGGGGAAGAAGGGAAAACATTCTAGGTTTAAGTGACGTTTCCAAACATTTTGGGAATGCGTTCTGTTCGACTGGTAGTGCCTTTTCCCATCCGTGGAATAAATTCATGCTCTCCCGTACTTCTTATTTCTTGTCTCTTGATATATAATATTGTTAATTGCGAGGAAAATCTACTGTCGACGATTTCTTTGAAGTTTGTTTATAATGAGTTTAATTATCTTTCCCCTCTCACCACTGCAAGGTTTTCTCAGGCAGCTACAGAGAATAAACATACCAAAATTTTGCCATTGGGAATTTAATTTGCCCTTAGTGTCATTAGCTCGCTAATCATGCTTATAGGTGTTATTTTTACATTTCTGTACTACATGTTATCTGCAATATTTTATAACATTTTCTCAAGTTAAATTTCTAGCAAATATTTATTGCTTCTATTTTTACCTACCGCCACATTATTAGTTAAATATGCGGTATTCAGGCGTAACCACCTACATGACGTAGTTAGCGGCCTCCTTCCATATTATAACCAATGCCTATTTCAGATCTCATAATTTTTAAGGTCAGTAATTTTTTGTGAAAAGTTTATCGATACTAGTTCTACTTGCTACTTCGTTTAACACGTATGGTCGGGCATCTTCTTCCTCCCGACGTAGTAGTTGTTCGTATATCAATCATGTGTTATCTTTCTTGCAGCAGCCGATTCCTAAGTGGCCCGGCTACACAGTTACGTAGCTACTCATTACCGCGGCAGCCAATAACAAGAGGGAAATTGCATGTGTCTACATAGCCTATTAAAAATCGTCCTGCACTAATGTTATTTTTGCGAAAATCACTTGTACCAATGATATTTCACGTATTGAACACTCCGAATTAACTCTTTTCCCATGTTTCACCTTCCATTGGGAATAAAAACACAGTCTCGCGTTCAGAAATACCTCGGACAGATTTAAAATGCGATCTTGAATAAAGAACTTTCTTCGCTTAGTGAAAATATTTGTACCTTTCTGGGTTTACAGACACATGTAGTACGGTAAAGTTATATATCTCTTTGTTTAAATTATGGCGGTAATGATAGTAGGAAATATTATTTACGGCAGAAGATAATCCATAGTCACCGATTATTTTCCGGGAGTTTAGCTCCACCTCTGAGCATTGAACCCTGTTAAAGCTCTAAAGCGCTGTTGAAGCTATCTTAAAATTAATCTGCGTCAATAACTCGCTACTGAAAACCCCCGTAATTGCAGTACCTATCCATAAAACCGTTTNAATAATTTCTCGAACCCTGTTTGAGTAAAGTATTCGAAGTTTCTTTTTTTCCCCAAATTAAATTTTCTTTTTTGTTTTATTTTCCATGCAGTTTTCATTAGTGTCCATAGAAACCCGCGGTTATGCGGGGAGCTCGTAGAAGAGCTCACGTTGTTTTAAAAATTCTCATTTCAATACGAAATTGAATGTTAAAAAAAATTCCTTTCTTTCATGAGAATTTGAAAACACTGACTGATGTCTGTTTTTAACTCTGTTGGCTTTAAATAATTTTTTTCTTAACACTTTGAGGCATATGTCCGACTTTAGCTCGAGGAGCGATAGTGTGAAAATTTCACCGTTAGTAAAACTAGTTCAGATATGTTTTCAGTGTTTCGTGGGTTATTAATCCTAATTTGAAAGAGCATTGCATCACATTAACAATAATTTTCGTAACTTAATATAATAATAATGTTTGTATTATTGTTTAAAAGTGAAGTGTAAGTGAAACAAGTTTGATCGGAACACTGTCAGCTTGACATTTCTCTGGCTTGCAGCCAGCCAATAACGAACGTCTTACACTCTTATATTCGAATAAGTTGAAAACCACTGATTCGTAGTGAAATTCTACTACTCGAATCAGTGAAAATGACTCCACTTATAATCGGTGGAAAACCACTGGTTGTTTTAGTGAAAAAAATTTTACTTATCAAATAAGTGACGGCCCATTGCGTGCGTGAATTAAAGTTTGCTTTTAATGAATTTAGCCAAATAATTACGAGAAATAAACATATTTCCTATAGTCACCGTTTATACTGTGAAATTTATCAGAATAAAAAAAAAAAGAAGAAGAAAATGCGCTGTTGAGGATTTGAACCCATGGCATCCCGTTTTTAGACCGTTACATTACCAATCGATCTACCAAGAAAGTGGAGTGTAAGACGGAAAATATATGTATTATAGCTAATTATCAAAATTGTGTAGTTTCACATTGTCTTTTTTAGTTTAATTAGTAACATTGCGATTGTTAGGATTGTTAAAACAAATAGTACGTATGAATGCACTCACTTCACATTTAGTGCAGTTTAAACCTTCAGGCCGAGTGCTATGGTGATTACGTGAAAACGAAATTAGAGACGTAAAAACGAAATGAAATACCGAATGGTTATGTTGCCTCGTAAAATAATATTATAAAAAACGAAACTCACATTAAAAAAAAACTATATATGGGTTGTTATTTTATTTCATACACGTTGTTGAAATGAACCCTTCACTCAAAAAACAAGTCACTGAAAAACGGTGAATAAAATGTTTGACGAATCAGTGAAAAATGTCACAGAATCGATACGTGAAGGAAAACTGGAATTATTTTCAAAATTTCGACACTAAGTTGACTTAAGTGAATGTTGAATAAGTCAGGGGCTGTTTACTGATTTAAAAAGTGTGAATTAAGTGGCTGTAACCAATATAGAGACAACGAAAATGACTTTAATTAGAACTAAGATATGAATTAAATATTGCGCTCACTCTGGATAAGAGTAATAATTTAGATTGGTAGTTTAATGTCGTAAATAATAGCTGTGCGAATAAATAAAATAAAATAATTGTTTCAGTTAAGTAAAGTAAATATTTTCTCACAAAAGCACGCGCCCAACAACCGAAGGAAAGTTAGTCACAGGTATGTTAGAAGGATCTTGAATTCTAGTCCGCACCATGAAAGTGTTAAGTACAATAAATGCCTCCGGTGTGTTATAGAGCAACACGACGGCGATACGTAAGAAAGATCAACAGAACTGGTGCTGCTGTAGTGGTGGACACAGGTGTTTGTTTCTAGCTCGTATTGCTGTGCAGTAAATGTGTGTAGATCACAAAGTGTTAACGTAATTACGTTCTAATTAATTAAATTACAATTTTAATTAATGCTTTCAACGTTTCCATCTCATGTCGGGAGACTGGTTAGTGGACGGCAGACATATTGCTCTAACTCAATTTAACGTTTTAACCCTTTCAAATATCGGTGAATATTGTTACAAGACGCCGGAGGGGCGGATCCGTGTTCGTGAGGGATGGATGTCTTAATAAAAAATAAAATAACTAAATTTGATTTCTAATTTATTCACACTGCTTTCGTTTACAACACTAAACTACCTATCTACACGATTACGCTTATTGTTCTCTTTGTGCGCAATATTTAATATACATTTCAGTTATAATTAAAGTCCTTATCAATGTGTCTATATTGGTTACAGTTACTTAATTTACACCCATTATTCACACATTTTCAGTCTGTCTATTTCCATAATTACAAATGTATGTCACTCACGCCGTCCGCCAGTCTCACTCTTCACTGTGCCGATGCTCGCAGTCCGCAGACTTCACTCCCGCCGGTCACTCTCGCCGACACTCGACGCTCTGCTGGCTCATCGCTTCGGCATCTTCACGCACCTGGCGCGCTTAACATCACACAATCTTCCAAACTCTCAGGCTTACTCCTCGGAGGCCTGTCGCGGTTTAAGTAACCTCGCTGGCCCAATCTAGAAGGTTTCCCATGCCTCCAGTCTCGCTGAGGTAGACTACGGTGATGAGTAGAACATTATTTCAAATATGACCCCTTAAATTCAATCTGCTGAAGAAAAGGAGCGCACAAGTCCCGGTAGGCTTATCTGGCAGCGGCGGTACGCGTGGTGGCATGACTTTGAAAATCTCCGCCCGCGCCTTAGGTTACTAGCCTGGCCTTCGCACACTCTTTCGCTCGCTCACTCGAGCGCGCCGTGGCAAGGGAAGCGATGAATACCAGTGCCACGTATAGGCTGTTCATGGTAAAGTGAACACTTTTGAGGCCCTAGTTACTTTTCCTTTCAGTGATTTTTGTATCCTTTAACCACCTTTTTAAATAAATATTGCCATGTAAATAATTAATACAGAGTGTTCATTCTACCGCACTCAGAAGTTTACGTGTAAGATTAAAATAAACTATATCTATTGACTATTATTTCAAATAAGAGGGCTTTCAAAAGTGCTCACTTTACCGTGAACAGCCTATAACAATATGCAATGTTAGGCATTTCAACGAATATAAGTTTTATTCGGATCTGTGGGTTTGGAACTCAGTACCTTGGTGAGCAACCATAGCCACGGAGATCGCAATATCACAGATTAGATAAATACATAGGAGCTAAATGGCGTTGCGGTTCTTATGACGTGGGCATGCTTGCAATGGGGTTGGCTGCGCGAGGCTGTTATGTCTGATTAGCCGTGTCACGCTGCTGAGCATTTCCAACTGGCTAGGCCGCCGTTTGGAAAGTCAGTCTCCGGGCGATGATTGGACAACTGTGCCGACCATGAGGTCATTTAGATGGCTGGCGCGGTCGGATCTCATGATACACGCGACTGTTTCCAAAGTATTCTGTGACGTCACTGTATGCCTGATGCCGTTCCCCATCGTGGTTTCCTCTAAAATAAACTGCACCCACCCACCGTAACTCTCAGGATTGCGTATGCATTGAAGTATATGTGTTGTACAGTACACATGCCAAATTACTCTAAATCTGAATCACTGAGAATNGGATTGCGTATGCATTGAAGTATATGTGTTGTACAGTACACATGCCAAATTACTCTAAATCTGAATCACTGAGAATTTCATTGTGGAAATTATTTAGCAGCACCTAACACATTCAACAGACACTTCAGTCAATTCAACTGATTAATTAGTGAAAAAATCCAAATTCCTTCACTCACTGGTTCAGTAACATTTTCCACTGACTCACTAAACAATCAACCATTTAATTCGCTGTTTTTCAGTAATTAGATTTTTGACTGTTGGATTAGTTGAACAAGACATTTTATGAGGCAACATGAACATTCAATATTTCATTTCGTTTTTACGTCTTTCGTTTCGTTTTCACGTAATCGTCATAGTGCCCAATTTGAAAGTTTAAACTGCATTAAATGTGNGTTTTTACGTCTTTCGTTTCGTTTTCACGTAATCGTCATAGTGCCCAATTTGAAAGTTTAAACTGCATTAAATGTGGAGAAGTGAGTGCATTCATACTTACTGTTTGTTTTAATAATACTAATATTACCAGTTAAACTAAAAACTAAAAGAAAGGACATACACTAACCTATAATACATGTATTTTCCTTCCAACAGTTAACTTTGGCTTGGTAGCTCGGTTGCTAAGGTATCGGTCTGTAAACGGTGTTTTGTGGATTGAAATCCAGAACATGGCGATATTTTTTTAATTTATTTAAATTTCACAATATAAACGGTGACTCTAGGAAAAGTGTTTATTTATCGTAACTATTTGTCTAAATTCAATAAAACCAATATTTAATTCGCCGCACGTAGTTGGCCGTCACTCATATGATCAGTGAAATTGTTTCACTGAGACCAATAATTTTCCACCGTTTCTAAGGTAAGCCATTTTCACTGATTAGAGTAGTTGCATTTCACTGCGAATCAGTAGTTTTCCACTGATTCGAATTTAGAGTGTGTGAATTGCAACTTTGTACAGCTTTACAACCCCCTGTCATTGTTAAAACAAAATGCAGACCCAGTCGCGGTTTAATCAACGTGGAAGCAGGGGGCCAATGAGCAGTCAACTGCTTCGTGCTTATGCTGACGAATAGAAAATCTAGCATTGAGGTCGCNTGGAAGCAGGGGGCCAATGAGCAGTCAACTGCTTCGTGCTTATGCTGACGAATAGAAAATCTAGCATTGAGGTCGCTCAACCTACTAATTTTTTCGTTCTCTTGCAATAAGTCAAATTTTCTCATATAAGACACTGTATCTGTGCTGTTTATATGTGGACATTATTAACAACAACAAAGATCAACCAACAGATTCAACAACAGCTTCGCTGGTTGTTAATAGTTGGCGATNGTGGACATTATTAACAACAACAAAGATCAACCAACAGATTCAACAACAGCTTCGCTGGTTGTTAATAGTTGGCGATACACGCTGTAGTTTCGCTTCTGCGTTTGCGTGTTCTGGGGTGATGCTGTGGATGCCGCGTGCACTGGACAGGGTGGTGCGGGGTATGGAACGTTCCAATCCTGCGGCTCCATCTCGACGGCAGCGCTCCTATCTAGCGGGGCGAAGCTGCCGCTCAGTTGGNTGGAACGTTCCAATCCTGCGGCTCCATCTCGACGGCAGCGCTCCTATCTAGCGGGGCGAAGCTGCCGCTCAGTTGGGTTCTATGGAAAGCAACGTGGCGTCTTATTTAGCGGTGGGAGCTGCGAACAACGAGGTCCTTGTCGACCACGCCAGAGACACGTGGTTCTTACAGCTTGGCCACTGAATAGTCAAGTTACAGACAACTTTAGTATCTACACATAGACGAAATGGCGCGGCTGTTGCTTTGATGTGGGCGTACCCCATTCTTTGATTGGCTACTTCATGCTGCGGAAGGTTCTCTATTGGATGGACGTCCGGCTGGCGAGTAGGTTACCAAGCGCTGATTGGCAAACGGCGTTAACATTTTTCTGAATAGTGCCACATTTTTCTGGCGTGCGCGGGTAGAGTCCGCAGTATAAGCGGCTGTTTCATCTCTATACTCTTCATTACTCTGTGTCCAAGTAGTCAAGTGTACGTAAGATGAGCTACAGGATNAGCGGCTGTTTCATCTCTATACTCTTCATTACTCTGTGTCCAAGTAGTCAAGTGTACGTAAGATGAGCTACAGGATGTATCGTAAACTCCAGCGCAAGATTGGGAGGTATGACCTTAGATATTTTGGTATTTATTTGTGCCAATCTGAATTCGCAAACTCTGGTAGTGAATGTGTTTCGTGGGCAGATACAAGGACTCGTAACAATCAAAACCACCCAATCACAAAAGTGGATGTGAGCTAAACTGTTTTAAAATACAATTAGACAGGAACTCTTCGCGTAGATCGAGTGTCCCTATACCAATAACGAAATGAATTATTCAGTCCACAATTTTTCCGCTGTAGATCACTGCNTGCGTAGATCGAGTGTCCCTATACCAATAACGAAATGAATTATTCAGTCCACAATTTTTCCGCTGTAGATCACTGCTTCTGAATATACACTGAAGAGTCAAAAACACTGCTACACCTGCCTAATACCGCGTAGGGCCCCTGCGAGCACGCAGAAGTGCCGCAAGATGACGTGGCATGGACTCGACTGATGTCTGAAGGTATGCAGGAGACATTTCACACCATGAATCCTGCAGGGCAGTCCACAAATCCATAGGAGTGCGAGGCGGTGGAAATCTCTTCTGAACAGCACGTTGCAAGGCATCCCAGATATGCTCAATAATGTTCATGTCTGGTTATTTAGGTTGCCAATGGTAGTGTCTAAAGTCAGAAGTGTGTTCCTGGAGCCACTCGGTAGCAACTCTCGACGTGTGGGGTGTCGCATTGTCCTGCTGGAATTGTCCCCGTCCGTCGGAATGCACAATGGACATGAATGGGTGCAGGTGATCGGACAGGATGCTTACGTATCTGTCACCTGTCTCAGAGTCGTGTCTAGACNCTGTTGACATGTAGGGTCCATGGATTCATGAGGATGTCTCCATACCCGTACACGTCCATCCTCCTGATACAATTGTAAACGAGACTCGTCAGACCAGGCAACATGTTTCCAGTCATCAACAGTCCAATGGCGGTGTTGACGGGCCCAGGCGAGGCGTAAAACTTCGTGTCGCGTAGTCAACAACGGTACACTAGTGGGCCTTCGGCTCCGAAAGCCCATATNCAGGCGAGGCGTAAAACTTCGTGTCGCGTAGTCAACAACGGTACACTAGTGGGCCTTCGGCTCCGAAAGCCCATATCAATGATGGTCCGTTGAACAGTTAGCATGCTGGCACTTGTCGATGCCCCAGCATTGAAATCTGCGCCAATTTGAGAAATGGTTGTACGTCTGTCACGTTTAATGATTCTCGTCAGTCGTCGTTTGTCCCGTTCGTTCACGATCTTTTTCCGGCCCCAGCGATGTCGAAGATTTTATGTTTTACCGGATTCCCGACATTCACGGTACACTCGTGAAATGGTCGTACGCGAAAATCCAAATTGTATCGCTACCTCGGAGATGCTATGTCCCATCTCTCGTGTGCCGACTATAACAACACATTCAAACTCACTTAAATCTTGATAAACTTCCATTGTAGCAGCAGTAACCGATCTAGCAACTTTGCTAGATGCTTGTTGTCTTATATAGGCGCTGTCAACCTCATCGCGTTATTCTGATAAGTTCGATACCTCTGTTATTTGCATACGCACGCCTATACCAGTTTATTTGGCTCTCCAGTGTAATATAAAGTGTTTTTCGAAATGAATTGAAATTAAAGTATTCCTTCCATTGGAATACCCGGAGACAAACTTGCCGGACGGTGTCCTAGCCAACAGGAAATATTTCGCACCATGCAATGATGGTCAATCAGTAAGGCCACGCGATTTTCGCGAAACGAATTACATGGAAGCTATATTTCAATATCCTATTTGCACAGCTGCAGTTTTCCTGTCGTTATTGGCGGTTTGCCTTCGTTGAAGACAGTGCGTTATTTGACTGGGCCAATGAGAATTAGTTACTCAGGGACTGAACATTCTTGTGATTTGCGGGCAGGCACTTACGGCGGGCGGCAGTTGAAACCACCCCATCGCGAAAGTGAATCTGAGTTTAAGTACAGTTTGACGAGAGTATGTTCGTGAAAATCGGGTGTCCCTATTTATTAGATATTGCGTCCGTTACGAGAACCTAGCGTAGCCCATAAGCTTCATAATACGAATGAATCAACAGGACATTTGTTTTTGGAACGTGCAGATGACAAACTAAAACTGTATAATTACCTGGGAAATTTAACGTCAGAAGGAAAAATAAGAGGTTCACCTAGACGATATTCGTTAAGCTATCATAAGTAGCCTATGGATCGGAACATTTCATGAATTAATTTGATGACAAGCTATACTGAAACACGTGTATATTTGTCATCATCAAGTTGAATACATATTTGAAAGGCACACCGGGAGGGAAGCTGGATCAGTAACAAGCCTGCAATGAAACAAGAACGATATCGTGCGCTACCTAGTTAGTGGTAAAACTTACTCCCTAGAGTAGCAGCCTGTTAACAGACAGCTGCTCCAGTGTATGGTGCTTTGTCCTGCAAGTCAATAAACCCGCGAAATTTTGTCTCTGAACATAAGGCGTTATTCTTCCTTACAACCCAAATGTAATATTTTCCATGGACATAAGGACATTTCACTTTGTAGCATCGCGTGCTACTTGTCCTTGGTGAGCCTCTCTTAGTAAAATGACGAAGGTGTCGTTTATCTACGTCTCCTCCTGATATACGGTCGTCGCCTGCATGCATGCTACCGTGCGCGCGTGTCGTTTGTTTAGACTACTCGTAAAGCTTCGAGGTCGCCTGCAAATATAGTGTCCACATAACATCGAAGTTCAAATATCTTATCGCCTGTGCAGCTAGCGAGCGAACCACGATACCAAAGATTATCTATGCATTCATGTTCTATTCAGCATTTGTTACATAATTTTTTCTTTGGAGAACGATTTGGGAATACATGTTTATGTGCGGAAGACCTCTTCTGAAGCCACGATTTTGTTTAACATTTTTTTCTATGTATATTTTGGTTTGAGCGGGAGTAGATAAGACGGCTGGAGGCAAGCCCCCGAAATGACTGTGGTGTAATTTTCTTAAACGTTCAGGTTATCATTAAAATTACATGCATTTACAAACCTTTAATTTTTTATCTTATGAATGAAGAATTTTTGCTGCCCAACAACTATAATAAAGAGCAGTCCGCCCTCCTCCCCCTTCTTGGAAAAAAATTCTTGGTACGTTCGTGTGTCACCATATTAAAAATCATACACAATCTTACGTGGATTTCAGTCCGCTGGGTTACACCGCGTTTTGGGATGTTCCTTTCCAGGCTCACTTTAATTTACGGCTTCAAGTGACGCAGAAAATAAATTTTTGATGAGTGCTGTACTTACGTCGACACATCACTTTTTACATTGTTACAACCATTGAATGTAGGTTTAGTTTTCTGTTATAGTAATATGAACGATTCGTAAAGTGGAAAAGTTATACGGTTCACGAACCAGTCGCCCACAGGGAAGATCATTGGGCATGGAGCCTCGCAGTGTACGGTACTGGCCAAGAAAAACTTTCCTCGCCGTTATTTGTACACTCTTGTGTACACTGGGTCTGAATAGCGTAACCCTTCTAGGCATGGCGGTTTATAGTTTAGTAACGGCTACTTCCAACTTTTCTGTAGCCATGCTAAAGTTCTACTTCCAGGATATTTTTACGCCTCATGCAAACATCAAAGGGACAATACACCGTATTCGTGCGCACTCGGTCTAGAACTATTTCGTACTTGGCATTACCAACTCACCTACTTTTTATCTGGTTTTTATTAATATTATAGATAAGATATTATAATTTGTGANCAGTGTACGGTACTGGCCAAGAAAAACTTTCCTCGCCGTTATTTGTACACTCTTGTGTACACTGGGTCTGAATAGCTTAACCCTTCTAGGCATGGCGGTTTATAGTTTAGTAACGGCTACTTCCAACTTTTCTGTAGCCATGCTAAAGTTCTACTTCCAGGATATTTTTACGCCTCATGCAAACATCAAAGGGACAATACACCGTATTCGTGCGCACTCGGTCTAGAACTATTTCTTACTTGGCATTACCAACTCACCTACTTTTTATCTGGTTTTTATTAATATTATAGATAAGATATTATAATTTGTGANTTACTTGGCATTACCAACTCACCTACTTTTTATCTGGTTTTTATTAATATTATAGATAAGATATTATAATTTGTGAATAAAATGTGAGTAGAACTTCATTTTAACCAATATAAGATAATTAAATGTTAACATCATGATAAAACGGTTTTGTTACATGGCATATTAAGGAAATAACCGAACGTCATATATGGGGTGATTTTTCGAAGGTTTGATTCGAATAGTACGAAGAAACTGTGAATAGACAATATATGTGGGACTCTGCACAGCAAGTGGATTTTAAGTACACCGCACACAATAGAAAATGGTAACCAATAAGAGAAGTGTCTCACGTGTGGGAAACATAATTCGTTCTGTAGACTATATTCCATAGTCTTGCCAACAACTGCTGTCAATAACATCAAACATACACGCATCTTTGTTGGTCCCGACATGTAAAAGAACGTTATACTGACACTAATATCACAATTTGAAAGAAAAATTTTGTTCGTGCATTGCCTGAAATTTTTATATATGACTGAAAAAGTTAACGTAGTCACATGCTGCAGGGTGGCCAGATTTTTTTATACATAAACCAGGACACTTGCCAGAAAAAAATGTAATTTATAATAAACGGAATACGGTTAACTTCCATGTATGACAGTACTGTAAATCCAAACTAATAAAGTTTAAAAAAATTGTGAAGAGTAGACTCATTTAATATCTGGGTGTAAATCAAAATCATTCATTGTAAGTTGAGAAACACTAGAACAATATTACAATTATATAAATTTTGAACACATTTTTGATTTGAATGAATGAAACTTAGCAAAGGGTTATTTTGTAAAATAAGTTCATGAAAGTCACTTCATATGTAAATAACTTAAATAAAAACAGAACTTTTCGCGGAACACTTGGCTAAATGAGGACGTTTCATTACTGTATTTGGCCTTTCTCATCGTGCATGACTATCCTTCATAAAAAAGGACTGTCGTGCGAAAAGCAGGACTCTGGTCAGCCTACATGTAGCTTCCAAACCTTGTGAAACGCGACAACTTAGCTGGAAATTTATTTAAATTATCAGTTTCGCTGTATCCCTCGTTCTCCTTCCTCTCTGCCGTTAGTGTGTGTGACGTGGATGGTGGTGAGCGGGTGCTGTGTTTCTGGGGGAGCGTGTAACCGCAGACTAGTGACGCGAGCCCGCGAGAACCCAGCGGTAAGTCGAGCCACCTGGCGTGGTTCTCCTTTATGTGGCCGCTGTGGCACACCGCCGCTATATATACACACTCACCTGAACTCGTCCACCGACCACTGATACTTATGTAACATGTGGACACAAATTACCAGCTAAATTATTATAATAATATACCAGTATATATGCCCTCTGCTTCCGTTTCACAACTGCACATCAGTTACTCACTTACACATTAACCCTTTTAACGTTTCTCTTCCAAGAAAGACATCTGGCACCGCCTTTGTGTTTAATGATGTGTTTTCTAAGAAAACAGTGCTGATGGTATATTTCGTAGAATATACCATATTGTAGCATTTGGGCGAGACTGAGAAAAAAAGCAGGTGTGGGATAATATTAAGGTCTGTGGACGGTGTACGTAATAATTTCTCACTGCTGCAGTACGGGCAATAGAAAATTATAATCTTCGCGAGAACACCACAACGAATAAACTTAACAAACAGCACACTGTGTATTATATCCCTTGCATTTAATAGTNAATCTTCGCGAGAACACCACAACGAATAAACTTAACAAACAGCACACTGTGTATTATATCCCTTGCATTTAATAGTAGTAATTGTATGTTTTCACCCTGTGATCTTTATAAAATGTAACTGTTTACAATATAAATACCTATCGTCAAATAGTTTTTTGTTTCCACAAATGAAGGCAAATATATAGCCTACACTAACTACTAAATAATGTTTTCTGGGAAATTCTTATTGCTCTGTGAGGAATCAGTGAGTATGAAGAAGGATAGGTATCAGTTGGAGAATTTTTCTGCTGCAATATTTGAGAACCAAGCGGCGTCATTTTAACTGTGTTAATACAAATTACGTAAAAAGCTGGTGGAAATTGTTGTGGAGCTTAACTAGTATGTTGTGATTCTCAAGAGTCTCATTGTGTAGCTCTCCTAAAACTGGAAAACAACTAACCATTGGAGAGCTACTGCGCAGGAGTGCCTTAAAGTTGCCCCGTCGCTTCGATGGTTTTACGTCTTACTAGCCGAAAAACAGTAAATTGTTTTATTAAAAAAGTCAATTAATGTTTGAAAATTGTATAATATTAATTTGTAAAAAATGATTAATTAAAATGGAATTTCCTTTCGCTAAGCTAAACAGCACCAATTTTCAAGCAATTGAAACTTAATGCTAAAAGTATGATTTGGGCTTTAGAAGAGAAATTCAAATTTACTTTACGTGACAAATATTAAAAGTAATAAAAAAACTTTTATATACAAAACTTTGGAATTACGCTTCATTAGATTTACTTTCAAAAACAGACAGTACTAAAAAAAATAATAAAAATGAAAATTTTACAGAATTTTTATAATATTGTACGTAGTCTTTTATACATTGAGTTTATTGTTAGAAAAATTTTTTACTGGCGTATTTTATTTCTGTGATTTTTGAGGTGTCTTTGTAACAAAAAAACTTTGAATTGAATGATTTAGATAGAATGGGGTTTGCGGATTTTCACTTTTTGTTGGAGAGAAAATCAAGCTTTTTTTGTAATACTCTAAAAATAGGAAAGGAATAAGGGATCATTAAAAGTTTTGCGATTAAATGACAAACGTGCCAGCTATCCCATACAGTCTGCATATATTGAAGATAAAATTTTCAGCTGCATCTGCTTTCGGGCGTGTCGTACTTTTACAGCAATTTCCATCAGAGACGTATGCAATTTTTTTATATAGGGAAATCATGTGGGGTGGGAGGCACCTACTTGAATTTATTGGGCTTATCAACGCCCTCGCTCTTATGCTGACTGACCAACCCGAAAGGGAGGTGAGCGGGGAAAACACGACACATTAACATATTGTTTACCTTGCAGCTATTTTTATGTGATAAATTGTCAAAAAGTGAANAGCGGGGAAAACACGACACATTAACATATTGTTTACCTTGCAGCTATTTTTATGTGATAAATTGTCAAAAAGTGAACTGTAGCAGATATTGGGAGGGGGTATGTAAGGGTTGTAAATAACTTGATCCTAACTGCGTGGGAACTAAATTAAATTATATTGTGACATAGTTATAATTTTATTATGCAACCAAGTGGATACATGAACATTTTGTACGGTATGACTATTATTTATTAATTATTACGTACACCGTCCACAGACCTTAATATTATCCCACCCCTGCTTTTTTCTCACTCTCACCCAAATGCTACAATATGATATATTCTACGAAATATACCATCATCACTGTTTTCTTAGAAAACATGTCCGCAAAAACGTTCTGGAACTAGAAGTGATATATGCAAGCTGTATTTATTTTTGACCTTGGTACCTTTAATTTGTCGCACGTTTATTCCTAACCTCAAAATGTAGCNTATTATCCCACCCCTGCTTTTTTCTCACTCTCACCCAAATGCTACAATATGATATATTCTACGAAATATACCATCAGCACTGTTTTCTTAGAAAACATGTCCGCAAAAACGTTCTGGAACTAGAAGTGATATATGCAAGCTGTATTTATTTTTGACCTTGGTACCTTTAATTTGTCGCACGTTTATTCCTAACCTCAAAATGTAGCAACCAACACTGGTCAACGAGCAGCAATGCGAAACGCAATATTTTATATTCTATTTTCGCAATGTCACCAACCCTCGCCGCGTACATTTCCAATAGTTTTCCTGTTTAAAAAAGAAGTTTTTCGCGTTCACTGTTACCAACTGCTTTCGCTACAGATGTTATATAACGTGACGCTAGACCGTTGCGTTGACGGTAAAGTTAACGATCGTAATTTTGATGGTGGGTCATAATGAGGATGACGCTAGAGTCTTGTTAGCGTTAAGTAGCGACTGACGCTAAGCTAGAGTCAAAAAACATAACATGCCTCGCACAGCCAATCAGAAAATGGGCACGCCATCGTCAAAGGAACTGCCTCGCCACGTCGTCTCTGTGTACTTATCTACTCTATGCTGACATGGTGGCGAGCAATCCGGCGGCGCGATAATTCCAGGTCAGTCATCCCACATGTCAGATGTAGGTCAGGTGTATCGTCCTTCCTCGCCATTGATCTTGTGAACAGAGCAAGGTTGACGGAGGTAGGGGAAGCAGATGAGAAGGGTGAGCCGTGCCGCCCCTCGCAAACTTTTCCATTTCCGATATACAAACATTATTTGCTCCCTCACGGCCCATCTCCCAGCCGCCACCCCCCACACAACCCCCCTGATACATGGACCGAGCGGGGTGAGTCCAACTTACCCGTTCGTAAAAAAAAGGGTGGGTGGGGCTCCGCCGAGCGAAGAGGATGCCGCACAAACGCTGAGTCTTCTTTTTCCCTTGTAAAAGGAGAGATTCTTTGCTAATTTAATTTATAATTCTACCATTTTCTCTCCTCCGTGCAAGGGGACGACGGAAGAACCCTCAGATTTATAATTTTTTGAAAGAACGCGGCAAGGAGGCGAGAAGATAAATACAAGAAGAGACATAAAAATTTGAACAGAAAAAGAGTAAACTAACAAGAATTGGGAATCAAAACACTTCAGCACAGGCGAGAATTCAACTTCGGTAAGAAAAAGAAAAGAAAACTAGCTTCTAAGAAAGCACAATAAAACGAGTTGTACGAAGGAAAAACAAACTTAGTCTGCTGTGTTTTACAGGAATAGTATTTATTAAACGAAAATTTTTCCTCTTAGGTTTTTTTTATTTCAGGTATCTAGAAATGTTGGGATTTCGTATATAACAGCAGTTAAAAATGTTACTAAAATATGAACAGTTGTGTTTAGTAACTCCATCTGTGGCACGCTCGCTACTTGCTGTCCGTCATCCGTAATAATGAAACTGATTTGGTGATAATATTGCGTTTCTCAGTACGGTTGCCGTGATTTAAGACATTCCAAATGATCACTCAGTAACTGGTAAAACCTATAATTAAATATTGGATTATAAACGACATGCAGAAAAAGTTTTTTTTTTTTAAATAAAAAATTGGCCGTGAAATGCAGCTGTCCGCGCAGATTTTCAGATCATGAAATTTGCTATAAGTATTAATGAATGTTACAGAAGAAAGCTTAAATAATCAAAGTATGTGATTAGTAATTTCCATTTTGGTTATAACTGTACAAACAATTTCAATGACTATAACTTGTAGCAATAACATTTTACTTGTAGCAGAGCATAATGAATACACTCTTTTCATAATCAAAAAGTCGAAAGACAAATGTTGAATGGCGCGGTTAGGTGTTACACGCGCTTAGCACTTGACGCTGATGATGACGTTTAATCACACGCAAAAAAAAAAAAAA
>NQII01000492.1:505148-517227 GCA_002778355.1 Clitarchus hookeri | reverse complement strand
AAAAAAAAAAGCGAAACGGAAATGAAGGGGAAATTAAAACTGCATGTGACTATCTAATCTCAATCTGCCGCTGTTTCCTCCCCGCTAAAAGGCGGCGTCCAATGCGACTGCCGATATTACGCCTGCCTCGCTCTGCGCAGGCGCGTGGGACAGCTTCTCCTTCGGAGTCGTGCCCTCACGCGCAGCTCCAGCCCGTGCGACGTCTTGCCACATCTCTGCCACCTTTCAAGGTACTGCGTAATGAGAACGGCGGGGAAATACAAGGGCGTTTTCCGACTCAAACTTTTTTACTTTAACACTACTAAGATTACTAATTACTGGCTTGACTATATTTGGCCAGCTTTCGCGTAGCCTTGGTCGGTGTCGCCAAGATATTTCCTTCCTTACTGCAAGGTTCTGATTACACTGTAAAAAAAATTCTGGTAAACTTCCTAAAGTGTAATGAAAGTTTTAAACATATACGTTATATGGAAATAATACCGCATATTAGACAGCAAATATACGAAGGTTGAGCGTCTTTACCATACAAGGTTGGGGACTTCCCTNGCCACCTTTCAAGGTACTGCGTAATGAGAACGGCGGGGAAATACAAGGGCGTTTTCCGACTCAAACTTTTTTACTTCAACACTACTAAGATTACTATCTACTGGCTTGACTATATTTGGCCAGCTTTCGCGTGGCCTTGGTCGGTGTCGCCAAGATATTTCCTTCCTTACTGCAAGGTTCTGATTACACTGTAAAAAAAATTCTGGTAAACTTCCTAAAGTGTAATGGAAGTTTTAAACATATACATTATATTGAAATAATACCGCATATTAGACAGCAAATATACGAAGGTTGAGCGTCTTTACCATACAAGGTTGGGGACTTCCCTNTGAAATAATACCGCATATTAGACAGCAAATATACGAAGGTTGAGCGTCTTTACCATACAAGGTTGGGGACTTCCCTACGCTTTGACTGTTTCGTGAGCGAATGTAGCAACGGTACCATGGATGCATGGGCAAATAGTTTACCATTCGCATTTTCTCCCTATTCGTATACATTGATATGGTAATTTTACAAATAGTTTCTTAGAGTGTACGTTTGGATTGATTTCACTATGTGAACCGCTCCTCCGAAATTTGCATTTTACCTTTTAGACGAAAAGTTTGAAAGAATTACGCTAACCATCACCCATCAAGTAATCTCTATGATCGACGACGTGAATTATTATGGGAGTAGCTGATTGCGATCTATCTACCCATGACATACATATTATTTACGAAGTATCCTCCGTTTGCACCCTAGTTATAACAAAATGGTGAATTATCCTATGGAAACCTCCAAAACGAGCACATTCTTACATTCATCTTAAATCCATCTTAAATAATAAAAATGCATCCTAAATAAGTATAATAATTTATTTAAATACAAGTGTTTTGAAGACGCCTGACTGTGGCTTCATGTCATGTAACAGGACGTTCTAGTGAACCCACTTACTAAAAGCCTTTAAACAAAGATAACTATCCCATGTAAATGCACTTATAAATAGGACTTTTAGAGGATTTATCACACGCGGAAGCAAACTGCTGTTCTTATCATCTGTGTGTGACAAGTTCAAGGTCACCAACATTAAAGTAGCTTTTCTCTCTCTACCTTTCTTCTGGTACCTTCGTGTTCCTGCCGTGTAGTAGATGCCTCCCATTACTCATCCAGTGTTTTCATGACTATTGTTTATTTAAAANACCTTCGTGTTCCTGCCGTGTAGTAGATGCCTCCCATTACTCATCCAGTGTTTTCATGACTATTGTTTATTTAAAATAATTAAACTCTTATAAATTTATATTTTCTATTTATACTTAAAAAGATTTTGGAAAGAAGAAAGAGTGTTAAGAAATGCCATCCAAAAAACTATTTTTTCAGTTGCGAGTATAAAGATAACTTTGCCTAATAGTGCTCGGCTGCTGCAAAATGTTTAAGCAGAAATATAATCCACTTTTTCGCGCANACCTTCGTGTTCCTGCCGTGTAGTAGATGCCTCCCATTACTCATCCAGTGTTTTCATGACTATTGTTTATTTAAAAAAATTAAACTCTTATAAATTTATATTTTCTATTTATACTTAAAAAGATTTTGGAAAGAAGAAAGAGTGTTAAGAAATGCCATCCAAAAAACTATTTTTTCAGTTGCGAGTAAAGATAACTTTGCCTAATAGTGCTCGGCTGCTGCAAAATGTTTAAGCAGAAATATAATCCACTTTTTCGCGCAAGTTATAGCTAGCATGTAGCGTAGTTTAAGTATAGTTGATGAGCCCTCATGAATGTATCGGGAATGACTGGTTTGTAGTCTAAGGACTGTTTCAGGGTTGTAGGCACGTCGCTGCCGTGGTGTGCCACGCCCGTATGTGCGTCCTCGTCGACATCGTGTTGGCGAATTAGCTGTCTCGCCACACGTGGTTCGCATTGACTCGGCGCCTCATTTTGCCAGGCGTCGGTGCCAATGCATTCCCAGCCAGCGTGTCCGTGCGCGCAGTTTTGAGTAAATGGTGTGGGCAGGTTGTACGCATGATGTGCTCGCGTGACGTTGGTCTGCTGTAGGAAAAATGAACCGTCCCCCATTATGGCTACTGGCTAGCCACATAAAAAAATTGTGGCATGCTGGCAGTATCTGGTAAAATGTCAGTATTATAGCAAACATACGGCATTTCAAAAAAATCTTATTAGTACTTCAGTTTTTCTTTTTCTCTGTTTATGAAGACATTCATTTACATTCGTGAAAAGTAGTATAAATTATTTTTCAGTCTAAAACTAAATCACCGAAAAACAAGTGGTTGAAGTGGTCAGTGATAAGCAGAAGGAACCCTGCCACATTTCCGCTGATTTATCTAATGCTTCGATGTAGTTATTTTGTCAGTAATACTCCTTTCGCTGATTTGAAACAAGTTGTTGAGTTTTCTGTTTGGTGAGTTATTCCTATTTAGTGTGTGCGCATGGCATATATCTCTGGTTGTACGACGACGGGCACAAAACATACTATTGGGTAGGTCATCAAGTGTCTGTTAGTAAAACATAAAAAAATTTTAAGTAAAATATCAATAACTTTTATATACTGCAGAAGAGTGCCATTCACACTGGTGTAATACAGTTTTCTATTATTTGTGTCAAATTTATTTGTGTAAGTCACGTTATATGATACGACTTTCATCATTAGATTATATTAATTATTTTTATTCTGGCTCGTTATCTTATCCTAAATATAAGCAAAAAAATATTTGGTATTTCATGAACAGGTCATTTCGTTAACCAACTGATGAGATCACACTGCCACTTATAAAAATTGATGGTATTGGAGCAGAGATTTTCAAGAGGCTACTCCAGGGTGAAAAGGCATCTCTTGAATATCTATAATGGATGTCTCAATGAGGGAGTGTTTCCTTACCCCTGGAAACAAGGTGCAGTAAGGATACTGTACAAAGGTGGTGGCAGAGACCGGTCTGAAGTCAAGTCATACAGACTGTTTGCATTGCTTCCGGTCCTGGGCAAGATCTATGAGAAGCTCCTCAACAGAAGACTAGTGGCTGCTCTCAAGGCGAATGGAACGTTACGTGCGAATCAATATGACTTCAGAAAAGGAAGAGGCATGATTTTGAACTTCATGATGTGAAGATAGCAGTCGCCGGATGCAATGAGAAATATGTACTGGCAATCTTTCTGGATATAGTGGGAGCCTTTGATGATGCCTGGTGGCCGGAGTGATGTGGCAGCTAAAGAGGTAGAGATATCCGGTCAATATTAACCCTGCTTAAGGTCATGCTGGATTTCTTCAGAGGAAGTTACACGGTACTCTGCCAAAACAGTGCAGGTGAAGAAAACACTGATCAAGGGATGTCTCCAGGAATCAGTCTTAGGGCCGGTCCTCTGGAGCATACTCTTTGATGGACTGCTGGAGTTATCTCTACCAGAAGGGTGTATGATATATGGCTATGCTGATGACGGATTTATCTTAGTAAGCGGATCGGTAAGAATACAGTTGGAAGAGAAGGCAGCAACGATCATGGATCGGATAGCAGAATGGACAGCTAAGGTCAAGTTGAGTTTCTCCTCCAGCAAAACCAAAATCATGATGTTAGAAGAGAAATTGACAAGGATACCTACAGTCAGATCTAATGGTGAGTTTCTCCAGAATGCCAAAGAGTTTAAGTACATGGGAGTCATGTTGGACGANTGCTGATGACGGATTTATCTTAGTAAGCGGATCGGTAAGAATACAGTGTGAAGAGAAGGCAGCAACGATCATGGATCGGATAGCAGAATGGACAGCTAAGGTCAAGTTGAGTTTCTCCTCCAGCNGGAAGAGAAGGCAGCAACGATCATGGATCGGATAGCAGAATGGACAGCTAAGGTCAAGTTGAGTTTCTCCTCCAGCAAAACCAAAATCATGATGTTAGAAGAGAAATTGACAAGGATACCTACAGTCAGATCTAATGGTGAGTTTCTCCAGAATGCCAAAGAGTTTAAGTACATGGGAGTCATGTTGGACGACAAAATGAGCTTTCTTGGGTATTTGCAATATATTGCCCGCAAACTGTGGTGGTATTCCACAAATTAAGATATATTGGCAACACAGAATGGGGCCTAAATTCTCCTTCTGTAAGGAAAATTCATTAAGCTGTGTTTGAGGGAATTGTGGCGTATTGAGCTGTGATGTGGCACACAAGAACAGATTTGGTGTGGCACTAAAGAAAGCTCATAAGTGCTCAGAGGGCGGCACTGCTGGCATCCTGAAGGCATATAAAACAGTGTCAAATGAGGCACTTCCCATTCTGGTTGGTGCCCTGCCTGTGGACTTTCTTGTAAGAGAACGAGGCCTTGTTGCTGAAAGAGCAAGAATGGGAAGACTCTCAAGAGAGGAAAGGAAGGAAATCAGACGGGACACTTTGATGATATGTTCCAGAAAGAATGAACCATTATATCGTGCAACTGTACACTGGTCATAGAAATTTTAAGGCCAAGTTGCACAATTTTGGGTTGGTCACCTCTCCATTAAGCGATGTATGCGGAGTGGATGCTACATTGCAACATGTATTAATGGAGTGCATCAAGATCGATGGTATAAGAGTGAGGCTACAGGGGGGTGGGGTTATCGNACATTGCAACATGTATTAATGGAGTGCATCAAGATCGATGGTATAAGAGTGAGGCTACAGGGGGGTGGGGTTATCGATCGGAGAAGATTTGGGAAGAGCAATGACCGATGAAGACCTACACCAGTTATGGAACAACTTTGCTACAAAAATAGGCAAGATACTGGAAGAATATGACCAGTGGCAGCAGGAAAATTCTGATGACCTATGAGGTGGTACTTGGGTAAAGGCTTTAATGTATGAAGTCGGAGTATTACTAATTGGCGAGGAGGACAGGTTTTACAGAGAAAACCGGCAGAAAGCCGTTAAATTGAAACAAGAAAGAAAATGCATGAAGACCAGAAGAGGAGAAAGTGTCGTACACTGTCTTACCCATCCGAGTACAGTTGCAGTGCGAGAGGATGGAGGGCGTGCCGGTCTTCGTGCCGTAAAACCTGCCACGTCTAATAAACTTTTAGATGTATGAGCTCGCCGTGTGGCTCTAAGATAACCTATGTTCAAGTTGGTAGTCAGTTTAGTAGAAAACGCAGTTTTTAGGTGAACATAGCTGTTCTCGACATCCGCGAGGATTATTGCTGGAGGTACAATAAATATGCAGCTGACAGGGGGGCGTTCATTTATATTATTGTCCCTATCTACTACAAATCCGGCCAGAGCTGTACACCATACTGACACAATGGTATTTTTTTTATGATCCCTTAATGTTTTTGATGCAAGCGTTTAATGCGCATTGCACAAACTTTATGGTGCGGCCTGTTCTGCAATTTTATTTAAAAACGCACGAAGAATATTGTGTGCTTTATAATTTTTTCCTTGAGCGATAATTATGGTAAAAATGAGATTTACGTTATGAAGTTGTGGCACGCGCTTATTTATTTCTTGGGAACTGTACGTCCATAGTGCAATGTCTGTGTCTCCCGACAACGCCTTGGCATTAGAGCTTATACAGAAGCTTAACCGTTGTGAGTTTCGGACCTCTGTCGCACACCTCGACAGAACTGCTGTTGAAACGCCCTGGCATTAAAGCGCAAGTTCATCTGCTAATCAACGTCTGGAGATGAACCTCCCAGACGTCAGCAGAACCAACAGGAAGCTCAGTAGAGACAGGCATTGCATGACGAATGCGCAGCTAATCACCGAGTGAGGACGGTCGTAGCAGAGGTATGGTCGTTTCTAGGGTTCTTAATGGTCATGATGGCCATGGCACCACGCTAGAGTCCAGCTCCGGCCACGACTCGAAAATTCGCGAACATCGTCGGGTTATCCCTTTCAGTCACAGGCGTTGGAGCCGCGGTGGTGCCGTGGTTAGACTGCTCGCCTCCCACCTAAGCGANAGGCGAACCGGGTTCGATTCTCACCTCGCTTCACCCTCATCGGATCTCAAGACCTCGATGTTAAGAACCGCCAAAATCTCCCCACTTCAGTCACAAGCGTTGCAGGAAATAATTTTTTTTTCGGAACTGTACTATTTATGTGACGCTTTGTCTTATATTATGTTTAATAACTATCTATTCGCGCCTCGTGTTACTTGCAACAGCTGTTTATGAGACTACGGAACACAGTCTCAACAGCGAATGATACATCCCACACGTGAGGGATTAGATTCGTTGGACTCTTGTTTCCTGCTGTGTGCAGGGCAGAACATTAAAGCTACTCACTTCCTATTCAACATTCCATGAACAGAGTACTTAATAATACAGATGCGAAACAACCGCTTGTACGACGAACGCAAGCCTCACACGCAAACACAGTGGTGTCACTGGCCATCAACATGTCGGAACGCCGTTCGCCAATCAACGCCTGGTAATTTAATTCGTCAGCTGGTAGCCCAGCCAATCAGAGGATGGGTACGCCTACATCAAAGGAACTGCCACGTCATTTCGTGTCTCTGTTCTTACCCACAGGACACTGATTAACACTTGGTTCGGAACCCACTTAACTCAGAATATCCCACCGTCTTTGGCGTGCTCGACTTTTCCGTGGCATGAGTGTAATGAGGTAGTTGGCAAGTGTTGTGATGCTTGTATAATGGGAGGGGGCGAGCGAGGGAACACTGGCTACCCTCGGCGCTCAAGTGCGCGGGGTCAGAAGAGTTAACGTCGGCCGGCAAATGAAATAGGCCCTCGAGCCCTCGTGGGCAAGTCAGGACCGAATGCGGGCGATCGAGGGGACGCTTCAAACGAAATTGGATCCCGCGCCGCTTTTCTGTCCCCCGTACTCCTCCTCCTTCTACATCCTCGCCCCGACGTAATCAAATCTTCTACTTTTTTTTTTGTTGTGCGGGTGAAAATCCCGCGCAGGGCGCTGTCTACTGTACAGAGCAAGACCACAAAGCAGATAACTACACATAGAAGTAATGGCTTGGCGGTTCATTTCCATTCTCTGATTGGCTGCGCGAGGCTCTGGAAATGGACTTTGTGTCTAGTTGGCCACTGCACGTTGAGAAAAATTCCCCAACTGCTTGGGCTGCCGACTGGCTTGTAAAAATTTCTAGCGGTTGTGCGCGGTTAATTGAGCACTTTTGAAATCAACCTTTGAAAAATGTAATTGCCCCTCTACGGATACTCTGGCATGCGCCCAGTGAAGTTGATTAGAATGGAAGTTACATGTCTTTAACGTTGAATTAAACGTGTTAGGTAAACATTTGTGAATACTGAAATTATTTCTTTTGCTTTCTGCTATTTTTAATGCATGCTACTAGTGTAAGAATCAGCAAATTTGTAATATATTTGCTTTTCTAACAATTTCACAACTTCGTTTGGACGGCGCACGAGTAAAGTGATGAGGCCCATGACAATGCCAATTTTATGTATGGCGGAAGAATACACAATTTGCATGCGAATATATCTTAAGCAGGTCTTTAAAACGTGCTCAGTTTACCATGAACAGCACATAGTGAACTTCCTTAAATTTAAGGTAAGTTTTTAACCTTTATATTGTGTAAATAGTTCCACATATAGGCTATTCAAAGTAAAGTAAGCACTTTTGAAAGCCCTCTCATGTTGAATGATCCTAACTAATATTATAAATGCGATAGTGTGTTTGTTTGTTTGTCCTTCTTTCACGTCGCAACGGAGCAACGGATCGACGTGATTTTTTGTACAGATATAGTTGGAGGGCCGGGAAGTGACAAAGGCTCATTTTTATCCCGAAAAAATATCGCATTCCCTCAGGAAATTTTTATTAGTAACAATAGCGCTTAAGGTACAATGCTGCGTTAATGTAAGTTGTTAGTGTGGGACGACGTCGCAGCGGAGCAACGGATCGACGTGAATTTTTGCACAGATATAGTTGGAGGGCCGGGAAGTGACATAGGCTACTTTTTATCCCGAGAAAATAACTCTTTCCCTCGGGGAAATTTTTATTGAAAAATGAGAAAGTACACAAACGGAATAACAATGCAACGTCGCAACCGAGTAACACATCGACGTAATTTCTTGCACAGAAATAGTTGGAGAGCTGAAAGGTGATATTGGCTACTTTTTATCGCGAGAAAATATCTCAAAAAATTTACAAACGATAATAGTGAATCAAGCCGGAAAAAAGTTTGCCGCCAGTGCGCTCTCTTGCAATACGCTGTCTAAACTGTTAAATATGGAACAATATCATGTAGTAAAGAATTGTGTAGAATAAAAAGACCTAAAAAAACTCCGCCGTAGCATATGTCTATCTATAACAGAGAAATACTAATAAGTGTTTTTACCATTTAATTCACCGAGACGTTGAGTTTTATAATATGTTTAGAGTATAGAAAATTAACACTAAGTAAAATTCAACTTTATTTAGAAAAAAAACCTAAACAATAGTTTTGTAGTTCACGCGAGTGGAGCCGTGGGCACAGCTAGTAGTTGATACATCCTACTAATATTATTAATGCGAAAGTCTGTGTGTGTATGTTTGTTACCACTCAGCTCCACAACGGCTGAACGGACTGTGATGAAATTTGGTATGCCGGTACTATAGGTCCTGGAATAAGGCACATGATACTTTTTATCCTGGAAAATTGTACGGTTCCTGTGGAATACCAACAAAACGTAATTCTGCAACGGCTGGAAACATGACCGAAATATTTTTTCCTCTGGTGTCATAGTTTATTAGGCCGCCCAAGGACCTCTGAAATGGCTTAATGACTGCTACCAATCGATAACAACTGGGACCTAATATTTAACGTGCCCTCCGAAGCCCGGAAGCGCTCAGATATTATGCCACTAAACGGTCACCCATCCAAATGTGTGCTGCTGGGAACGTTGCTTAACTTTGGTGATTAATTAAGATCCCTCAGCCAAGCGCAAAAAGTAGTACCTAGGTATACTTATTTCTAAAGCTACAACTTGATGAAACTCACGTTTTGATTTTCATACATCGACGCTGGAAAGCGGAAATGTGGTAACTACGCGATAGTTGCACAGATACACTCTAAAAACAATACCCTACTTCTTGGCTATCGGGTAAAAAATAATTCCTTTCTTTTGGGTTGCCTTAATCAGTTAAAAACCTAGGCCAACATAGTATAATTTTATAATTCTTTTTTCACATAAATGAATTGTCTTTTCCCAATTTATTTATTAGTGTATCACTGTAAAACTCAATTGTACCCGGTTGAAGCCTTAGACGTTCACTTCCGAGTGCTTACTTACATGGCAATATTTNCGATGGAATATACGCATTGTGTTTATTACTTACATGGCAATATTTATTTGCAACGGTGGTTAAACAATGAAAAATAACGGAATGGGAAAAAGTAACCATGGCCTCAAATGTGCTCACTTTACCGTGGACAGCTTATATCAGGCTGAAACATAGGAATGTNCTTACTTACATGGCAATATTTATTTGCAACGGTGGTTAAACAATGAAAAATAACGGAAAGGGAAAAAGTAACCATGGCCTCAAATGTGCTCACTTTACCGTGGACAGCTTATATCAGGCTGAAACATAGGAATGNAGGGAAAAAGTAACCATGGCCTCAAATGTGCTCACTTTACCGTGGACAGCTTATATCAGGCTGAAACATAGGAATGTTGAGCGTCGCTACTTTACGAAGTAGGAAACTTCCCGTCGCATTCGTTCTTTCCTGAGCAAATTTAGGAAGGTTCCAGTAGATGTCTGGTAAAAAACTTTAACCTTCTCTGTTTCTCACTATACGCACACGCTGATGTGACAAAATGTTTAATAATTTCTGAGTGTGTAAGTTACCAGGTGCTAATTGGCCAACGGCGTGCCAACGTTTTGCTGGCCAGTAGCGCCATTTTGCTGGCGTGTGCTGCTGGAGTCCGCGGTATAAGCGGTTGTTTCACTTCTGTATTCTTAAACACTCTGTATAAATCCCGCGCGCTGGTGGCGGGCAGGAACTCTGACGCCGTCAGTCTTGTGCGGAAAATATTCCACCTGCTGTCTGTCCCCGGGGAGGGGAAGAGTGGCAAGCGAACCGCACAATCGCACTCTAAAATCGAATGGCTAACCATTATCTGCTTCCCTGCGACTTCCTGCATTCGCTCGTTCGGCCTGTATCTCTCTCCGTAAATCCGCGAGCGGCCACGAAACAAGTGAGTGGAGTAGCTGAAACAATCATTTAAGCAAAATTAGGCCAGGCTTAATTGATTTGTGAGTGGTTACATAATGAAAGAACGTTTGATGTTTATTGCAGCAGTTTTAACTTCCCCGGTTTTACTGCAGTGGAAGTGTTGTATGTAATAAGAACGCCAAACTCATCGTAGCTAGAGGAATGATTTATCGCGGGAGAAGTGAATTTATTGCTAGCAACCAATATGACATTTTTCTTTCGTAATTGGTTGCGGATTGTGTATAGTGATGTTTCCCTGCTTCGCTAGGCGTATGNACCAATATGACATTTTTCTTTCGTAATTGGTTGCGGATTGTGTATAGTGATGTTTCCCTGCTTCGCTAGGCGTATGGGAATTCTCGTACTGTAATACTGAACGTGTTTGATTCGCCTGGAAACAACCCAGTCGCGTCACATATGCATTATTTNAGAATTCTCGTACTGTAATACTGAACGTGTTTGATTCGCCTGGAAACAACCCAGTCGCGTCACATATGCATTATTTTATCCTATCATAAAGTGAGAAAAGTGATATCGTGCTTTGGAAAACCTGATAAATAGAAATTTTCACAATTTTTCTTTCTTTGTCGCTAATTGTCATTAAGCATGGATTGTTCGCNGGAAAACCTGATAAATAGAAATTTTCACAATTTTTCTTTCTTTGTCGCTAATTGTCATTAAGCATGGATTGTTCGCTGTTGACAAAACGTTTTTGAAATTTTCCTTTGAAAATATCCTCCAATCTACCTGCACATGCTTTAACTGAGTGGAAAACTTCCTTTAATAGTGTCATTGAANTCCTTTGAAAATATCCTCCAATCTACCTGCACATGCTTTAACTGAGTGGAAAACTTCCTTTAATAGTGTCATTGAATTAGAGAACGTAATTCTGTGTACTAATGTTTTATAATGAGTGCAATTATTTTCGGTTCATCACTGATACTACTACTACTAAAAAGGTTTTTTTTTCTTGCTGAGATCCGCACTGTACATCGCTACCAGGCATGGGCTTTTAATGAAACATGGAAGTGACGACAACCACGTCACATCCCCTTCCCTGCACCACGTAGTCCTTTGCGGGACTAACCTCCTTCACTCACATACTGTTGGCGGGTGATAGGAAATTGTNGGAAAACCTGATAAATAGAAATTTTCACAATTTTTCTTTCTTTGTCGCTAATTGTCATTAAGCATGGATTGTTCGCAGTTGACAAAACGTTTTTGAAATTTACCTTTGAAAATATCCTCCAATCTACCTGCACATGCTTTAACTGAGTGGAAAACTTCCTTTAATAGTGTCATTGAATTAGAGAACGTAATTCTGTGTACTAATGTTTTATAATGAGTGCAATTATTTTCGGTTCATCACTGATACTACTACTACTAAAAAG
>NQII01000492.1:480862-498547 GCA_002778355.1 Clitarchus hookeri | reverse complement strand
GCTTTGTGGCCTGCGGTCCCCGCCACTCCTCTCTAACTCCTTCTACATTGCTCCGGCGCGGCCAATCGCTCTCTCCGGATCTTGCATCCCTCCCCCCACACCCATTCTACAACTTCTTCAGAGGGAGCTCGCCCTCAGATGCGATCTCGTAACCCCGCCGCCGCGCCGGACAAAAAGAGACTTGAGCGCTGCGCCTACTTGAAGGACACGCAGGGGTGAATACACGCCCTCCTGACCTTGTTATTTCTCAAAGGGCAAAGAGCATGAGGCCCTCATTGTCCTTGCTTCATGCAGCGCCGTGCATTGTTCGCATTGTTCGCTTTATACGCCGGACGAGATAAGACGCTCGGGCGTGGTTGAAAGGAGCATGCCTTCGATTCCCTGTTGATGCAGCAATTTTCAACGCCCCTTCCCAAGGAGAAGGTCTAGCCTTTTTTGAGTCTGCCGTGCTTGACGTGGAAGAAAAACGTACCTTTCGTATTATTTCGCTACTTAAAATTTTCGTTCTGTTTACGTAGTATGTTTAACTGTCGTTTAGGATGGCTGTTGATTTGTCACCTTCAGTTTTTAAGGTTCTGAAGTTGAATGCATGAAGACACGTGGGTTTCTGCGACTTTTTGAAATGTAAACTCTGACGAGTCCCAGTAACAACCGCGAATTCCACGGGTGCTAGGGCATACTTTAAACATGTCTACTTTATTGTCACCGTCGTGGTTGAGCCGGGCCACCTGTTTCCAAAAACGCACAGTGAACCGAAAAAAAAACATCTAGAAAGACACCTAGTGAATCAGGTACAACAACCCATTATGCAGGATAAATATATTTTTATAAGATGCCAGAGAGCGTATCCGAGTTCGTAAGGGATGGATGTTTTATCATAAGTAAAATAACTAATTATTTATATTTATATTGGTATAAAATACACACAGCCATTATTTACAAAATTGAATTGCCTATCTCTACTATTAAGACTTGTTATTTTCAGTGAGCGCAAAATTTAATGTCAATCTCAGTTCTAATTTAAGTCCTTATTACTGTCCTTATATTGGTTACAGTCACTTAATATGCACTCATTATTTATGCATATTCAATACACCTGACAATTGCCATCGTTACAAATGTCCGTCACTCATGCATCCAGTTCAGTAGTACTGCCCTCAATCTCACTATCCACTGTGCCGATGCTTGCAGTTCGCAGATACTACTCTCGCTGCTCACCGGCGTCGCCACCGCTCGTCTCTTCGCCGACGCTGCACAGTTAATTCTCAAGGCCGTACAAAGTTCCAGACACTCTACTCGGAGGCCCGCCGCACTTATGTAGACACGCTGGCCTGCTCCAGAAGGTTCCTCGTCTCCGAGTCGCACTAAACAAGGCGAGGGCGATGACCAGAACATTCTTGCATCGATAATCAAAGTAATACAATCTTCTAAGGACAGTAGGTGGTGCGAGTTGCGATAGACTTATAGCGGCACGCTTCGAGCGACGTGGCGGCTCCTTAGTAACTGCGCTCCTATTCTCGGATTACCAGTGATGACCTTGACACACTGCTTCGCGGGCTCGAGTAGGATGGGGCAACAGAAACGAAGCGGCGTGGCAACATGTAACAGTATCATCATGAAGGAACCGGACAATGAACAAATGGCATCGCCTGGGGTGTTCGCAGAACTGTCAAGTTTAGCCTTGCCGTCAGATGAACATGCAACATTTTTATGAAATCGACTCATTGGTACGCGAATCGAACGCACTGCATTGCTTCATTACAAAAAATATAATATAGAATTCTGCAAGATGTTCTCATTGCTGAAGACATCAGAAATGTCGCGGTTCATTTAGTGATTCGTTGGCTATGGGCTCCAATAACAGTTGTTTTTTGTAGTTACTTCACTGATGTGGCCTGCAGGTTTTCTACTGAACACCCTAGAGCACTCTGAAACAGTAATAAACCCATATATGTGGAATGAGAGGATCTAGTACAATCCTGGAAAAGATGATCACAAGGCCAGCAGCGTACGGGCAAATGACAACGGNCCTAGAGCACTCTGAAACAGTAATAAACCCATATATGTGGAATGAGAGGATCTAGTACAATCCTGGAAAAGATGATCACAAGGCCAGCAGCGTACGGGCAAATGACAACGGCTACATTGTACGAAGAACTGTGCAGCCTAGCAATATTTTCACGTAAACTCACTAAATATCCGGTTTCTATGCATTGTGATGGCTGTAACTTCATCTCTNTGGCTATGGGCTCCAATAACTGTTGTTTTTTGTAGTTACTTCACTGATGTGGCCTGCAGGTTTTCTACTGAACACCATAGAGCACTCTGAAACAGTAATAAACCCATATATGTGGAATGAGAGGATCTAGTACAATCCTGGAAAAGATGATCACAAGGCCAGCAGCGTACGGGCAAATGACAACGGCTATATTGTACGAAGAACTGTGTAGCCTAGCAATATTTTCACGTAAACTCACTAAATATCCGGTTTCTATGCATTGTGATGGCTGTAACTTCATCTCTGCCACCGCTTTCGTGTGATCGATGACACTGCATTGTGTGGCCTACATTCCACCACCGCTGATTGCCAATATGCTGTATACTACGCGCCAGATATCTGCGAGCTTGAGAAACGTCACAAGGTAGGAGAAACGTCATTGACGATTCCTGGAATCCATTACACTGAGCGCAAGAAGTAACCGAGCTGATTAGTGTCTGCCACATTATGTAAAGAATAACATAAACAGTTGACCATGGTGACCACTTTCGCTCATTCCCCTTCATATTTTTAAAAATCATTCGTTACAGTCGACGAGATAACACCTCTATCGTCTCTCCTTTTACTATTAACACTATATATATATATATATATATGCTATTATTTTATATATAATTTGAGCTTTGAAGACTAACTTACTGTCGCAGTACTGAGCTTATTGAAGGAGTTTATATTTTTCAATTAGTTAATAGGGAGAGTTCGGCTCAGTGTAGTCAGGCAACCTGCTATTCGTTGTAAATAGTGGCCGATAGCAGGACTGTTCGTAACCGTCATCCAGGCTCGCAGGTATATGGCGTGTAGTATAATCTCCCTCCTTTGTACGACATGCTTCTATTCGCCGGCGGCGCCGCTGTGCAGATTGGCTGTCGTAATCCCGCGCCACCTTCGCCAATATCGGGAAAGCGTTTCGCCCTGTAGGAACTGTGTCGGAAGGGGATTGGGGTGAGAGGAATGCTCCATTACGCTATTGACCCGCAGACAACTGCAGCAAACTATTGGGCCTGCTCGACGAGTCGCGCCTTTCCTTGCCGCAGGGACAGCGGTTGACCAGAGCTCTCACCTCCCGCCAAGGCGAACCGGGCTCATTCCCGGTGGGGTCACTCCCGGATTTTCGAATGTGGGAATCGTCAGAGACATTGCCTCAGGTCGGTGCGTCTTTTCTGGTATCTCCCGTTTTTCCCAACTGTGCATTCCGGCTCTGCTCCATATCCACCCTGATTCACCCTCATCGGCTCTCAAGACCTCTCAAAGACCGCCCAAACCTCTCATTTTTACTCAAAACTCAGCTCCATCGCTGTACCCGGGTAACGAGTGTCCCTCACTTCGTGTCAAGACATAATTCCGGCCTCTTGTTCACACACCTTCTTTCGAGTATTGCCTCCATCATACGATATTGCCTCCGTCATACGATATTGCCTGGATTCAACAGAGTTATGTGGAGTTTGTTTTAATGCGACAACTTTCTTAATCTTTGAAGATATTGGTGATATGTACGTCGCCAGTATTGTTCGTGAAACTCATTGAAATTTATTATTGCGTCGGCAGCAATCGTGTAAATTATGTTATACTTATTGCACTAGTACCTCTGCGCGGCGTTTGTCATAGAATCATACTTTATTTGACACGCGCCCTGGGTAACTCTGCGCCAATGACTGAACACTTAGTTAACAGCCAGTGGACAAGTGACACCGGCTCTAGTGTTTGCACGGCTGTGAACTATAGTGTGATGCCAAATAATAACGCGGATCGTGCAGGTACCTATAAATTACTCAAATGAATAGGATGCGTTGTATATTATGTTACGTATAAAATAACGCGTGATCGCGACACTTGCAAGTCAGTGTTATATTGTCTGACGGCTGACTATTTGTAGACGTTTTGCAGTACAGCGTAGTGTCCGGTGTATTGTAAGCCAGTAGGGCGGTGGTGAAAACACAGAGACAAACAAAACTGGTGTTTATCCAGTTTTAGATAGTAGTAGGGTTATCTTCTTTCGGGGACAAGGGCTGAGGGCTGTGGCACCGTGACGCCGTCCGCCATCTTGGAATTTCCAGTTTTTCACTCAAAATTTTTTGTTTTCCCCCAAAATTCCTATAATTTCCCTTAAAATTTCCCTTTTTTCCAAAAAATTTGTGAAAAAAGTGCTTGTTCCTCAATGTGGCTGACGGGAAGCCCTCGGAAGCCAATTTTCGAGCAATTTGAAAGATTTGGGGGAGGGGGGGGCCTTGCTTAATACTTGTAGGCCACTATATTCTCACCCCACCTTACCAACACCCATCACCCACAACTCTCCCCACACTGCTTTCGCGGGTCAGGCAGCTGGCTGACNCTCTCCCCACACTGCTTTCGCGGGTCAGGCAGCTGGCTGACCTTGTCAAACCAATCGTAAAAGATCATACATCTAGGAATCAATGCATTTATAAATAATTAGATTTATTTTATTTAAATTTATTTTATTTATCATTTGAAAAATGCCCAAATCTTAAAAAAAAAACTACAGTAAAATGTATTGAAAATGTATTTTTAATGCAAAATCTGTTTGTAGAAGTCAAATTATGTAATTTTTACACTTTCCCATGACACTTGGTAACGTTTAAAATTAGCTCCACACACATCACAATCAGCACCACATGCANTATTTTTACACTTTCCCATGACACTTGGTAACGTTTAAAATTAGCTCCACACACATCACAATCAGCACCACATGCACCACAATCAGCACCATACACCACAATCAGCACCATACACCACAATCAGCACCACTCACCACAATTATGGGTCANCCATACACCACAATCAGCACCATACACCACAATCAGCACCACTCACCACAATTATGGGTCATTTGGGGGTCATTTACGGGTTGTTTATGGGTCATTGTGGGTCATTTGGGGCTATGGCGTAGATTGGCAGAGCAGATGGAATGGGTATTAGGTTATGGGCTGGTTNGGTCATTGTGGGTCATTTGGGGCTATGGCGTAGATTGGCAGAGCAGATGGAATGGGTATTAGGTTATGGGCTGGTTAATCTCTATAGTTGCTTGGTACACTTGAGGTGTGATGGATGGTATGATTGGCATGTTGGGTGGTATGGTTGGTNGTTAATCTCTATAGTTGCTTGGTACACTTGAGGTGTGATGGATGGTATGATTGGCATGTTGGGTGGTATGGTTGGTAGGCTATACATCAATTTTTCAATTGTATTTCAGCGTTTGTGTACCATCTCTCAGATAACTCCACTTTCAAGGAACAGTATTTTTATGTGTCGTGTAGTTGAGGTTAGGGCTAGAGCATAGAAACCATGACTAATATTTAGTTTCTGATTCAAAATCATTGTATCTCCACCTCATTAAAAGCGTCTGTCTGTTAAGGCTTACTCGATAGCTTTTGATACGAGATTACTATAGGGTCGTTTATCTTTGTTAGTGCTTGAATTATATTGTGTCTGGTGTTAACTATTTGCACATGAATCACGGGGTTTCAGTGCTGAAGTTTCCGAATTGAGTGGTCCTGTCAAAAGCGGAATCGGATTTCCATGCAAGCAGCAGTCATTGACAAAATTTAATGCGCTGGTGCGTGAGGTCTACCGAGTACTTCGATTCTTATGGGGAAAATCGCTGACAATACCGATAGCGCATACACTGAAAGAAAATATTTGGCAGTGATTCAATAAATTAAATTACGAAATTTTGTTCCTGTTTAAAAAAAACATATAGTGATGAATAATAGCCCATATATTGACAAATACCAAAGCAATTTAGTGCTCACTACACATATTTGTTTATTAAAAAAATGTTTATTGGCTGCCACTAAGTTATTATTCGGCAGTAATAGAATTCATGTCCAGAGTAAAACATTTTGNGCCACTAAGTTATTATTCGGCAGTAATAGAATTCATGTCCAGAGTAAAACATTTTGCTACGACTGCATAACTACATCCGTTATAGTCTGCGCATGCGCGCTGGTGTTTCTGAAGTGGTTACCTTCTGTGTAGCCACGACGCCATATTTGGCCATGTTAGTGTCCTTGCATCGGGTTACGAACTAATTCATGAGGAATATTCTTAAGGAATTAGGGGATTCCAGAAAATAGACATTCCGTTATGTTAAGTGTTCATTCCTTGGCGTGTGTGCCACATATTAGATTTGTGGTGTATGTATGCACGCTCAAGTCAAAGCCCTAAACACCGAGCGAAGCGGTGCTGTGTCAGGTCATCCTGATTTAGGTTTTAAATGATTGTCCGAAATGACTGCAGACCATCGCTGGTTCTTTGGCGGAGTCCTTCCCCGATACTACTGTGGACGAGACGTTAAACCGTACTTACGTACAAAGTCCACAACCTGCCTAACGATTTTCTGAGCGCCAGTAATCGGTATTGCTGCTAACAAAGAACACATTATTGCATACCAACACAGTGAATTTATTGGTGACCACAAAAGTCTTCTTGTGGTTGTCACTAAATGCTTNAACACATTATTGCATACCAACACAGTGAATTTATTGGTGACCACAAAAGTCTTCTTGTGGTTGTCACTAAATGCTTAAAATACGAGATAAATATTTTGATTGCTACTAACACAATTTTTTGCTCGCAATATGGATAGTATACCATGTTTTATTTTAATAGCTGTGTGTATAGCTTTTTAAAGTCNACACAATTTTTTGCTCGCAATATGGATAGTATACCATGTTTTATTTTAATAGCTGTGTGTATAGCTTTTTAAAGTCCATATATCGTAGGGTTTGTGGAAAGGCAAAGCAAAATACATAACATTCTATAATTAACGTTGTAATGGATGACTGCACGGAGTGCGTTGTAGCTAATAGCACGTAGTCCCAGTTAATAAGGCTGCGAGCTGTCAGTTTTAATTTTTTTGAGTGATGCACCAACAGAAATAATACCAGTCTGTCACGCTGATCGAGTTTTCGTCAAATTAGACAGCACGTCATTTTTTCACTGTCGTTCCCAGGTTAAAAAGTTATGTGCTCTTATTCTTTTTTAATTAAGAATCTTTCGTCTCGTGTAGGCGATGATTTTTTAATTGGGTTACTGTGAAGCCAGTGTTAATATTTATGTTTGTGTGTATGTATGTGTGTGTGTGTGTGTGTATATATATATATANTATGAATTGTTGGCTCTATTGCCACTAAAAACTTCGTTATAATGTTGCTCTTATAATTTAAACACTACCAATTTAGTTTGTTTCATTATGCTTAAACAAAATTGTAGTTTGTAGTTTTATGCGTATGTTACCACTTCTGTTTAATAGGGTGTGTTGTTAGGACTTGTAGGTTATGACAACATGATCCCAATTTCTGTAACGGTTAGGTTACTTGTATAATGAGCTCTTTTGACAGGTAACGCTAAAACAAACAACTTAAAAATAAAATTATAATGTTATAATAACGAAAATGCTGAAAGAAACAACATGTTTTGATACTAAAGTAGGTTATTCAGCACCATTACAAATTTCTTGTCTTCGGCACATCACACTATCAACGACACTGCAGGCTGTTCCCCATAAATGGATCACGTTCAAGGCCGTGCTTAAAAGTTGCCTTCAGCCTATTTGTATCATTTCGCCTATTGTTAATATGAAAATTGCCATGTGGGTAATAAACACTGTATATAGATTTTATAGATCTCAAAAGTAACGTTGAGGCCACAATAAAATATAATCACTTGGCTATTATGCTGGCGGGAAGAGCCTTAAAAAGTGCTCTATTTATTGTGAATAGCTTGTATGAGATTTCATTGTTATCTTGACGTGATTTATAAATAACAAATTTTGCTATCGAAACTAGGAGTGCTATACTGAATTATTGCTGTACGCGATGAAATTAAATCTGCGAGTTGTAGTTCACTTGTACCCAATATTTAAGACTTTACGGATTTTGTTGAAAGACTCCCAAATTTGATAAAAGAGTGGTTGTCAAACCCGTAATAGTTCTTCGAATTCGCAGTTGTTAATAACTGTGCAAGGTTAGTATTGTAAATGGTTGCTTCTTTTTACTTTCTGGGAAAAGTTTCTGATTACTTTTATTATTCGACATATTTTCACGACGGTTGTCTAAACGCAAATTTTGTCGACTGGTTTAAAATGTAATTTGATTTTTTTAGTAACTAAAGAAATTGTATATGGTACACTGTTAATTACGTTATTTGTGGAATTATCTATTACCAAAGTCTAGTTAGCCTAATACTTTATTTATGTTAATTGATAAACGAAAAATGTATTCCGTGGTCCAAGAGAACCTTAACCAGTAATCCTTCGTAATGCAATTGTAAGACCCTGTGGCAACGTAATATAGGAAAGTAATATGACAGATGCGCCAACCGTTCAACAAATTTGCTGCTCTAGGGTATACAAAGTATTTTACAGAGTAGCCTATCGTCAAAATGAAACGCGAAAATGCGTTGTTAGAGACACTGGAAAATCGCAAAAAAATTTAGAACCAACATATTTTCGATAGTTTTAGCTAGTTTGTATACTTTTATGATTGGAAGTTCAAGTTTTTGACTAGTACCAGAATCCTCATTAGACCAACTAATTAGATAGTAGCTTCATACACAGCAGCCAATAACAAAAGAAAACCTTTGGATATATGTACAGTACAACGTTGAATCCTAGGAAACAGTCAACTTTCCGCGGGATAAACTATTGTCTCTGTGCATTGTCAGTGATTTGTGGCGATAACGTATTATACCATGTGATCAATGGAATTTGTAGATGCCAGTACATTGTATATTATCTTCGAGACCTGTAATGTAATACTGGCATTGAATATCGCGTGTCCCTGCATACGTGCGCCTGATTATTACTGATATCTGCTCCGCGTGTCTTCTAATCTCACCTCCCGTCGTTTATTTGAACAGTAACTGCATCCAGGTATTCCTGGGCCGAGTTTCTTGTCCCTGAAGTAGCGTCTTTTTGACCAACGGAAATCAGTTACTAGAATTGGAATCAAATTGCGTTACTTCTCGTCGACAGCGACGTGTACTGAACACGAAACTACTGCTTTGTTTTTAGTTTTGCGTGTGTGTGTACGCCTCTGGGTGAACTTGGAAGGGCTAACCGTAAGCTTAGCTCAGCTTGGAAACCTGCCGTGTACTTTACATCGGGCAGACTGTATTTCTAGTGTTCTGAAGTTCTTAGAATTCACGCTGAAATCAACACTCAATGGTGCATTGTGCATATGGCTCATTCACAGTGTCTTTTTGAAAAAATATCACCAGTTCCTAATACTCACTATGGTAAAAAAAAAAAAGTTTACGGAACACAGTACACATATTCATTAAAATAAGNGGGGGGGGGGGAATTATAGGTAAAGTCTGTTTACAGTAAAGCAAGTATTTTCGAATTTAACCTTTGAAAAAAAAATACCCGCCCATAACTAAATATATGCTATAATATGCACTGCCATCGAGACTCCTAGGTAAGTTGGCAGGGAAATAATAAAATATAGTTATCAACACTTGAGTCGTATTTTGACACTAATGTTTAAAATTACGGTGGCTGAATTTAGTGAGACTTGTTTTATAAAAATAAGAGTACGAATTTGCATATCAGTAACACATCTACGTTCCTAAAAATTTTACTTTGAATGTCACATGAATAATGTTATTAGATCCACGTCATTGTAATTTATTATATNCTACGTTCCTAAAAATTTTACTTTGAATGTCACATGAATAATGTTATTAGATCCACGTCATTGTAATTTATTATATCGCAGAAGTATACAAAATGAGAAGAAAAGTAGATCCTAAGCAGGGATTCCAATAGTGCTCAATTAACCATTGGACATCCTGTAGCAATTGTTAGGAACAATGATTTAGCAGGGGAAAGTTGACTGATTGCTAGCTTCCAACGAATTGTGTACGTGTTGGACGTTATATTCCCCACTATTTACTCTCGTCTGTGCGCGTGTGTGTCTGAAGGCGGTTTTGCATTTCGCTACGCCAGGAAGAATTCTGGCGTCCCGGTGATTCGTCAGCAGAGAATTTATCTCCATCGAATATATAACATACAGCCTTAAGAGGCCTCTAATGTTATGTGGGTGATATGGGTCTCATTGTACACAGTCGTGTCTATTATAATATAATTAAATAATACAGATTTTATGTGTACTTTTTTTTNATCGAATATATAACATACAGCCTTAAGAGGCCTCTAATGTTATGTGGGTGATATGGGTCTCATTGTACACAGTCGTGTCTATTATAATATAATTAAATAATACAGATTTTATGTGTACTTTTTTTTTAAAGACAAAAGTGAAAGTCGATATTTTGTTGCACATTCATAAGTTTGGTTATTGAGACATAAACGTGGTCGTTGAGAAGTGTCAAAGTCAGTGAAAATCGCTTTAAGAAGCCCTCAGTTTAGGATATTTATTCTTCTGTAAAACAGTGTTTTAAACAATAGCAACTAAGCTGTATCTTTTATGAATATAGTGCTGTATTGAAACTTCATAGTCACCGCTTAAAGTTCTGAGNCAATAGCAACTAAGCTGTATCTTTTATGAATATAGTGCTGTATTGAAACTTCATAGTCACCGCTTAAAGTTCTGAGGAAACAGAACACACGCGAAGCTTGTTCATGCTATTTTCCATCGCCGTCGCGGTGCTTCCTTATGGATGGATTTTACTTTGAGGCATTTAATATACTTTACTAAGGATTCCTCTTAAATGTGCAATTTGTTTTTTATTTTTGAAAATATGCTGGTACAATTTTTTTTTTGTTTTTCTATTTTTTATCTTGTTACAAGATATTGAATAAGATTTTTCTTAGTAATAGTTTAATAAGTGTAGTGAATAGGAGTGCATTTGTTCCTGACGCCGTAGAATTGTACTTTTAACCCATTCAGGTTCGGTGTACACAATTGTGTACTTTACGCACTTGTAAGTAAAATATTGGCAGACCGTCTTACTGGTCTAGGTCATTACTGGTTTATATTACTGTAGCCGAACATATAGTCTACAGATCATTGGCTCTGACAACGAAACAGGTGTTGTATAGACTTAAATACACCACGCATCACAAAATGTTATATTTGCAACACCTGAAACCGTAAATTAAAGTGGGTCTGAAAGGGCTAAGAAGACGTGGCTCAGGTTTACGAAAGCCGGCGTAGAAAAACTAAGAAAGGAGAATCCTAGTTAATGGATTTTGGCAACTTCGTCATCAGGTATTTTCTCATATTGATGCATTTATTGAGCATAATAACTTGCACCGCATTGACGTGTAAACATTTACGATGTAACGAATATATTGGCAGAAAAACATTACTTTGGTAACTTATTTTTTCAGGAAGTTAAGAAAACAGGTTACGTGGGATCGATCTTCCTGGGTTTCTTATATTTGCTTACATACAATTGTAGAATACGATATGCCTATTTGGCGGTAATTTATGTCTCAAATAATCTTAGGAAATGCGCAAAAAATATCCGAAAGGAATGTTTCTGAGCAAANATTTGGCGGTAATTTATGTCTCAAATAATCTTAGGAAATGCGCAAAAAATATCCGAAAGGAATGTTTCTGAGCAAATAATATTTCCAATACAAATGTTCGAAATAGTGTTCTTCAGGACTGCTCGTTGATATAATTTATACATGAAATTGTTTCAGTTAGCAACAATTTCAGGAACATACTATACACGTGTTGCAGATGCGGCTATGGCCTCTTATGAGTGCGTGGAACATAAATTAATGCTTAACGTGTAACTATTTCAGTCATATATAAGTGTATATTCAGCCGTTGAAACGAACAATTTCTTTTGGTGTCTAACTGTACTAGTATCAGTATAATGTTCTGTCATATGTCGGGACCAATAAAGATGCGTTTATGTTGGATGTTATTGGCAGCAGTTGTCGGCAATACTACGGAATATAGTCTAAAGAACGAATTATGTCTCCCACACGTGAGGCACTTCCCTTATTGGATACCATTTTCTGCAGTATACAGTGTATTTCTTTAAATCCGCTTCCTACACAACGTCCCACATATACAGTACAGGATGAGTATAAAATAATACTTCAGCTTTGAAGTTCTATAATATCAAAACCAAACAACCTATATCCTTCATTTACCAATCAAATGAACCGTTGAACTGTGAAATTTGTTTACCATAACTTCATAAATGTTCAATGTGACCATCACGAGCGGCCCGAACGACATTTACGCGATAATCAAACTCGTTCCACACCCTTGTCACAACATGTCCGGTGTTAAGGTTTGAATAGCGTCCGTCATTCTCGTTTTGAGGTCGTCAATGTTAGCCGGCAATGGTGGACTAAACACTTGATCATTTATGTTACCCCATAGAAAAAATCGCTCTGTGTAAGATCCGGGCTTCTTGGGGGCCAGTGATAAAGAGCCTGATAACCAGCTGCTCCTCGACCAATCCAGCGTTGAGGCATCGTCTCGTTCAGGTATCCGCGAACAGCTAGGTGACAATGGGGTGGCGTACCATCCTGCTGGAAAATGAAGTCCACCGCCGCCTCTTCTAACTGAGGAAACAACCACTCTGTAAGCATATACAAATAAGGGATTCCAGTAACAGTGGGCTCGTGAAAAAAGAAAGGGCCGAAAACAGTGTCTTTGGATACAGCGCAAAACACGCTCACTTTGGGGGAAGCGTGCTCGTGTTCGGAGGTTTCATGTGGAGGCTCCTGACCCCATATCCGCACGTTGTGCCGGTTCACCTTACCATTTGTATGGAACGTCGCTTCATCGTTAAAAACCAGCTCAGACATGAAGGCATCGTCTACCTCGTTCTGGGCAAGAACTAACGCGCAGAAATCACGTCTCAGTTCTTTATCCCTTTCGGCAAGAGCCTGTACAAGCTGCAACCTGTATGGTTTGTACAGCAATCGCTTTCGCAACACTGTCCATACCGTCGATTGAGGGATTTACATTTCCCGGCTAGCTTGTTGAGGGGAGGTTTTTTCGGACAGCGAACGAATGCTTGTGGAATCCGTTGCACATTATCTTCGGACACACGCGGCCGCCCGGAACTTTTGCCTTTGCAAAGGCACCCTGTGTCACGGAACTGACGCAACCAGCGTACGATACTCCACCTATCGGGAGGACGACGTCCGTATTTGCGACGGAATTCACGTTGAAAAGTCGTAACCGATTCACATTTAGCAAACTGAATAACACAGAACGCCTTCTGTTGTTTCGTCGCCATCGTGATGCGGACTAACACACAACACACGCTCATAGTGCTACGACAGACGCTCTCAATGTCATATCTCGGCACATAAAGGAAACATCAAACTGTTCCCGTCACATTGGCGTGGCGAATGCGAGCTCGCTTCCCCCTCACCACCTCAAACCGAGAGTTACGAACGCCATCCAAACCGTAGCACCGGACATGCTGACAAGAGCGTGGAACGAGTTTGATTATCGCATAAATGTCGTTCGGGCCGTTCATGGTGGTCACATTGAGCAGATATGAATGTATGGTAGACAAACTTCACGGTTCCACGGTTCATTTGCTTGGTCAATCAAGATTGTAGGTTGTTTGGTTTTAATATTATAGACCTTCAAAGTTGGGGTATATCACTATGCTGCCTGAAAGGATTTTAACTCAAGTCTACAGATGTTTGGAAGCCAATTAAAAAACTTACAAACATAAATCCTAGACAACTGTTTTTACCACCCTTTTTAAACAAATACTTTACCAGTGATGGGTCCTTTTAGCTTGATGTACACATCCACAGTCCAAGAAATAACTCGGTAAAAATGCGCCACTCTTGCAAAATACTTGTTCGCGAAGTTGGCAAGGTTTGCTTCCCGGGATCGCCCTTACTTCTACTTCATAGATTTGTTGCCAGAAACCAATTACTGTGTTTAGCATTAATTTTTGTCCCACTGCCTCTAAAGTTATATTAGCGACAAAATAATTTGCATCAAACAACATAAAATCACGTTTTATATACATGCGTTTGAATAATAATTCATGTTGAGAATAAAATCATACCGTTTATTTAATGTTCAGTGATTAATTTAACTGGATAAAATAACCACTACGCAGCCTTCAATGGGGTGGTATTTATTTCTTCAGAACCGGTATATCGAGGTCTTCGATTTATCTCGCTATATGACGAAAACGTTTTTTATTTGTAATACCCAATTAACAAAATAATACTTTTTGCTTTTTTGTTGAAGTTGTAGCAAGTGAGCTACTCTATAAAAGGAATAAGAACGTTTTATATCAAATTTTTGAGGAGGGAGGGATACTGAGCTTCTGCAAACTAATCTCGGTCCAGTAGATGTGATTTTTGCTTCGTGACATCTAAATAAAACTCATCCGGTTGGCTTGGCACCTACACGGCACCAGAAATAGGTCTTCAGGCAAGCAGAAACTTTATCGTTAGTAATCTAGCGTGACTGTGCAAGTAAGGATGAGTGATGGTGTCAGTAAAAGATACAGTGCCGCTCGTTAACTGTCGTCGGGTAAAATTAAAATCTCAGTGGAGTTTAATGTGATGAAACTTATTGCTGTTACCGGATANCTCGTTAACTGTCGTCGGGTAAAATTAAAATCTCAGTGGAGTTTAATGTGATGAAACTTATTGCTGTTACCGGATAAGTGTAGTAACGTTTTTTACGTTTAGCCCCTCTGTTAATATATTGAAAACTTGTTTACTTTTCTGGAAATGGATTGACATATATCAGCTAATATCCATATATCAGAATTATTTAAATGGTATCAACGTGGGAACTACGTATAAAAATGAATATTTGTTTGTTATGTATGCATACAATGTATTAATAATGGCTGCATGAGTGATCAGCTGCGTTTTATTTTCCGGACCAAGGACTGGACGACGTCACCTGAAACTGTCGCCCGTGGTTAATTTTACAGCAAGCCGCGGTCATAATATTTTTAGGTATTCATCACTGTGACAGTATTATTTCCATTGCAGCCCCCTGTGCGGGGCTCGGGTTACGCGGACGTAACAGCAGTGCGCCCCCACACACACACAAGCACACAAAGGGGTGATTTATTTGGCGCGCGACGCACATCGCTCGCCCCTCCGGCCTCCGGCTCGACGTGAAGTTGCTGGTGGAGCCGGTTATTAATTACGACGTGCGCGCGGCAGTGTGATCGCGGCGCGGTCCCGTGTTCGTCTGCCGGCCTCGTGTCGCTCGCTCTGTGATTTATCGCCGGCGCCACGGCAACACCTCCCTCTCTCAGTTCACGATCCCTGCGTGCTGCCGTCCTCTGTTCGCGGCTCATCAAACTAACTTTTGCCAAATAAAATAAAAAATCGAGGTGTGGCTGTGTTTGGGGAACGACCGTGGATTTTACGTCGATACCCCTGCGCTAACAGCTAATACTTTCTTTGGAATACGAAAATGAAATTTAAGTAACGAAATGAATATATCTAGTCCATTAATAGCTACTTCTAACGTTTCTGAAGCCCTGCTAATACTTTCAGGCCATTTCTCTACCTCGTGCAAACGAAACTAGAAGAAAATTACACTAAAGCGACAACGCACTTCATTTGTACGCACTATTTATAATAATATTTTATATTACCAGGCGTTGCATTACCAACATACTTTTTCTCTCTGTTTTATTCATATTAATTATAAACAGAATATTATTATTGATAGATAAAATACAAGTAAACATTCAATAATACGAACAAAAGTATAAAGCATGCAGGGCATGCGGGGTGATTTGTCAAAGAATTGATTCAAAAAGTACGAAAATACTTTGAATAGAATATACTTGGTTTTTACGGCTTAAATCAATAGACCAAGGTGAGATATTTTGTTTTGTACCAAATAAAACGCGCTAGCACAAAGGATTCGCGAGATGTAGTGCATGGAAATGTTTGCCCACGCTCAAAATTACTTCCGGTCGCCGTGGGCCCCCACCCGCGCCTCGCGCATGCGCGACGCTAACTAGAGGCATGCTCGCATCCTAGTCGTATACTCGATCGAACGAGACCACATTTATGTCAGTCGTTTTATTAGTCACAACGTTATAGCACCTGTGAACGTTTCATCGCCGTTTCCGTCCTAGTACCCCATGTGTCGGTCTGATTATAACCCCTTAACATATTATCCCGAGTACACTCGTTCAACGTATGGCGTGTTCCAAAATATGCAAAATCGTGGTGGGTGCTGCTAGCACACCAGAATTTTATTATTGGTTGCTGCCGATGCCTTAGACAAATGCAAATCCTTCTACACGTTCTATCAAGTACCTTATTACAATGAATTCGTAGGTATATTCCATTCACGGTTACTTCCAACTTTTCTGAAGCCCTGTTAAAGTTATACTTCCAGTATATTGTTCCGCCGCATGCAAACAAAGCTTAGAAATTTTACCAGAAGGTCAGCGTTCCGCATTCGTACGCACTCAGTGTAACACTATTTTGCGTAAGAACTATTTTTTACTAGGTATTTCCAACACACCCAATTTATCTCTGTCTGTATTCATATCAGTTATAAATTAAATATTGTAATTTATTGATAAAATATAAGTAAAATTTCAATTTAAGTAAAAATAGGGTACGTTTATATTAAAGCGAGTATAAAACGCTTGTGATGCATGACACATTTAGAAACCACCAAACACGTCATACATGGGGTGTTTTTTTCAAAGGTTTGATTAGAAAAGTTTGAAGAAACCGCGAATAAACTATATGTAAGAACTTGTCACACCAAAAATCTCCTCTTTTGCACCAACTGGAACGAAAAATTAACATTTAAGTTAAGAGGTTGAGGTTAGTGACGTATTCACGTCAGAAATCTCCCTCCCTTATTCGCGTATATTTTATCGGAACACTTGATTTAAACATATACAGTGAAACTTCCATATAACGGACATCCTTGGGGAATGAAATATTGTCCGCTATATAGAAGTGTCCGCTTTTGGGAGAAAAATGAAAATAATGTTTTAAATTGTACATACATACAAACATACAAGATGTGCCATAGGTAAATAATAAATTATGTACATATTTACGTGAAAAAGGCCATTTATTTCACAACACGGAGCACAGAAAACAACTACTGTATGTACAGTAGTAGGTATGTACGTATTACATACGTACATTATCTTAAAAATGTATAAAAACAATTTAAAATATTTATGAAGCAATACAATTTATGACAAAAATTAACACTTAAAAAAAGTCTGTTATTTTTGATTGATTTATTCTTTTAGTAAGAATTTTATTTTCAACATTTGNATTGTACATACATACAAACATACAAGATGTGCCATAGGTAAATAATAAATTATGTACATATTTACGTGAAAAAGGCCATTTATTTCACAACACGGAGCACAGAAAACAACTACTGTATGTACAGCAGTAGGTATGTACGTATTACATACGTACATTATCTTAAAAATGTATAAAAACAATT
>NQII01000492.1:461938-475607 GCA_002778355.1 Clitarchus hookeri | reverse complement strand
CCGCGGTAAATATTAACAGTGGTCAGATAGGCGCCTCGGGCGGCAATTAGCTAAGTGATTCTCCCACCCCCCACCCGAGGACACTACCTTGCCTCTCGCCCATAACCCCCGCCCTTGCCCCAACACAACATCTTCCATGTCACTTGCTCCAGCACGGCCGAAAATAGATTATCCATTTGAGATGCTAGGCATGCTTTGCTCTAATGTATTGCCAAAAGCACCGGAAACCAGTACTTTATCCTGAAACACGTGCAACTTAAACGTTACTAGCCAACACACAAACCTTCAAGCACCAGGAGCTTGTATCAAATTACATCAATTGCAAGTTGGAACTGTGTTTCGAGAAGAAGTAGAACACTTTGTAACCTTAAATAAACTACAACTTAAATTATTTTTAATTTAGTTTTAAAACTAAATTATTTTTAATTTAGTTTTAAAACATTCCTGGCTGTCTGTGATCTCGGTTCGAATTCAGCTCTAAGATAGTATCAACAAAACACATGTGAAATTATAATGTTATAATCAGTGAATTTTGCTTGTTTCCGTTTTTATGGGATGCCACTATTTTTCATATAGAAAATAAAAAAAAATAAAAATCCCCGGTGTCTTTAGAAGTAAGCATTCAGAAGTAAAAGCATAATTTCACATCCCAGTGTACAGTTCCGTCGAGTGGGAACTACTACGAGATCAGCCGCTTGGTGGAAGAAGGTTATTCCCGAAATGTTGGTATGGTTGGTTTATTCCCCACGTCGTTGCAACCTTTATTCCGTGTTAACACTTTATTGTAGGAAAATAAAAAAATATTCAGCGCTGCCAATGCTGGAGTGTACATGTGCCTTTAGTTTGTGTGTCAGTTTAGAATTGAATTATTTATTTATTTTAGCACAATGCAAGAAAATATTGAGATCCTTTAGAATATAGTCTCTCTATGTATTGCAAATATATTAGTTACTCTTGGTGAAGTATAAATGTAATTTGTCTCTTCCCTGCGGTTTTCGCCATGGTATTGCGGAATTCCTTAGTGTTTGTTCAACGTAAACGAAAAAATAAAATCGTCGCTCTTTTCCCCGACACCATTATTACACCATTCATTAATAAAATAACAAACTTCACGAAAAGAGGACGCATCCTTGAGTTACGTATGTAGAACTTTCTGGTCATAAAAATGTGCAAAATTATCTTATTACATTCTGGAGTATATTTTACTGTCGCGGTGTATCACTGTGGTTGGGAATTGCTGTTCCCCTTAATACATATCGTAAATTAAATTTTACTCTTAATGACGTGGAAGTAATTAAATGGGCATTCACTGCTTTCTGCTTTTCGATTTCTTGGTTTGCGAGCATTAGAAAACTGTTTTCTTTAATCAATGGATTATTTTTATTAACTCCGCGGAGAACGTGCTCTATAGATAATTATGATTTTCATGTTCAGGTATAACTACAGACCCTGCTTGGTGTAACATGTGAGTTAAACATTTGATTTATTATTTTGCGAGTCACTGACATTTTATAATGAAGGAAAAATTACACAGGCCAACAATAAAATATTTTGTGAAAACATTTTTAATAAATTCAGCCGAATATTATGTATTTTTGGGTGCTGAAACCGAATCTGGCATCCGTTTTTTTTTATCACCCACAGTTCTATCATAATATGCATTTGTATGCGATTGTATTAAAAAAAAATTCATTACATACATTTTAAGTGTTTATTTTTTGGTATTTCCTTTCTCTCTTCTCTTTGAAGCTTCTTATGAACCTTTTTCTCCGATGTGATGCATTTTGTTGTTCTCGGTGAAGTGACCAGCAGTAATCACCCACCATGCTGACATTCCACCTTCCCTGGTAACGTTTCTCTATCACTTTGATGTCCTGCCTCCCCATTCATCACCCAAGTTGCCAGGGAAAAAGTCAAGATGGTTGTGTAAGAAGTGGACTTTAAGGCTCATCAGGCATCCCAGATTTTTGAACTTGTCTATCATATTAGCTACGATAAGCTCATAGTTTGGGTCTTTAACATTGCCCAAAAACTCAGTCACAACTTGCTTAAATGATATCCAACCCTTCTTTTCCTTTGTAGTCATTTTTGTTTCAAAGTTGGAATCGAACATTATTTTACGAATGTCGGGCCCATATTTCAGTTTGGCTCCTGATAAAAGAGGAATCTTTTCATATAAATACTTAAAACATTCACCATCTTTAGGCAAGGCTTTTACAAACTGTTTCATTAAATCTAATTTAATGTGAAGAGGTGGTAGAAGAATTTTTTTTGGATCTATTAAAGTTTTATGCAAAATGTTCTTTCCAGGTCTTAAGGTTTTTCTTGCCGGCCAATGTTTTGTGGACCAGTATCGATCTCTTGCTCTGTCTGCTATCCCACTCACATATAAAACATGGACATTTAGTAAATCCCTTTTGTTGGCCTAGGAGCATGCAAACAACTTTCAAATCTCCTCACATCATCCAATCGCGAGCAGGATAGTTAATTTCTTTTAAATTAATATCTAGATTTTCGTAAGTTTCCTTCATATGGACTGAATGAGCCACAGGCAGTGAACCATAAGTATTACCATTGCGTAAAAGAACAGCTTTTAAGCTAGTTTTTGATGAGTCTATAAAAAGCCCCCATTCTTCATTATTGTACTCAATTCTAAATTCATTCATTAGACCACCAATATCAGGGCAGTACACCAAATCCTGTTCTTGCTTAAAAAAACTTAGCGAACTGTTGATTTCTTGTTCTATATTGATAAATAGATGCTCCAGGTGCCAAAAAATGTTTTTCTTTTAGCCTAGAGCCAAGCAATTCAGCTTTCTCTTTAGTCAAACCCAAATCTCTTACCAAATCATTTAACTCAGCCTGTATAAACAACTGTGGTTCTAAATTTTCTGGAGAACATTGGAACACATCATCATCCGGTTTACCTTCATCAGATTCAGTTTCACTGGACTGATCAAGTAAAACGTCATTAATAGCCTGTGGTGGTTCAGGGACAGGAAGTCCCGGACCATGGCCGACTGGCCGAATAGCTAAAGGAAGATTAGGTTAGACAATTACTTTCTTATTTTTGGAGTTTTATCCAGTAACATCAATGCTACCAAAATAACTATTGTCTGAATGATTTTTCGGTTCCCTCCATATCATGGGTACTGCAAATCTAAAAGCTGTCTTTTCTTTTTTTGACCATTTTCTAAGGTTTTCAACACAAACATAGCATACCTTGTGTGGAGTCCAAGGTTTTTCTTGATCACAGAGTTTTATACGAAAATATACCAAGTACACTTTTTTTTAACAAACTCTGTAATGTTTCTTGGATGTTTTTTAGTTACAAACTCACCACAAATATAACAAAAACTGTTAGGAAAGTTTTTACAACCACGGTTAGCCATACTTAGAGCACATGAGCAAAAAGCTGAAAAGTGAGGTTGTGTTACTGAAATAAAACAAACAGTCGTATCACCACTGCCAACCTAATTTCATTTATATTAACTGCATGTTTTATTATATTAATAATGTATATCAAGTATATAAAAATGTATATTAAAAATGTATAAATAAAGTATATAAGAATGCACAGATATTAGATAAAAAATGAATTTCTCACATTTCGTATATTCAAATGTGAAAAAATGGAGGGTGTTATGACTTTTTTTTATCATTTTAGGACTCAGCACACCCAAAAACATAAGAATCCGGCAAAATCATTAAAAAAGTTTTTTTTATCGTTGGCATGTGTTATCAAGCAGTACCTGCAATCAAGAATTCACGTTGGTCCCTCCCTACTGCAGAAAATTTGTGCGACATCAATCTCAACTTGCACTGATGTAACTAATCTTCCGAGCTGACATTACCTAATACGATATTTTAAAAACACACACACATATATATATATATATATATATATATATATTTTTTTTTTAGTTTTGCATTTTACTCAGCGAAACGCCCGATATTATAGGACAAATGGTATGCAATGTTAGCACTGCGCCTAGTAAACAGCGAAATAAAGCTGTATCGACGCCCTCCACCCCCTCTTCTAAATAAGAAAAAACAATTTACAGAATACTGCAACAATATTTACTGCAAATGGAAAATTTTTCTCTTTTGCGATATTTCGTGACTTAGCCAAAAAGCAAGTCGGAGATAAAAAAAAGTTAGGGAAATTGTATTACGCTTTGTGGATAAGGAGTGTTTCCTGGAAAAGACAGGGTTTAACATTTATAAATTATAAAGGAACAGGGGGAGGAGCTGCTGGCGTCGTTCGCTGGGGTGAAATGTCTTGTGTCGCTCTGACGGGTCCTGTCACCGACCAGGCCTCTGGATAGGGTTTCACAGTGAAGTTCTTCATTACAACTATTCCGAAGTGACTGCTATTACAGTCTCTGAGACGTCGACCTCGCCCTTGGTCCTTTTATTCCCGCTATTACATGTAGGCACTTACCTATGCTTTCTCCGCAGAATTGAGTTGTAATTGTAGGCACTGTTTTAGTTATTATTTAAGGCTGAGGGGGCGTATGTACCGGTCATATAATGACCCTGATCGAAGTAATAGTTCTTTCGACTATACGTGGTAGTTTGACTTTGTGTTGAGTGTAATTTACAGTGTGTAAAATATATGTTTGTAACTCATGTTACCACGTGGACTCAGGCAGCAGCGCTGATGGTAGCAAGCGACAGCGATTACGGTAACAGCTGTGTTGTGAGTAACGGACCAAATTCATTAGAAAAATGCGGTATCAACAGACGTGAAAATTACCGATTTTCATATAACGTTCCCCTCCCAAACAGCTTGAGTACCTACAAAATGCCCGAGGAGATTTCTACCCGTAATGGCTACATGCATGTATCTCGTCCATCGTGTGTATGAAATGTTACTTTACGTATGTACAAACTATCTTTTCATTTTTTGCTTTGTTTGATGGAGCGTGTTGTCGCCCCTGCTGTTACGCTGATGTACCTGTCGGTGGCTGGCTTACATGTTGCACTAAATTAAACTTACGTCTAAAAACCGGCGCACATTTTCACGGCTTATGCGGGGTTCGAAATATGAACCTCTTATTTTAATAGAAACGCCCATGCGACATTGGTGCGATGTCTTTTGCCTGCTGGAACGTCATTTATTTTTTAACCTGTCTTAAATGGTCTTTTCCACAATTTTTGTGTATTAATATTTCCTTTATTACTGCACATGTCGTATTTATTATTTTTTTTGTAATTTTTGATCAACCTTTGATTACGCTCGTCATTTTGTGGTAATACTTTTGACCTTTTTTAAATAAAAAAGCCTAGACTTCAAATGAGGCGCTGAATACAAAATACAATCTCAGTAGAGAGACTGATCATTTATATTCGTTAATTTGCGTATTTTCTTTTGATTTGTTGGCCCAAACTTCAGTGCATGAAGTATTATGCACACCAAAGTACATGTTGTGAGCAGTTGTTTAGCTGCCGTAATGAATCCTGTGAATAATGATTTGTCAGCACGTGTCCCGGCATTAGATTACCAACATACGTCAGCACGACTATGCGGAAACGAGTAAATTTTCAAAGCAATTCTAACTTTTTTATTATTTAATATTGATTTATATTCTTTATTAGTTTTCATTGTGCTTGTATTCTGTTGTAGTTTATTCTATTCATCTTTTCATTTGTGTCAGATTGCTGGTTGTCTGTTGTCGATGTTTTAAGAACTGCTAGGATCCCTGTTGCCTACTAGTTCTGTGTGGTCTTTTTCAGAGGTTATTTGTTTGTGGTGTCCTATTTCCGTTACAATTTTTTGACTTACGTTTGGCAATGGACCCAGTATATTTAAACTAGGAAAATAATCATATTGTACTGTTGCCATTGAACTCCAAGTATAACACATTTTCCAGCCGTAAAACCAGCAGGGGATTGAACCCGGGACCTTCCATCGTCATGTTAGGCATTCTGGTCACTGGAGAATGTAATGGTGTTGATGCAAATGTGCGTCTTTCTGTTTAGGTACTTGCACACCTCCCCCAACCTATTTTCTCTAAACTGAGGCTACAAAACACAAATATGTACAGTTTGTGTTTGTGGTACGAATCCTGGGTAAGCCAACGATGCACTTGCGGTTATTATATGTATATTTGTGGCGAGCAGTATTACGAGTAGACGAGTAGTTTGTCTTTGTGTAATGCTTGCCACCTCTTAAGTTCTTTGCCTTGCTGAATCTGATGGCTTACTATGTAAGTGTGCAGTTGGTTTGTTTACCATCTAAAGTTTCTTCCGATTAATCTTCTGGCATAAAATTCGGAGCGTAAACAAGCCAAGTAAAATAGTAAAATAGTTTCCTACTAGTTTCGTGCAGAAAACTAGGCGGTCCAGTCACTGACATCTCTTGCACAAAGACAATCAATCGAAGAGAACTCTCGGCCACACAAGTGCACTCTTGCTGTCGGGTTTTTAACAGCAGTTTGCCGCTCGGTGGCGAGCGTGTTCTCGTTTACGTCGGAAAGAGGCGAACTCCGGGCGAAGTGTCGGGCCCCGGAGACACATTAGCATGGGGCATGCTCGCCATCTATCGCCGCGAAGGAGCCGTTACATCGTTCCAGTCGTCGAAGGCCGGTCATTTTCCACCCTCCGCACTGCTCCGCCCTCTTCCCAGTAGTAACGTACTAAGTCCCTTTTTCTCAGATTGGGAAACACGTAAAAAGGAGTCTGGTTTGTTTTACTGACAATAGCATCATCGATAAGTTACAAGATGCAGGCACCTTTATTAATACATGCGATTTGCAAGAAAAAAAAGTGATCGTGATCCTTGCTTTCGAAGATGCAGTCATTGGACATTGGAAATGGAAAATTAAATGAATCAAAATATTATTGTAGTTATGGCGTACGCACACGACAGTTTGCTTAGAGAAGCGAGATTTTTTTTTTCCCGCGATAATACATGAATGCACGTTAGTTTTCAAAATTGTATGTTCATGTCCGCATGTTTAGTTCTGTTATTAGTTGTCATTTTTGAGAGAGGATGTTTCTCCAGTTGACTGGGTCAGTGAAAATTCTGTCACTCCAACAGTGAACTGCCGTCAATCGTATTAGTCAGAGGAGGGTACATTGTTATGAAAAATATACAGCCAATACATTTTTTCACGAAAACGATTGCAGTTTTATCTATGAATTTTCAACGATTATAAGTTGAAGTAAGTGCTGGTTGTTGAAGCGTTGGCTTCTTTTCTCGTACAATGTCTTCACTTGTTTATTAAATATATTGTATCGTGAAATTAAACACAGTTCTGCAGCAGCTTAGTCTAAAGTGGAAGCGTAGTAAATATAAATATGTCGTGAACATAATAGGCGAACAAGAAAGTAGGTCTGCCTGTTGTAATATCACTTAAAAACAGCACCAATAATTTAAATAAGGCTACAGGCAAGGATGAAATATTCTTTACGAGTTGTGATCTGGGTGTTGTTTCCATTTAGCTCATAAAAGATAGCGAGGAAGGTGGTGGGGGGAGGGGGGTGGCATTATTGTGTTAGATTAAGTTTGAAGATTGCTAACTAGAAACAAGCGTTTTGTTTTCTATAAGAAGATCTATTTGCATTACTTCTGTGAAATATTACCGTATAGCCAATGCCTTCTAAAAAAATTTATAGGTATATTGTATGCTAACATGAATACAGTCTTTGTATGAAACTAAAAAAATATTTTTGCGCCAATTTCTATACAGAATTTGAGGAGCACGCGTATTAAAATTCGTTTTACAAATGTACATATTCGACACGCTACTGAAGTGCCGCAAAGAGGAGGCAAGTGTTGTTGATATAATTAAACCATTTACTGCAATATATCTCTACTGTCTAGCGTAGCTTACATCAGCACTCAGCTCAGTGACGAATGGAAAAAAAAGAGGGGGGGGGGGGTTTAAGCATTCTCTTACCATTTTAATGTGTAACAGTAAATTCTTCTAAACCACTGCCATCGATGTTCTCATTCAAATAAATCCCCTTCCTTCTCCCTGCCCGAAAAAAAAAAAAATCTGTACATGCCCAAAAAACGGAAATTAATTTTGAAGGCAGTGCCGAGTTGTTCGGCAATTTCTCCTGAGCAGCTAAGACTGGTGAAATGTTGCAATGTATGCCGGTACTTGTTCACTGCTGTACTACCGGGAACCAATAACCACCGTGGATCCGGTACGTAGTAAACTCGCTCACTAGCAAGCGGCGAAGCATACCAATACACTACATGTGGTGTTGAGTCAGCTGCACAAGCACGTCACAGTGACGTGTGAACTAGGTAGCAACCAGATACAGCTGCGAGTAATCATCAGCGTAGTTTGCAACGGCTCACTAGCCGCTACTGCCCTCGAGACGAGCCAGTCGTAGAATACCCGCTGTGAGAGGCCCGTGGACTCGCTAGCACGCTTGCCTTGACGTGCCATCAGTCGCATTCGGCGCTCGGAGCTAAGTCCAGCTCGGAGTCAACTAGTGGCTGGCTGAGTGATCACCATTGAAAGTTACCGCTAAAAATACTGTGCAGTAGTCCTTGTGTTTGGCATAGTCTGATCAACCAGTCACACCCAAGATAATTAACTGTACGAATGAGTTACTCGTAGGGTACATATAGCTTTGAGCCTTGCTGTACAGTGCCAGTCTTAAGTAACCGTGCCATCCAAACTATACATAATTTGTGTATGCTGAATGTTTTAATTTACGCATAATTTTTGTTTCATGTCTTGCAGCATAATAATTTTTAGCTTGTCAAGCACTTAAAAATTCCTTATGACTATGGAACAAGAGTTTGCGTTGTTCCTTGACAAAAGTAGCGACCAGTTATAAAATGTAGATGTGTCAAAAGCAGCCAATAGAACTACATAAGGAAAAGCTGTGTTGTTTAGTAAGCCGCCAGAACTTTTCGCTCATTTTGCAGGTTCCTACTGTGTCACCAGTGAAAAACATTTATTGTCTATTTACGGCATCTTCGCACTTTTTGAATCAAATCGTTTGAAAAATCAACGCATGTACGACGTGTTTGGTTGTTTCCTACATATGTCATGTATCACAAGCGTTTTATACTTATGTTTACATTTAAGTATCTTGTTTTTGGTTCAACTAAATTTATATATTTTCATTTGTAGTCGATGTGAATAAAACAGGGAGAAAATATGCGTGTTGGTAATGCCTAGTAAAAATAGTCCTCATGCAAAACATTGTAAAACTAAAAGTGGACAAATGTGGCGCGTTATCCCTTAAGTGTAATTTTCTAGACTTTGTTAAACTTTGTTTGCACGAGGCAGAGGAATAGCTTGAAATTATAACTTTAACAGGGCTTCAGAAAACTTGGGAGTTACCACGAATGGACGATAGTAATTTTTTGATATACAAATAACACTTCTTTTTCTTGTCTGGTGTACAGTTCCGTCAAGTGGAAACCTTATGAACAGCCGCTTGGCGGAAGGAAGTTGTTCCGGACTGTTGACGCTGAGCCACGCAGTGTACTGTGCAGGCCAGTGTAATAATATTTTGCATAATAACTTTTTTTACTTGGCATTACCAACACACCTATTTTCTTTCTGTCTGTATTCATATTAGGTGTAACTGAAATTTTATAATTTATTTATAACATATAAGTAACAATTCAGTTTAACCAAAAACAAGGTAATGTAAAGCTAACAGATTTATAAAACGCTTGTTATTCATGACATATTTAATAAATAATCAAACACGTCATACATGGAGTGTTATTCAAAGGTTTGATTAAAACGTGTGAAGAAACCGCGAATAGACACGAGCTGCTTATACAGCGAACTCCAGCTGTACACGCCAGCAAAATAGCGCCCCTGGTCAGCGAAAATGTTGTAACGAAGTTACCAGTAGTGAACAGTGGGCATGTTATAGAACCAAACGTAAAGAAACACGTTCATCATTGTTGACCATGTGATTGTCGCAGTTCTATTGGCAATGGTTGAGCGAGTGGCTGAGTCAACTACATGCACAGAAGACGAAAATAGGTCTACCTCGTCTTTAGTCTATGAATGAAGACCGCGTCTAAATCACTTCACAGAAAATTACTGGCTATAGTGATAACGCAGTTTTTTTAAATACAGAATACAGTGTACAGTTCCCGCAGCAGACCATTATAATTTACGTGGGAGGAGGCGTTACTACAGAGGTTTACATTTGTACGCCAACGAGTAAACTACTCGACGCAAGTTTTTTTTACGTACGTCGTGAGTGTTTCTTGGTTATATCGTCGAAAACAAAGTTTTTTTCTCAACTCGCGACAAATGAATTTTGTCCGAATCTGCTTTGGTTGTTCATCAACGGTAGGTGTAGTACGATAACATATGGCGCTTCGATGAAACACACACAGCAGTTTTCCACTTAAAAATACTATAGCTTCATGTGCAGTTCTTTAGTAAAGTGTGATTATGCACTGACATGATGGATGTTTTGTTTGGACTGTTTGCTCGGCGCTTCGTGTAGGACTCTTACAACATAAACCGCGTAGCCCAGCATCATCTAGTGTACAGAAGACACCCCAGTAAATATATAAAATCGAAAGTAGTCAAGAACGACACGCTTGTGATATTCATTTCTCTAGTTTAAGAGTTGTTGGAGGTCAGGCAAGGTTAGAAGAAATTTACAAATTTTTAACCATGAAAATTAATACCATTCGGTGCAAAGTGAGCCACTGAAGGCTGCAAAAGTCTGCGGACTAGTTTGGTGACCTACAACGTCGCATTTACAAGTAATTTTGCAGAAATATCAGCGTGGGACTTCTAAAAACATAATTAAAATTGGGATCTTGTCAAATGTTTTGTGGCAATAAAATCACATATTATTTTGTACCTGCTGCAATAGTGTTTGGTATTAATTACCAAAAAACTTATTTTGCAATTGGCAACAAACAGTCTCATTGTCAACACAAAACGTTTGGCGGGATTTGTTTTGACTTAGTACTGGAGAATACGTTTATTTATTTAAATGTTTACTGTTTTACAGTGTATACAACTGCTCAGGGTCACTGCTTGTTATAGGACAGAAACATGTCCCAGGTTCAGTTACCTGTACGCTAGAATTCACACTTTACTGTCATCGAACAACCATCATATAAATCATTGGTTTTGATAGTTAAGCAAGCCGGAAGTCTTCATAAATACATCGTTTCTCAAAGGATTCTTGGTTGCAGCACATAAAACTGTAAATTAACATGGCTATTAAAGCGTCAAACGTCAAACATTTATTTACGCAACACATGCCCGTCAGTTGTTGTAGTATTTAATCGGTTAGTAAATTTTACGGGAAATCAGACGTTCCTATGTATGTGCATATAAAACTATACATACATAATTATATATATATATATATATAATATATATATATATATAGAGAGAGAGTGGTCAGGGGGGAGTTCCAAGAGAGTAGAGCATTCACGTAGCGCCGTTTAAAAGAAAGGTTAAGGGACAGATTCAGCGGGTTCAAACACCTCCCTTACCGACTAATCCATCAAGAATATCCGACACTGCGCGAAAAATTTAGTTTATTCATAAACCTAACTCGCCACATTATATATGACCCCATCAGTGATTAATTTGTTATTCAGGGATTCATTATACATTCCATTTTTAGACATTCGTTCTTTAATTACTTCGTGTTTTTTTTTTTTTCGTGTGATCCTGAACAATTAAATTGATATTATTCTTATACAATATTGTAGAGTTAAGTCTGTAGTAGTTGAAGTTATATAAGTACAGCTATCGTTTTAAAGTCTGTTTGTATGTACTCTTATATAGTCTAGTCGCGGTTTCTTCACACTTTTTGAATTAAATCTTTGATTAATAACACTATGTATGACGTGTTTGATTGTTTCTTAAATGTGACATGTATCAAAAGAATTTTGTGCTTGTATTATTATAAAAGTACCCTATTTTTGGCTAATTAAACTTCAACTTACATCTATATACATGTGTAATATTTAATTTAAATTTATATTAATTAATTAAAACAGAGAAAATATGCATGTTGTTAATACTTAGTAAGAAATAGTTCTTTTGCAAAATATTATTACGCTGAGTGTGCACGAATGCAGTGCTTTGTCCTTTTGGTGTAATTTTCTAGACTCTGATATACTTTATTTTCGTGAGGTGGAAGAGTATTCTGGAAGTAGAGCTTTAGCAGGGCTTCAGAGAAGTTGGAAGTAACCGTGAATATACTAAAGTTATTGGTTAAGTGTAACAGCTAGACGTCTTAACTTTGCCATTAAAATACATTTATAAATGCACGAACGCCTGCATACACTTCAGATGGACGGCAACGCGAAATTCTCTTGTGGTGTTTTACCTGTTCTGCAACAGGACTGTGCGGGCGGCAGAGCGAGGCGTAACGGCGGGCAAGCGCAGCAGTGCGGGCCTGCCCTGCAATGTTTCCTCCGAGGAGAGGGCGGCCAATCGCGGCGCCGTGCGGCCCTGCTCTGTCATGTGTGTCGTCCAATCAGCCCGCGCTCTCGCTCAAGCCATCCGCGGCGCGCCGCCGCCCGCCCGGAAAATTACCGCCACGGTCCAGCTCGCCTGAAGAACGGCCCGCGCACCCCCAAAAAAAATTAACCTTTCCGGAACACCTTGCACACACCCTTCTTTTTCCCTGGATGACTCCGCGCGATACGGAATAACGAGTGCCACGTTAATTTACTCGTCAGAGACCATGCGACGCCTGCTCATGCGTCATTATTAGCGACAGGGAAATTTCGCGGGCCGCTGATCCGGGGAAGAATGCACAGTTCTTGTCGTAATCCAGCCTCGGCTATCTGTTCATTAGCTGCGGCCTCGGTCATTGGCCAGGATTACCCTCGGCCATGTAGCACGCCCTGCTTTCCTTTTTTCCCCACATGCCGTTTCTAATAAACTGTGATATAGCTAAAGTAACAAGCCGTAGGTCTAGCTTATCTAAGTCGAGACATTTCTCGCGTCCGTTGTCGTTGAAAATGTCGCGTCTTCTGTAAAGTGTAGGCTAGAATGCAGCTAGATTCCACAGTACTCTGAATACTCCAACTCCATTATTTGGTTCATTGGCTTCTACCCCAGCAGGTGGCCGGTTTCACACTCTTAGTAGGTGACATAATATATACTGTGTACCATATATGAAGGCCACATTCTTGACAGTTGTGGATCGCCGCGACAATGTTTACTTTACGTTTATGTATCCATTCGCCATCAACTGGGTGCGACGAGTCAGCGCGTCCAAGTGGTGCTGCTTCATGCGGCAATTGGTGAACTACTTGGGTAGGCGCGGCAGGTGGTGAGTGTGTTTTGAGGACGTCGTGTTTAGGTTCATTCGTAAACGCTGTACATGAAATATGTCACTTTAAAAATTATGTAGAGCTCGCGAAAAATAAAACTATTGGTATATGTTCGTAAACGTATTATATAAAGCAAACGAAATCTGTTCTCTTCTAGCTTGTTATACTTCGAAAAGGACCTCACAGATGGCGCGCACATTTCAGCGCATGCTCTGAGCTGCATTTTTTTTTCTCAAGAGGTAGCATCTTTGTGAAGTTTACTGTTGTTCTATTACTGGCTCGCAACGAAAGAAATTTTGAAATATTTTTCGTCAGATTATTGGAAAAATAATCCAATAATATTATGCAATATTTCGGTATGCTTTTGGAATTAATATCAAACACATGAGGAAATTCGTGTTGGAG
>NQII01000492.1:441226-461908 GCA_002778355.1 Clitarchus hookeri | reverse complement strand
ATTTCTACTTTAGCACGAAGTTTAGTTTTCAGCTGGTCTAATGTGTGTCGGCAGTGCACTCAGAATAGCCAACGTAATATTAACTTTTGTTCGTTCGTGCATCAGCTGATACAGGATTTTGTAAATGGCACATTGTTTGTTTTGAATACGTCAAGACTCACTGACTGTCAGAATGTGGCCTTCTTATATGAAATGAACTATACATTTATACCTAACTCGGTCGTCGATTGTTTCCATGCCACTGCCACAAAGTACTTAAAAATACAGAGGTGAAACAGCCGCTTATATCGCGATCTCCAGCAGCACACGCAGGCAAAGTGACGTCACCGGCCAGCATATAGCGAACTTTTCTCACCATCCAGTAACCAGTAAGCCGCAAGACCTGTCCCCAGAGACTCGCGGAGCCATTCAGAGAAAGGGTACCCCCACAGCAAAGAAACCGCGTCGCCATTTCGTCTCTGTGTACTTATCTACTCTTTGCTACTGCTTAACGAGTCTCATTGGCTCCGTCGTGCTGTGCGTTGCTTCCTATTGGTTGTGTTAGCGTCCAGCAGGTTCGTTTCCGAGCGCCAATTCAGGTGGGCATGCGTCGTGTTGTTAGACGTATTGGCTATTTTTCAGTGTGTTTGGCAGAAGTTGTAACATACACTCGCTTCTGTATGCTTCGCTATTCTGTTACCAGGTAGTATTTTGCTTTATTATAGGCGTGGCAGTGACTCAGAACCGTCCAGAGTATGCTAGTAAAATTGTAATCCACTTATTTAGGGACCCAAATTTGTGTGTTTGAAGTGCTGCTTGTTTTCAGATGAATTCCCAAAGTTTCTAATTGCCCAATGAAACCTTATTGCGCGCTCTTGGGTTATTCCACCATTGTTCGAATCCACCGCCCAGCTTGACCTTGGTACGACGACAGAAGTCAAGAGCCTCTGTCGTCGCGCATCGCCGATGACGTCCCGGTAATGGGCGATGGCTACCGTCACGGGTCGGCAATGTTGCTGTGTCACCGGTGGCAAGACAGCGCGCAGTTGCGATGCCTTTGTAAACAACGCCTGGAGACACGTAGTTATTTTTTCAAGCGAACAAAAAAAAATCACAGCAAATAAGAAGTCATTTTTTCTGCAGTACACTTACAAAAACAGACATACGAAGAATCTAGTATTTTACGCCGACAAGGTTTCGGTTAAAAACAATATTTTAATTACCTCCTAGTGTAACGAAATGCCGATACAGTTAAATGACCACATATAGTTGAAAGACCTCGTTGTTGAGCCTCCCCTCAACTCAACATTCACAGTAAACGGACCTGAAGAGGGCCGTCAGGCTGGGTGGTAGGTGCCGCGCGGGTAAACGACGCCATCCCCGGTGCTTGTTAGCGGCCTGCCAACGTCCTCCGCCGATATTACTTCCGGCGGTCTCAGCCAGGTGCGGCTGAAGCCAGGGGAGGAGGCGTGTTTGTTTCTGTGTCGAGGAGTCGCGCGCGGCCCCGGCTTTATTGCGAGCTGAAGGATGTAAGCCCCCCGGGGGAGCAAGCGCGGTCTTAGCGGGACGTGGGGTGTGCGGGAGGAGTTGCCGAGCGTTCGTTATTTCTATTCGGCGACGCGTGCGAGAGCGGGGCGTCTCTCAGGGGATGCTCGGCGAGAAGGAAGGCTCTCGCCGCAACAACAAAAGGACCGAGATCTGTCTGTCGGCATCTCCGCCCTCACACCCAAACCCATTTTTTCGATTTTCGACCCTACGAAGAAAACAAACGGACGCCGTAAATGTCGCTTATCAGATGCACTAGGCGGTTCCTAAGACATTCTATTTATTCTCGAATTTTTTTTCTTGGTAAGTTGTTTTTTTGTAATTCTAAACCTTCCGCTGATTTTGGCTGACGAATCTGATTACACAACGTGCTTCTTTGCAAGCTAATCATGGCAGTTCATTATTGGAGTGGTAGAATTCCCAATGGCACAGTTGACTGGGGCAACAGTTTGCCATACATACGACAGTTAATAACGGTGATAAGTCTACAGACATGGTTAGAACCAAATGTGCATTATGATATTTTTGCGGAAAGCAGCTTTGCTTCAACTTCGCTTTATAATTTTTCCCTCTTAAATAATTCTAATAGAGGCGAATATAAATATTTGCCTCGCCAGTTATAGGAGTAAGAACAGTTTTGCTATAATTTTACATGAAAATGGAGTCATATATAACGACACGGAAGTGTAACAATATCGACGCTGGTCATGGAAAAGTAAGCAGATCACGTGTTATAAAAAAAAATATATCCTCCGTCTAAACATTCTACGGTCTAAACATTCTACGGTATGTAACGAGTTTCGGCCAGTAACGGTGAATAGGCTGCTGACCTCGTAGACTAAAGATGAGGTAGACCGCCTATTCGTCTTCTGCGCATGTACCCAACATGGCTACCCCAAAATAACACAACTGTCGAAGTCACATGGCCAACAGTGTTGAAAGTGTTTGTTTATATCTTAATTTTTAAATGGCAAGCACCATTATATGAATAAAGTAATTTTTTACCAAATTTAATTTAATCAAACTGCATAAAAAATTGGTCAGAAGAAGTATACATACCTCTCGAAGCATTTGTTTACAAATCAGTTTTCTAACATATAATCCAAATAATGACGTTTTCGCCAGACGTGTTGGCAGAAGAGCAGTTCAATGTTGGGACACGGAGATTAGTCGTCCGCAGCTAGCGAGATCGGTCTACCTCATCTTTAGTCTATGGCTGACGTAACCTGACTCCATCTGAACCAAGTCCATTGGGCATGTAAAATTAACCGTACAGCGGCGAACGTAGGATGTTGTTATCGTGATTCTTTTCGAAGGTGACCACGTCTGCAAGTTGAGGTTTAAAAAATGTTTATTGTCTCGTTTGTGAAATTTTAGTTTTTTTTTCACTGTGAATATTAATATTTACCATGTAAATCGATATTTCATCAAATATCGTCATAACCTATATGCTAATTAAATCAATAGCACGTGTAGGCTTGGCGTATTGACGAAATCAAGTACTGGAAACTACACCAGTCAAAATTATCAACCTTAATATATAAAAACGTAAAAGTAACATGACTACAGTAGTGAACAAATACTCAACTCTTATTGGCCCACGGATTCACGGACATGTAACAGTTCGGAATTGAATAGCTATATTTAAGTTTCCACGTCCGTGTACGTACTTGCATACGTTCCATTGTAGATAAAACTCTTAGTCTGTTACTTGTCCGCATCTGTGATACGTATCTTCTTCCGTGTCATTGTATAACGGACCTAAACTAGGGAACAACCTGGTACAGCCTAGAACAAACATCAGCATACCCTGCAACAGCTTGCCATTAGTCCCCGACTGCCACGTGTTAGGAAAATCTCATATTCTTTTGTGTTGTAATTTTTACATTTATAGTCCCATTTCGCGAAACGCGACGTACCAATAGTAATATCGGTGATATCCAGCGCAGCTCGCGCATTGCAGAAGCGTGGATTGGTTGGCGTGTATTTCGTTTATCGCTAAGTGGCGTGTTTTATTGGCGCCGCACTGTAGACGGCGCGAGGCGCTAATGGCGGCCGGGAGGTGCCTGGTGACTTCCGATCGCCGGGGGGTGGGGGAAGGCCGTAAAGTTTTATTGGACGTCCCTTGCGACTTCCCCCAGTTATATGGCTTTATTTGTTTATGCGTTTATATCGGCACCCGCCTCCGCTCTGGCGCGGTAGCTATCGTGGAGACGGCCAGCGCGCTCGAGGATACTTCCAAGGTCCTTCCTTCTGGGTTCACTACACTACCACTCGTTTTTGTTCATTTTCCGTGGCTAACCTACACAGATCACAAAAAGTGTTGCACCACCTGCAATTGTTTGCACATGAATGATGTTCGCTGACACAATCGGTGCATTCAATGCGGTCAGTCGTATTCTGTACAGACAGTGTGGATTTTATCTCATAATTTCTCTCGGGGCGTGAGCAACCGAGTAACTTATACCGGCGGTGCNTAATTTCTCTCGGGGCGTGAGCAACCGAGTAACATATACCGGCGGTGCATGGTGCAGAACGTATATTTAGATGTGTTCATTCTTTAATGTATGTTAATAGAAAAATACGAAAATTGGGGCAGTGCGTTTTCGTGAAAACATTTCGAGACAGGATAATACTTCAAAGCACTGCAGGTCGTTCATTTTCTTGATGGGTTGAATAATATTTCAGCAGGCTTTTTACTTTTGCACCTGCGCTTTAATGTTCTAGTTACCGAATTCTGAATGACCTGGTCAAATACGAGAATTAATTGTCACACAAACAGTGGTTAAAGGCAGGTAGTAGGCTTAATAAATAACATCTATGGTGTAAACTTAAGAGCTGTGATTTTTTTTCCCCCGTGAAAATCCATAGCGATTTCCTGTATGGCTTGGTTGGAAATTACAATGTAAATCTGAAATAAAATGAACTGTTCTATATTACACATACCAGTGAAAAGTACTGCGCTGGAAATCAATTGTAGCTTATCGATTATTACAGTCGTTGAAACTCAATGATATAATGGTGATTCCTGCCGAGTCCCAGTGAATGGCCAGTAGCAATTTCCAAATTCGCTAGACTGATTCCCCAGTCGGTAGCGACCAAATTAAGTGACTTTCAGGTACTAGTATTTCTTTATGGAATATAGGTTATTCATGTTTTATGCACATGTGTGGGTTCCTAAAACGGAGTTTTGGCTTCTAAATTTTCTTTTTACGTATAAAAATTTAGAAAATTTTTACGTCAGTTCGATTAGTTTGAGTTCAATACGTTAAAATGAGTTACGTCTACGGAGATCTGATTTTCCCGGGCCGTGTTGTCTCCCGTGTTGTCACTAGTTCATCTTGACTTTTATGACTGGGCGATCTTTATTATTATCCGTATTAGGTTTCAGCTCCTGAATTACAGACGTTTAGTATCGTTGGCCCATTCAGGTAAGCAGTTCGGCTGTTAGGATATTAAAGTTTAACTTGCGAGCAAGTCTTTCTTTACGTGAAAATGTGATGACCCTTGTTATATCCGAATTTAATGATGGGTTACGGGCGGAGTAAGAAGAGGTGGTATNGTCACCGCCGACAGGCCCCCCACACTCCAGCCCCCCACAACCTCACGACAATGAACATCTTAATTTAATTTCAGAAACATGTTATGATGCGACTGTCATCTGTTAATAATGGTTTGATATAAATTATAATTGTTAATTACAATAATTTCAGTGAACTGAAATAAACGAACAATAGGAGAGTGTTATTCGGCTTTAAAACATCGCATACTCAGACTCTGAGGTCGCATAGCAATAAAGTAATATAACGACCCCATATGTTTCTTCGGTTTGCAGTTTAATTTGGCTGTACTAGAAGGTGATAGGCGTTTAGTTGGTAAGCATTATGCTAATTTACTATAGTTTTTTTTTTGCCAGGGTGGATGAACTAAAAACACAGCATGGACGTCATTTATGTACCCTCTATGGTCACTTAATCCCGTCAGCGCAATAAAAAACTGCGTGGCCGACATCAATCCTCATAAAAACACTTATTAATAGCCACTTGGTTTTATCGTAATTGTGATAGTACAGATTTTTAGAAATCAGCCTACCGTGTAAAAGTGTTCATTATGTGTAGCGTTTTTAAAATTCATACTAATGCCAAGTATATATATATATATGTTTATATATATGATGCCTCAAATATTAACTGTCGCGTACGCGTATGTGATTCAGGCGTAGAACTGAAAGAATTCGAGGACGAGATGTGAAAACGCGAGTGCGATTGTGGTTATAAGAGATCTCGTAAAATGGCATAATATGCATTTTGGTATACAAACTCTTGATCAGTTTTTTTTTTTCAAATAGTGGAATGGAGAGGCTAGGTTTGGGCGACTCTTAACATCGGGGTCCTGAGAGCTGATGAGGGTGAAGCGAGGTGAGTATGAAGCAACGTCAGAATGCAAGGGCTGTGGGTGGAAACGGGAAATCCCTGAGTAAATCCGCCGATCAGCGGCATCGTACGGCATAATTCCTACATGCGAAAATCCGGGAGCGACCCCGCCGGGAATCGAAACNATAATTCCTACATGCGAAAATCCGGGAGCGACCCCGCCGGGAATCGAAACCGTTTCGCCTTGGTGGGAGGCGAGCACTCTAGCTGCTACTCCACCGCATCCTCTTTTTCAAAAATTTGTAAAGAACTTTTAGCAATTAGTTTTTTTCAAATACCGTGGGTAAAAAAAAATAAAATTCGAAAATCACAGGAGCTTGACTGCCGATGGTGGTTGCCNACGTCAGAATGCAAGGGCTGTGGGTGGAAACGGGAAATCCCTGAGTAAATCCGCCGATCAGCGGCATCGTACGGCACAATTCCTACATGCGAAAATCCGGGAGTGACCCCGCCGGGAATCGAAACCGTTTCGCCTTGGTGGGAGGCGAGCACTCTAGCTGCTACTCCACCGCATCCTCTTTTTCAAAAATTTGTAAAGAACTTTTAGCAATTAGTTTTTTTTTCAAATACCGTGGGTAAAAAAAAATAAAATTCGAAAATCACAGGAGCTTGACTGCCGATGGTGGTTGCCNTTTTTTTTCAAATACCGTGGGTAAAAAAAAATAAAATTCGAAAATCACAGGAGCTTGACTGCCGATGGTGGTTGCCATAGAGTGGCAACCACTCTATGGCAACATCTAAATGAATGCATGATCCTATGACGGGAACGAAAAAAAAATTTAAGTCTCCATTTCTCAAAATATACTTAACGTCAGTATAATTCATGTTTGTTAGACATGTATTCTTATGAGCAACTCATCCTTTGTATAATGTACATTTATATCACATAAGAGTCCTGATTCCACACGCTTGTTTTTCTGAACACACAAAAAACTAATATCCTGGAACAGAAAGGTCGAAGTTTTAGACTTGTGTTCATACTGACTATAGGGAGTTATTACAGTCAGTGGGCAAAGTCGANGAACAGAAAGGTCGAAGTTTTAGACTTGTGTTCATACTGACTATAGGGAGTTATTACAGTCAGTGGGCAAAGTCGAGAAGACTCGTCATTGATATGGTGTCTGACTTTTTCTAGCCATGCTGGACGACTTGCAGTAAACGTATGTCGTCGCTGTTCGTCTTGTATCCAAACTCTCCGCACTGAAATAATAGCTTTTTGCTTGCTGTGCCGACGATAAACACCTTACAACGTCTTAAATCATCTTAAAGTGCCACTGCATAATAAAACGTCGTTCGCACGTATCTCAAAATTGTCGCCTCTTTCTGTAGTTTTAAAGTCATTTCCATGTTGGATACTTATGAAAATTGTTGCGAAGTTTCTGGATTTCATTGCGGAAATTCTAAAAACAAGTTATCTCCCCCGGTGGTATGTTTGGTACAGCTGTTTTGTGATTAATTGAGCACATTTTAAATCAGCCTTTGAAGACAAGCGTATCTGCTCCTAACTGAACAGCCTGCATTAAAAATTACATACTAATTGTGAAGCTCTCAGCTCAGTTAAGTTGGTAGCGCTGTAGGAAGATTAGTTTCATGTCATAACGTTCTATTGAAAGTGTAACTTTATTAACTAACTCAGAATGTTAAAATTAATTTCTGTTTGTGTTATGAACATAAGATGTGAGTTAGCACATAATTAAAAATATTTACGGACCTAATACTTTCTAGTTACATTTGATCGACGCATGGATAAATCCATTGGATACATGACAGTATTAATTTCACGTAAAGGAGAGGAATACCAAATTGCCCGAAAAGAATACCATAGGGAAGGCGTTGATTCTTCAATTAACTGTAAACATACTATACGTAAGGGTAGTTTTTTCTTTCTTTTTTTCAGATTTTAATTTTGAAATGTTCTTTGTTAACGGTGAATTCTTTATATGTATTAATATTATTCTATTTCTGTAGTGCAAACCTGTGCCAGTAACTACGCTTCATCCCCGCACTTTGTTGTCTTCGTGTCAACCATTTGCCCAGCTTATGCTTGTATTTCATCCTGGTCAGCGCGGTTTTAGTGTGTTTTACAGATATGTGCGCTGAGAAAAAGGCGTGGTTGTAAGGAACCAAGTTCATGTAACCATAATTCACTGTGACTGTTAACAGGCCGGAAATGGGCTGTTGCTATTATCTTAACATTACTGTACACTCTAAGAAATCATTCGGAAGTTTACTATACCAGTGTATACGCTTAGTGAGAAAGCGGGAATGGTAAANTTAATATTATTCTATTTCTGTAGTGCAAACCTGTGCCAGTAACTACGCTTCATCCCCGCACTTTGTTGTCTTCGTGCCAACCATTTGCCCAGCTTATGCTTGTATTTCATCCTGGTCAGCGCAGTTTTAGTGTGTTTTACAGATATGTGCGCTGAGAAAAAGGCGTGGTTGTAAGGAACCAAGTTCATGTAACCATAATTCACTGCGACTGTTAACAGGCCGGAAATGGGCTGTTGCTATTATCTTAACATTGCTGTACACTCTAAGAAATCATTCGGAAGTTTACTATACCAGTGTATACGCTTAGTGAGAAAGCGGGAATGGTAAANGCTGTACACTCTAAGAAATCATTCGGAAGTTTACTATACCAGTGTATACGCTTAGTGAGAAAGCGGGAATGGTAAATTGTTTCCCTTTATACAGTCATTGAAGCGTTCCTACATTTGGTCAGGAAACAGTCAAATGCATAGGGAAATTCCCATCTTTGTATAGTAGCGACGCTAAACATTCCGATATCTGCAACTTGATGTGTGGTATTATTTCCATACAGTGTATAGGTTAAAAAAAAACCTTCCATTGCAGTTTAAGAAGTTTGCCAGAAACTCTTTACAGTGTATTTCAGGTAGTAATACTTACAAAACTGTCGTGTGTAGTTCTGCTTGTGATCGTATCTGCAACTTGACGACATGCAGTTCCTACAGTGGAGCACACTGCCTAGGGGCGTAGCCAGGATTTATGCNGCCCGCAATTCAACCCACCCGCTCCCAAGGGCCCCTTTGTTGTATTATTGATGCGCAAGACTGCGGCCGTCTTCCATGGTAATAATCTCTCCTCCCTCCCCCTTCGTCTTCGGTTTGGTCCTTTGTCTCATCGGCCGTGTCTCCTCGGGTTCCGCCCCCTTCCCCCCGAATTTGTCGGCCGGAAGTCTTGACTGGGACCGCCCATTACGGTCAATTTTACTTTGCTAGGGGAGGGAGAGAAGGGTGGAACGCTGTTTGGTTCGGGAAGTCTTGCCGAAGCGGAAATAGGAAGGGAGGTAGAAGAGAAAAAAATGTTACAAGTTACTATTTCACTCCGGATAGCTGCGAGCGAGTTTTGTGTGTTTGCATTCCCGGCAGCGAGTAGCAAGGCTGATGAGTTTAAGTCTTCAGTCCTTTCAGATCCACATTTATGTATGGTTCCAGGTGATGCTAACGAGTATACTTTTGGCCTGCGTTATACTTAGAGATGCTTCAGTGCTTGTATCCTTACGACAACGAATGAGCTTGCTGTTTGGTGNCTTTTGGCCTGCGTTATACTTAGAGATGCTTCAGTGCTTGTATCCTTACGACAACGAATGAGCTTGCTGTTTGGTGATAGTGAGAGGAAGCTTTTAAAACGCAGACCAGTAGCACGGTTTACATATCAGTTACCCACAAAGGAAACACACAGTTGGGCATTGAACATTGCTGTGCAAAGTTGTATTCATTAAGACCCACCTGAGCAGCACGTACCTGACTGGAACAATGGGTTTGGAGCACATGAATCATACGTTGAAGCTAAACGTTAATTTAAGCTAATACAGAAACCCAGGGAAGGGCAAAACAGGTTTTGTCGACTTAGCTAGCAATATTTTTTCCCCAGAGTGGCGAGGCTTCTGTAGAGCTATTTCGTACATATAAAGATGTGATATTTTGATAAAACATACTTGTGAGCTTGTCAGGTTTCTACATTGTATTTTCATGCAAGTTGCCATTATTTGCTGTCNATTTTGATAAAACATACTTGTGAGCTTGTCAGGTTTCTACATTGTATTTTCATGCAAGTTGCCATTATTTGCTGTCGCCTGTAAGAGATGTTACTCCAATTAACTGGGCCAGTGAGAATTCTGCCGTGATTCGCCGGCAAAGAACTACCCCGTGTGAAAAAATGTCCTTGGCTAATCGTACAAGTAAGACGAAGCTCCACAGTATTACGAGAAATGTCCTATTGCCTGTTCTTGATTAGCAGTTTACTACTTTCCGCTGTTAACTGTATACATTCAAGCATTGCATTAATATTATAAAAAAGAAATAAATGATTATAAATGACTTGTTTGAAGCCTTTCATATTGTGAATACGTGACGAATGTTCAGCTGAACTAAGTGTGTTTTGAATGTTGGATGGCTTTTTAGGTACTTTCCTTACTTGGAATGTCAGGCTTGTTATGTCTCTGTGTGTTCCTCATTTTTTAAATGTTTGCGAACACTTATATCGAATTTCACCAAACTAACTGAACTTTTGGTAACTAAAAATAAAACCCTGCTTTTTTTTACTTGCGATTAGNCTTTTGGTAACTAAAAATAAAACCCTGCTTTTTTTTACTTGCGATTAGATGGTTTTAATTGCTACGCATCTTTGATGCCTGTCTGCGAATCGGAGACGTACGGATGTAACCTAATTCCAACATGTTTCTCAGAAAGACGGGCGGCTGGTAACCAAATAAAAACAGCAAGTGAGTTTGTAGCAGATTAAACTCTACCCTCATCGCAACATTTGTGGCGAAAATCAGCCGTTCCTGAACGTAAGAAAATATCTGTTACAAAATATCTTTCATGTAAATTTTTAGACTAACGCATAGTGGGGCCAAACAGCACTATTCTTGGAAAAAAAAATTGATCTTACTATGCAACAGAGGGTTCTTAGTGACCACCAGACCCCTCTGTCACATGAAAAAACTCGCCCCCAACTCCACAACCATGTCATCCATAATGAACATACATCGGAGGCGAATAAGAATGATAGCAAAAATTGAATTAAAGAAGCCTTATGATGTTCAGTTTAAGAGGGTGACTGTGGCAAGTAAAAAAATTAATATCTTTATCTTTTAATTTTTTCTCCTTTTTTTTTGTTTTCCTCCGCCCCAAGAAAAATACAAACAATTTTCTAAATCAAATAACTTTTCAAAATTTATGCAAAAATTACATTAAAATATTTAAAGATCATAATTCTTTAAAAACTCTAGTTTCTAGTGCTGTACAGTTGTTAATTTTATGTAAATTTTATCATTTTCTTTACCTTCATTTGTTTGGCCTAGCGCTAAGAATAAAATTTTGCTAGATAATAGTGCCAATACTTCACAGCTACTACTAATGAAGGACTAGAATAATTTTCGCTTGGTATTATTGTGGCTCACGTAGATACTTAAATATCAATGAAAGACAAGCTTGTTGCGTCGTTACTTTTACGAAGGCTTCAGATCCCGATGCTTGCTGATTCTATTTCCTTAGCGATCTGAAATACTNGGTTTTCATAACTTTCACTCACATGCTTTTGCGCACTCTGTAAACTAGAGCGACCTATGGGCTAGATATTTTATCCATGTTATCTCCTGTATGATAGAAAAAAGGGGGTTTAGCGGGGGTGGGGGGGATTATATTTGTTTTTATTCTGAACAAACAATTGGCCAGATATGGTGAGTAACTGCAATGAGATGTGTAAAAAATTTTAAAATATACGAAACTTCTAAACTGTACAGGTTGATTCACGAGGCGCTACCGCCACTCACAGGGCTTATTTCTTACATAATTTGAAGCAAAATATGTCATATAAATGTGGGTCCTATTCCCCATATTTACAGTGTAATTCGACAATAAGCATACCCACCCTACAGTGGAAAGGAGTTTTCAACACCGTTTCAGCATCAGTGTGTGGTGTGGTGTCCTACACGATCAGTTGATTGGGCCATTTATTTTCCCGGGACGCTTGACTGGTGTGGTGTATCTGCAATTTTTGCAAGAATAACTGCCGCTGTTACTTGAGGATATTCCGTTAGCAGTGAGACGGTGCATGATCTTCCAGCACGATGGCGCACTTCCTCACTTCCACCATGCTGTGGTTGAACACTTAAATGTGCATTTCCCTGACACCACTAGATTATTGCGTATGGGGATGGATGAAGATCTGCACAAACACTTGAGGAACTCCTTGGGCGTATCATGCATGCCGCTACAGAAATCAAAGACAGCCTTGTGCAGTTACGTAGAGCAACACGTGCGGTTCATAAGCTTGCGGCCAAGTGTATAGAAGTAGACAGAATGTTTTTTGAACATATTTTGTAAGCTTGTTAGATGCAATTGTGATGCTCAACTGTAATTAATACGGTCTGATAAACCATTACTGTATTTACTTTTGAAAGGATTAATTTTTTATTCGTCTTTTTAAAATGTTTCGAAATACTCTGTAAATATTGGGAATAGGACCCACATTTATACACATATTTTGTTCCAAATTATGTAAGGAATATGTCTTGTGAGTGGCGGTCTCCTCATGAATCATCTTTTGTACTGATAAAAGCTGATGAAAGTACCGCGGTTTGGGGAACTAATAAAGCCAACATTGGAAGAAAAGGAAATACTAGATGGCATGCTGTAGCGGTGGCGCAATGGTAGTGCGAATATGGGCAATGAAAGGATACTGAAAGCATGCGGAGGAAATCCCGTCACCACAGCCGCATCCGCTTGGCCCTCTCAGCTGTGGTCGACTAGTGACAAAATACTCCAAGTCAAGGCCCTTTTATTATGCTCTGAATTTTTTAATTTAACAGTTACTCTTAATACTAAAGCATCACAGCTTAATTTATTCTCTTATTAATATGTATCTTGAACATCTAAAACGGAGAGATTGTATGGACTTCGGTTTAACGTAATCTGTAAATTTGTTTAGGGTATTATATATCTATTGAAGCATATTACTTGACAAGGTCTGCGGTTCATGCAAAAGATTCCTGTTAAAACGGATGTACGTCAGTTGTTTTTGCAACGGGTTTTACAGAAATATATTTAATCGTATAAGGAATTAAACAACAATTTTTCCTTTTTTGACTGGCGGTTTTTTACGAACGTAGTGTGATATAACCTCACACTGTATCTTTTTTTTTCGCAACATTTCGTGTTTCGTAGTGGGAACTAGATATATTTTTTGCCTCTTTTTTACTCTCCCTCTCTATCTTTCTTCAGTATTCGTCGTGGAAAGTGATCCTGTAATTCGATGGAGCGGGTGCGCGCAAAGGCTTCCCCATTAACGAACGAAAAGTGAGCAGGAATGAGCCCCAAGGTTGCAGCAGGAAGGAAAATGTATCGGGAAATGTCATACCCTCCCCCTTTAGCACCCCTTACCGCTTGGTGGAAGGGGTGAAGCGCTAAGCGGGAAGGAAGGCAGGCAAAATGAGAGAATTTGCAACTCAGTTTCGCCAACATTTCAGAGGATTTGCGAAACATAAACCACGAGCTCTCTCTGGAGGCAGCGAAGCCCTTGCTGCGTCGCTCATTATTTATATTGTCTCCTCCTCTTTCGCTTCCGTCCCGCACTGCGTGCCAGCTTCCGTCGTTCTGTCGAAGCGCTGGTGTGCGCCCCGCGTCTCCCGACGCCAGCAAAAATTATCGCATTTGTCCAGCTCGTGCGTCCGCTAATTTATGTGTGCAGCGCAAATAAATATTTTTTTCCTCCTCGCTTTTAGTAATTCACTGTTAGCAAGGGAACTTGCAGACAAATTCTTCTGTTACACCGCGGATGGTGGTATTTGTTTTTTCTTCTCATACATAATTTGCAAATGTGCTGACAACAATATTTTTTATTGATACTTGGGAATTACATTTTAACGTGGCATATTTTCCTAGATTTTGGATTGTAAATTGGAACTGACGTCAAACGGCATTTCGAAATAGCTAACTTTGAAATTAGAAGCCTATTGTGTGCTTTAGTTCCTAAGAAGTGTTGCGGTCGTTACCTACATAAATAATTTGCATAATTTTGCCATCACAGGGTAAGAGTTGGAGAGAGAGAGAGAGAGACAGATTTATAAAGCATCGTGATTGTTCACTTATGTTTTGTAAGCGGTATAATGCCCCTTCTGTGTAATTCACTTAACTACTTTGTGATCGCTTAAAAAATTAGGAAAAGATGGAGTTACCTTGTATGGACTAAATCCAGCCTCCCGCTCTATCGCACACTGATATAAAAGTTTGTTCCAGCCAACAAAATACCTTTTTTACTAGTCCTATACAAATATATAATAGGTTTTGCTCATCTAAGAAAATACACGTCTGAATAAACAGAACCTCTGTGTTGGGTAAAAAAAAAAAAATAGACTACCAACATAATATTTATTTTAACCAATTGTATACATTGTTTGGCCACTCATTTGATTGCCTTCGTTCGAAAATACAGCTAGAGAGGTTGTTTGTAATTTTTGTCACATATAGAATAGTATAGGTTATTCACGGTAAAGTGATCCCTTTTTTAAGCTCTCTCAGTTGGAATAATAGTTAATCAATACATTTTATTGTAGCCTTAGACGTTAACTTTCAAATCCGGTGAAATATATACACTGTGTTTTTTTACTTACATGGGAATATTTATTTTAAAAGTGGTGCAAGGATAAAACATGGTTTATATGAAAAAAGAATCTAGGACCTCAAAAGTGCTCACTTTACCGTGAACAGCCTATAACAGTGTTTGTTAGTGCATTTATTGCTACTTATTAATGTTATAAAAATCCTTACTAAACAAGTTTAACAGTAAACTAAAAATTAAAGTTTAAAACTTGAAGTATATATTTATGTAAGTAGTGCAATGTTCAAACTATATGTATTTAGCAAAATTTCTAGTTGATAGTTCATTTAGGTGAGGCAGCTAGGGAGTAGTGCTAGGACGCAAATTATCTGGCATCAACTCTCGGTCGGACTTTACCCTCTTTTTATAGTAACCGAAACTATTTCATATACGTAGAACTAAACAAATGTTCAGTTGCACCAATCAAATCTTACAGTTTGGAGCAACCAAATAATAACAAAATAATAATTTGGTTTCAGTAACAAAATATTTTACTGCCCCTAAATAAGTAATTAATTTGGTTGCGCCAAACAACATTTGTTTTACTCAAGAAAACCTTTTCCTCGGTGCATGGGGGTAGGTGCCAGACTTTTATTTATTTATTTTGAAATAGTTAAAAATTAGGCAAAAAACTTTCAATAATGTGATTTGAAATGTATAGTAATATATTTTATTTTGCACATCGTAAATGTAATCCCATGGACCGCTGTTCTGTTTGCAAGCATTGTAACAGTTTTAACTTGTATTCCCAGGAAAAAGTCTTATGTTCTCGCAACAAAAAAATTATATTGAGGCATTTATTTATTTCTTTTTACTTTAATCTTGCAGTAAAATTAATATTGTTTGTGACAAAGTCAATAATGGTAACCATTTAAAAAGTCTTACTGTATATTACACTGAAGAGCCCAAAAAACTGGCATAGGCGTGCGTATGCAAATAACAGGGGTATGGAACCATTCAGAGTAACGCGATGCGGTCGGCAGCTAGATCGGTTACTGCTGCTACAATGGCAGGTTATCAAGATTTAAGTGAGTTTGAACGTGGTGTTATAGTCGGCGCACGAGAGATGGGACATAGCATCTCCGAGGTAGCGATAACATTTGGATGTTCGCGTACGACCATTTCACGAGTGTACCGTGAATATCGGGAATCCTGTAAAACATCACATCTTCGACATAACTGCGGCCGGGAAAAGATCGTGAAAGAACGGGACAAACGACGACTGACGAGAATCATTAAACGTGACAGACGTGCAACCCTTTCTGAAATTGGTGCAGATTGGATTTGTGGACTGCCTTGCAGGATTCATGGTGTGAATTGCCTCCTAGATACCTTCAGACATTAGTCGAGTCCATGCCACGTCGTATTGCGCCACTTCTGCTTGCTCGGAGGGCCCTACACGATATTAGGCAGGTGTACAATTTTTTTTNATGCCACGTCGTATTGCGCCACTTCTGCTTGCTCGGAGGGCCCTACACGATATTAGGCAGGTGTACAATTTTTTTTGGCTCTTCAGTGTACTATGGTTCAATATACTGTTGAAGTGATAACGATAATAATGCCTCTAAGTAATGTTGCAAATAGGCTTAACTTTATTATTGCATTGGTTTTATTACCATCTCCAATTTACGCTGATAGGTATAAAGGGGATAGATAAAATAATGAACTGGCCTAAAGTTGTATTATAAAACATCACATACAATGCATGCCTTATCCTGGATACGAACTCGGAACCTTGAGGCTCAAGGTAACGACCTGCGCGACTTGACCACGGATGACGTTGTTTCTCTTGTTAGGCATAGAGGTAATTTAATATAAAAACTGGTACATCGTTGTGTCCCTGCTGTTTTCTTATTTAATAAAAAGAGTATTAATTCCGCAGCCGGGTTTTATTTAAGGGTGTTTAATATAAAATAGTTAATGCTAATATTNAGGGTGTTTAATATAAAATAGTTAATGCTAATATTAGATTTTTCTGAATATATGACCTGTGCAATCTCTATCACTGCATTTTGTAGTACAATGTAGAACTTCGGCGTCTTTTCCAATTTATTTCCATGCAAATAAGAGATTGCGGGAAGGACGTGAAGTTGTAGCAATGAGCGAACGACGGAAGTTCTCATTTGTTTGCAGAGTTCCTCACTGCAGTTCTTAATTGATTGTCTCGTCGGTTAACACGAGCGTTAAAAAAATAAATGCTGGATTGGAATCATCCCTTCCCTTTTTCTTCCCCCTTTTTTTTTTGTATCCGATGTCCCGTAATGAGTTCCTAGTTCGTGCTCCCAACAGCAGACAATCATCGCACGTTTGGTAATGGATTGATATGGGAGGGGCTTAATTACCGGGAATGCCTTCACGTCATTGTTTTATTTTTGTGCGGGGTCGCGCGATGTCCCGTTGCCTCCTGGGCCTTCCCCCCCCCCCAGTCTGTCCGACGCGTCCCTTCGACCCCTGTAATTACTTTATTCCATCAATGACAGTGTTATGGGCGGCTCGGGCGGCGTCGTCAGGCGGGGCGTATCCGTCACTGTCGCGCGCTGCGGACTTCCACGTCCATTACTGCCGCCTTTCGTCGCTCTGCCTCGCCGGTCGAATCCGTGTCCTCGCGGGTCCCCCCGCACTATCCAGCCTCGCCGTCTCACATTGTCCACCTTCACTTTCCGGTGATCAGTGGTAGTAACTGGTTACGGTTGCAAGGTATGCTGGTTTCTTGCTGTTCACTGCACCTGGCGCCCTCATAGTCTGCACATCAGACAGTGCAACTGACGTCACACCGCGAAGCGAGGTGCTATACCACCAGTGACCCTTGCATATAGTTTATTCGCGGTTTCTTCAAACGTTTTTAATAAAACTTTTGATAAATCACCCAATGTATGACGTGTTTGGTTCTTTTCTGAATATGTCATGTATCACATTCGTTCAGTACTTATGTTAACCTTAAAGTATCTTAGTTCTTATGTAAAATTTTATTAAATTGACCGTGCACAAATGTGGTTCGCAGCCCTTTGGTGCAATTTTATAAGCTTTGTTGGCATGAGACGGAGGAATATCCTGTAAGTATAACTTAAGCTGGGCTTCAAAAAAGTTGGAAGTAACCATGAATGGACTATATATAACTGTGCGAGGTACTAAGACTGAGCGTGAGCGATTATGGCTTGGACGACACCGATCAGATGTCATGTGTAAGCTTGCTGGAGTCACAAAGGAACACGCATTATAATATGGATTCCCCACTGTGGACCTGTGATCAGCGAAAGAAAAGTGGGTGCAGGGTGTCATGGTCTGTCTTCTCTATGTTGACTAAGCTGGCGAATACCCAAGGTGACGAAACAGTTCCCTATTATGATACGTTGCTAAGGTTGACAGAGAACGCGTCTTTAAATATCACAAAGAAGATAGAAACAGAAGCGGGATGAGGATGTTGGCGGTGGCATGATTGGGGGTTGATATGAGAACCAGAAACATTCCGCGGTGGTATGGAATGATTAGTAGGATGGACTTTATTGAACTGATGATGTTCGTTGTGTTTAGAGATCGGGGACTGCTCGACTCTGTGGCGATGTTTCTAAGGGCAGCCGAAGCAATGTTCCCAGTATACCCCTTTGGTGATTGGGTCTGGGAGGTGGCGGAGGAGAGGCTAGGCGCGTCTTAGGCAGGAAATCATTAACGTCACACAGCATGTGTGATGGGAGTCTTACTTCTCGCTAGTGAGTGGCCGCAGTACGTCCGATTTGTACTGGCTCTACTGTGGCTTATTGGTTCCTGCTGCGTGCATCCATAAAGTATAGTAAAGAGCAAGTACCATAATACATTGCAGCAGTTTACCAGCGGTTGCCGTATCGAACAGGTTAGGGGACTGCATCGACGTACGCCTGTAACGGGCATGGAAAAACCTTTTGATTTAAACCATCCGTATTTCACTCGTCCGGGATGGAATCCATGACGAACGGGATACGGCTCGGTCACCGCCACTAAAAAACCACTCAGCACAATAATTTTCCCCCCTTCATCTAGTTATTGTAGTGACGCCAGTCAGCCAATAAATAGAACGCTGCTGTATGTATATGTACAAATGTTGCGAGGTCCATACCATAATGTACAGTGGTAGCGTCCATACACGTCAGGAATCAAGGCCTACTACTTTCAGCTGGAAAACTTGTAGTAGCCGGCGCTGCATACACCATAAACAATTACTTCAGTCTCCAGCTAGTATTGTCGAAAAGAGCTAATCACTTTGTACATTTTTTTAATGTTTTGTATTAAAGTATATAAATTGAAAATGAAACAGTTCTTATATCGTAAATTGTTTTCCTTACATTATCAGTATGCCTAATATTTTCGTGGTTCTGTAATTAACCAAGGGCTGGGAATTATTACACTTTTGTCAATTACATTGTACTGGTATGATATTATGTTTATGCTAAATCTGCAAATAAGGCCATTATATCATGGGGTGTACCAAAAATTAAAGTTTTAGTACCATAATGAATTACGTGCATCATATAAACAGTATTAAATACACCCCATTTTTGTAATATAGATATGAAAAAAAATCGGGGACACCAAAGAATTGCTGTGCCTTCCGATCGAAATAATTTTGTTTTGTAATTTTTGCAAAGATACGCGACAATTCATTGTCGTCTCCTATTGTACGTATGGAAGGTTTTTTTATATACATAATTTATTGAAACTAAACATTTAAAAGTATTTACAATAATTCTGAAATTTAAAATAACAATGTTTAATATTAACTTGATATTTAACAAACAATTACATTAATGTACATTTAGATGCCTGCTTACGCACTTTGCGTTAATTTTTAATCTTGGGAAACCGAATAGATAGTAATTTATTTTAATGTAGGATTTCAAATTATAGGTTAACGTTATTAAAAATTTACGGGATTTTAAGCCGACGTGACAATTATATTGTATCGTCCCTTTTTTTTGTTCCAGATAAAGCGAAATGAAATTATCAGATATTTAACTGATTTGAAACAAGGTAGAAAGGAAAGTGGTTGAGAATTGGAAACGCATTGTATTTGTAACTCTGGTGTAATGGCGGAGTATTAGGACGCCGGGGGAGCGTTAGCATACACCCTCATTCTCACGGGCGCTTAATAGCCCTCTCAGTTTCTGCAAACCTTCCTGGACGTGGCAAAGACCCGCAGACAATGTACCTGACTAGACATCAGAGGGCAGTATCAGCGCTTCACCACCCTTTGGCGTGGCTACAAGCGTGTATTCACGTAGCAGCCTCTCCGGTATCACTTAGCACTTACATCCCGTGTTTTATATTCAGGCTAAACTTCTTAATTTCATCCTACTTGAAAACTTTGTAGAATTTAATTTTCATGCATGATTTTGCAATACTAGTTTAGCACAGTACAAATATAATTCCTATCTCAGTAACTCACTTTAATACTATCTCCTTGCTGACTCGCAATTGCTTATGAATAAAATTTCTACTGGTAAATCAGTAATTATCTTTACCGCATTTTACGGCGTGAAATTAATTTATCGATTACAACTGTAGAACACACACAGAAATATATATATATATATATAGAATGCGCTTCTGTTTTGCTGTGTTCTATTTCATCTTGATATAATTAAGTTTATGTATTAGTTTTGTCATTGAGACATGCTATATAAAACAGGTTCAGGAAGATCTCACAACTTCAGTTTCTATTATTAGACTATACTCCACTTTTTTTCCTGTCCAACCTATGTTAAGTGAGTAGGTATCCAGTTTTACGGTAGATCACGGGCGCCACAAATGCTCATTACAGGAATTACCTTATTCTCATCGGCCCAGTCAAATACCAAAAATACCTTCTCACAAAGAAACGTTGCCAATAGCTATAAGGACAACTACATAAATGCACGTATGTTATTACGTCTAGTCTGGTTCAAACTCTTTCCCCGAAAATCGGATGTCTCTTGTTTATGGGCTTCGTGTTTCCCAGGGTGTGTCTAATTAACTGTGATCCAAATACAAACGTAACCTAACAAGAATTGGCGAAATGTTTCCTGCCCTTACTTATCTTGTGGTTGGTTACGAAGACGGGCCGGAGGTGGTGGGGGTGGTGATGATGGCG
>NQII01000492.1:419598-441216 GCA_002778355.1 Clitarchus hookeri | reverse complement strand
GGGGGGGTGTTAAGTTACGTAATCATTATGACGCTGGGAACATTTGGCAGGGTCTATTTTTATGATGATTCCCCACGTGGAAGTGTGATCAGTCTGTTAAACAGTTACACTACCGTACCATGGCGTGGAACCGTTCACCGAGCTAGGTCGCCTCCGCGGAGAGCTACATCCTAACATTATCTCGGAGACGCCAGTGCGCCGCATTATTTATTTTGATGATGTTAACTTTGGCGGAGAGCCATTGGCGTGCGGACGGGACGTGTGCGTCTATTTTCTGTTACCCCGTGCGCACCTGGTGGTTAGCCCGAGCTTGCGAAACAAAAACAGTTTTCGAGACGTTCCTTTCCTTCCCGCCGCTGCCATGCTTCAGAGTTTTGCTCAACGCCAAAACAGCAGCTTTTTGAAATGTACGAGTGCGTGAGAAAACTTGCGAACCAACTATACAACGCGCTAAATGACACTGCTTTGCATTACACGCAATTGTCCAAATTGATACTATAAATTTCGTTATTAAAAATATTATGTATTGCTCTTAATTAATGGTTGAGAGCTTGTTGCGCTCTTAACCGGTTCGTTCCCCGTGTGCGCTATTATGTATAACGTGTTCACAGGAAGGTCATGGTGGTCAATGTGCACAGCAAATTTTTGTGCTCAATACTGATAGGTTCTTTTCCCTTTGGGTGAGCAGATTTGTTGACCTTGGCTGCAGTTCTGAATTGGTTATGGTTCATGCCATAGTCATTCAGACCAAGCAAGTTATCCACTTTTGCATAGATTAACCGTAACTACAATACGGATCAATATTATTCTCGTTTGCAAGGTTATATTTGATGCAGCAAAAATAGTTTCGCACAGTGGTCCTCAGAATTACTGAAGAAGACGAAACCTCTTGTTTACAGTGCGCAGTTACCTTCTTCAGGATAAAAACTGTTCGCGGTAAAGTAAGTACTTTTGAAATCAACTTTTGAAAATAAAATTACTGTTCGTAACTACATGTATGCTAGAATACACGCTGGCGTGCAGATTGCCAGTTTAGTTGGCAGCGAATAAAGAAAAATTGTTCTACGACTTGACGTTATATTGAGAGTGAAATGTTTGAATTTATGCGTACTTTGGATTGAATACGGCTTATTAACGTTCCCCAAGAGACTAACTTATGACCTAACTTAAACTTGTAAATTGAGATGGTCCATGACAATGTAAATTTTACATATGGCAGAAGAGTATAACATGGCAGGAAAAGTTAATCGTAAGCAGGGTTTTCAAGAGTGCTCAGTTAATCGTGAACAGCACACGCAAATATTCAACTGTATGTTTTTCAACTCTGAGAACTAGGCGCTGTTAAAGTCGAAAGCCAAAATTGCTTGCGAACTATGGCTGCGAATTCCTGCGACGTACATTAAGCCCAAATCAGGAACACCCGAATTTTGTGAGATTCTCGCCAGTAGTATTTTAAAACACTTTAGCTCAGATTATCTTTGATGATTGGATGATTTTAATTGTTACTCTTGTTAGACATCTGCCAGCGAATCACAGATTATCGCGACCGGATTAGCCTGATTCTGATTAGTCCATAGTCCATTTAGACGCTATCTTCTCACCAAGTCATGAGACCAGTAACCGAATGAAATATGCAGGCGAGCATCTAGAGTATTGTAGTATAGCCGGAGCAAAAATTTTTTATCCGAAAACAGATGCATCTACGTGTAAACACACACACCCGGTTCTAACACGATTAAACTGTCATGGTTTAAGTTTATCACGCATTCCCGAGCTCGGACGCGTGCCAGCGACTTTTAATACTGCGTGATTTAATAATCTTAGAAGGCTGTCGGGACCTCTGGTTAGGGATAACTAGAGCCACCGGTTTTTCGCGAAGAGATTTACGAAGAGGCTAGATTCCAACTTCCTATGTGCACACTTGGAGTATTCATTTGGTTATTGGCTGCTCGGCTTTGTGTTAAGACTGACAGATACATGAGTGAACCAATCAGAATATAGTTTCTCAGATACTGACTGTCCGTGATTCGCGGGCAGAAATATAAGATGCGTAACAATTAAAATGATCCAGTCAGGAAAGTGTTTTGAAACATAACTTGTCCTGAAATCTTTTCGATAATAAAAGGTGCCCCTAGGGATAACTGTAGCGGTCCATCCGCGACCAATGTGTTTCTTCGTTTGAGAATGGAGTTCCGAAGTTTTGAAGCATTGGTAGCTATGTGTTTCGAGGATTTTATTGTTGGCTTTTTTTGTTATTGGAGGTAACTTTAACCCACGCTTTATTTTTAACGTTTAGGTCAAACGTTGGTTTAATTTTGCAGGTACGTTTCAGAGCACGCTATTTGAGGTATTTTAATCATTAAGCTTTCCTTTGACATGAGGTATGTTTGCTCTTTTGTGTTTCCGAATTAGTACTCTATAAGATTATGTCTTGTGATCAGTGCCTATATAAAAAACTTACGGTAGCTCTCAAATTTTTTTGTGGAATGGACATGTAAATATGTAAGTTATTTGTGGATCTTTTTACGTATCCTATTTTTCAGCCCATACATGGATATTGGACCGTATACAAATCCATCAGTATGAGCGGAATCGCTCTTTAAAACAGTAGTTTTGTCAGTCAGAGTACCATTTTCGCTTATCTTTTGTTTTGCTAATTGTTTAATCTCGACCACTGAATCATTTTCACTTGTTGTGACCCGAAGTCTGGAAGGATTTCACTTCTGCACTCCACTCACAAGTTGTTTCTGCGTTTTTTGGTTGTTTGTATGAGATTTCAGTCTCCTTGTGTACAAAAAAAGAAAAGAAAATATGTAACATCTGAAGGCAGACACATGCTTATATTTCTTAGCTTTTATCTTCTGTCGTTTCTGGTTCATAAAAAGTTTGCCTACTTAATACGTTCCTATTTTATTATAGTGTTTGTTTTTTCTTGTGTCGGCTAATGTATGCCGCGGGAGGTTTCTAAGAATGCGGCTGGATGCCAAACGTCGCGACCAATAAGTCGTGTCTGCTTCTGGAATCGCCCGCTTGGTATAGCTGTTCTCTCTCACTCGCACGTTTCTTTTTCTTTTTTTGCGTTCTTTCTCTACTGCTTCCACCCTGCCGTGACAGCCCCATCTTCCATGGCACGTTTCCATGAGAGTGTCAGGTGAAAACGACACCAGTGTCAATTTTGTGTGCCGTTCGTTTTAGTTAGGCGCCTCGCTCGTGCGTCGGCCGGACGTTGCCGCAGAATAGCGGCTGTACATAAGCACGCGTCCTGAACTCCAGCCATTCTGTGTGCTCACTGTACATAAACAAACCTTTGGAGGTCAGAAAAGAAACTGTTATAGTGATATGCTTGTTGTAAAACTTGACCTATCTGTGTTTTGGAAAAACACTCATTGTAAGTTCCCTGCCTTTAAAATGTTGAAGTGTTTTTCTGAGTTTGTTTTGGTACTAGAAATGTATGATTTCACTGTAAATGCATTGTAAGTAGCCGATGTTTATTAACGAACTTTGCTGCTCTGACCACCATTCTTCAATGTTTAATTGGTTCTTATTAACCAGTTTAGTTACAGCGTCCACTATCGACGGCATGTTGCTCGTAAAGGACATTTATGGCCGCAGCTCTAACCACCGAGGATAGTGGTTATGTGTGCAACTCTTGTATTTTCTTTCAGCTAGTTTTAAGTTTCTGTACCTCTGGTTCAGGAAAGGCTGGTGTCTACATCACAAGCCACGGAGCACGTAGTTCATCTTTTGCGAGACGCAAGCTCGATATCAGAAAATTACATGTTTGCAACAGAAGAAATGCGTGAGCGAACGGGTTACTGCCACCACTTCCTTGCATGCCTGCTTACGTACTAACCTTCGTTGAATTTACAGCTAGAGCAAGTGCAGAGATTTTTGCAACAGCTTTTGCATGCTGGCTTCATACATTTATTCATCACATGGGATATTATTGTTTACTTGGGATATTTTACTTTGCTGTTTTCAAATAATACTAATATAACTTTTGTAAGTAACAGAAGTCAGTATATAAAATTAGTTTTTGTCTTCCTTTTCATATAAAAAAAAATTCTTCGTGAATGAGTTTTCTCAGATATTTTAGGAACTGATTGCGAAATGTGGTCTTCTTATAATTTTATATTTTGACACAACTTTGCGTAACTGCCACTGTTAAAAAAACTTTAAGATCAAGAATTTCCCGAGGGATAAAACCCCGGGCCGCCACTTTATGGGTGGCCATCGCCGGTTCTCTTAACTCTATGGCCCACCCTAGTGATAAAGGCTGCGCACGCTAGTGAACTAAAAACGATGTTTTTCTCTGCATGATTTCACCTAGTGTTGAGTATAATGTACACCGTATATCTTCGAGGGACGGTGCTACAAACAGCTCTGCTGTCAGCCGCCGCTATCTCTTGAAGGAGAAGGTATCGTGACAACACAGCGCGGATTCTTCGTACTAACTGATCGGAAAATATTTACTCCAATAAGTTCAGAACTTTTTGTTTAAGTTCGAAGTATCAATGAAATGAAATATTATATCGATGCAGTGCTTGTAGTGAAAGCAGAGACGGTAGTGGTGTATTTTCGTCGACTGTATTGTATGGCTTTGAAAATATGAAGTGGGACGAGCGAAAAGTGGTAACCACGCGCAATGTTTCCTTCTCTTCGTATTTGCGTAATATGGTAGGCTCTAGTCAGCTCGGTTGGTTACACCACCACCTCTCGCGCTCTGCGAGATCGTCATTGACGTCTCCCCTTCCTTGTGATGTCGCTCAAGTACGCAGGTATCTGGCACGAAATGTAGTTTTGTGTGGCACGTGTGATCTAAGAGACACTGCGACGCAGCTGAGGCGCGAGGTCGAGTTCACCTGCGCAGCACTTTGTCCGCCCCGCAGGCGCGAGGGAAGCACGCATCCGATCAAAGACTAAGGTCCTATTTTAATGCGTCATTTCTTCACGGGAAATTTGACGTGGCATGTTTTAGTGCGGATACGTCGATAGTCATTTGTTTAATACGTGGCAGTGTCCAAATCCTGTTGTAAGTACAATATTAAATCAAATTAAAATAAATGTATGTATAAAATGATGCGCATATATGTACACCAACTATTTATATATTATAAAATTATAATCATAGCTGTTATAGTTTTAAACAAATAATATTTAAAGTTAAAACATAATTTAGAAACAGTAGAATAGCTTGGATTTAAAACACAAAAACCAGTGTAAAAATTATATTCCAGAATAAAATCAAGTGGATATTTTGAACGTTAAACCCGATATCGCGGTTATTTGCGGAGTTAATGTTTAGTAAATCTACTGTGAAACCTTTTTCCAATATCTGTGGTCACCGCCATTTGGTTACTGTATGCTACAGTTGGACATATCCCTCATAATGTTATTACTTACTTTTTAGACATAGTGATGCATGGCGGGAAAATTGGACCAATTGTTATGTTGTTGTATGCTGTATATAACATGAAAGTTTTAATTTCGTTAGTGGCTGCTGTCCTAGTGAGAAGCTATTTCTACATTTTACAGAGCTAATGAGAGTTGTGCTATGCTTTAATAGTAAACGTTTGAAATTATTCTGGAAAAAGTTAAGCAATATATCATCCAACTATAAAAGTACCGAAACATTGCAGAGTTTTGAAGATAAAGTTGGCATAGAGATTTTTGCGACAAGCCTCTATCTCTGCCTATACTGCAAGGCGCACGAGCGCGACAACAGCGCCGTGCGTGGCGGACCTCGCCACTGCGCGGGTGGACGAGACTGTAGCGTGCCGCGGACGGCACGCCATCTAATAATAATTTAATGAATGTAAATGCTATCGCTCTGCAGCGGCGCGCACGCCCCCTTATCGAGCCGCCGAACTTAGAATGTAGACAGTGAAATTACTCAAAACCAACGGCCCTTATCGAGATGGGGCCGCGGAAGTGAATGTTAAACTATGACACTCAACTGCGCCAAGAATTATTTCTCCATAATTACAGTACTTGTGAGTGATGTGGCTTCCATGTAACTTCATAACATCGGCCTTACGACAATAAAAGGGGACGTCGGTGCATTTAACTCCTTGAATGAGACTTTAATGTATCATTTCAGGTACAGTAAGTATTTTTTTGTTGCGACGTGTGGTTTTTTTCAATCTTGCAGCGAAGACCAATGAAAAGTTTTTCTGTCGATGGACTGTACTGTCAGCAGTCAATTACAAAACACTGTGCGTCAGCGGCCAATAAATCTAGTCAGAGAAAGTCAGATGGTTTATCAGCACCAAGAATTTGTACGGCTCTATTATTGGTCAACATTATCTTGCATAGTTTGCAAATCTTTGCCGGGTCCACCTGGAAAATACACATCTCCATCACAGAGTACTTAAGAACACAGAGGTGAAACAACCGCTAAAAACGCGATCTCCAATGGCTTATGCCAGCAAAATATTGGAACACCGCATGCGCCTGTCAGCTGCTCGTAACATACACGCCAGCGGCAGCCCAGCCAATTGGATACCTTTCGCAACACTCAGTAGCCAATAAAACGCAAGGCCCGTTCCCAGAGCCTCGAGCAGCCATTCAGAAAGTGGGTACGCGCACATCAAAAGAACAACCACGTTATTTGATCTTTGTGTACTTATCTACTCTTGGTATCCATCTAGTTACGTCTACCCACCATTTGTGACTGTGCACTTTAACCTAGTGAATTGCCTCTATAAGTTCATTTGTGTTACGCCTTCGAGAAAAAATAAATTTTTATAATAATGCTATTCTGAGCCACACTCGGGCATGGGGCATGAAATAATTTTTGAAGGGCAACTAGCCACGAAATATTTAGCACGAAAAATAGATGTCGCTAGCGATAAGGCGTGAACTGCCTTTATAAAAGCACGCGCAGACGGTGTGCGATATTGACACGCCTGCTGCTAGAAAATGTATCAGTAGACACACTGGAAAATCGCAAAAAATTGTTGATTCAACATATTGCCGGTAACAACTTGGCTGGTTTATCCCTTTATGACTAGAAGATCGAGTTTTGGTCTCAGCTAAGTTCTTTGAATCCCAGTCACAAACGTTTTGCTGTAGAGTATCAGAATTCTCGTTGGCCAGTTGAAATGTGATAGTAGCTTGATGCATGCCTTACAGCCAATAACGTAAGAAAGCTATGAGACATGTGTACAGTACGTTTAGTTACAGGAAGCAGTCAATTTTTCCTGTGATAACCATCATCTCTGCTTATCAGTTTATGTCGGCCATATCGGATGACGTCAAGCCGAAACATCCTGCTCTCATTCCTAGTCAGCAGCGTCCATCTTGTTTTGATTTAAAAAACAAGAGAGAGAGAGACAAGGAATAGGAGACAAGAAGGCAAGAGAGAAAATAAAGGATACCAGAATGAATATGAGAAAACCAAGGGATAGAAAGCAAGACAGAGAAAGGAAGGAATGAGAAATCACGAGAAAAGAAAATCGGAATGCAAGAGCATGAAGAGATAAAGTGGAATGATACAGTAGGAAGTCGGGTATAGGGAATAAAGGGGAATTCCTAGGAAAAAAGTTAAATTCCCAGGGAAAAACAAGATGGACGCTACTGACTAGGAATGACAGAGCAGGAGGTTTCGGCGTGACGTCATATGAGATGGCTGACGTAGCATTGCGGCACCGCCCCAGAACGCCAGTTGTCCCAGAATACACATTCTATAACTACTGATAGACATAAACTGATAAGCAGAGATAATGGTTTATCACGGGAAAAATTGACTGCTTCCTGTAATTAAAAGTACTGTACACATGCCTAATAGCTTTCTGACGTTATTGGCTGTAAGGCATGCATCAAGCTACTATCACATTTCAACTGGCCAACGAGAATTTTGATACTCTAAAGCAAAACGTTTGTGACTGGGATTCAAAGAACTTAGCTGAGGCAAGAACTCTTATCATCTAGTCATAAAGGGATAAACCAGCCAAGTTGTAGAACGTGAGCTGCTCAAATGACGCTAGACACCTGTTCTTAGTGGAAAGTATTCGTTCTGCACACTGCCTCATTTGTCTCTCCATCCATCATGATGTCGTGGGTACCTTATGGTCCCCAAGGATGTGCCTCGTGTCGTGCGATAAAAGCTTATCTTTATCGATCCTGCCCGTTTTTTAAGCCTACACATTTAACGCAACAATTGACTACTACGTATTAACCTTGCAACTCTTTCACACAGTTACGATGTACTGATCACATTTCCAATATGGTTTAGGACATGTGGCAGGATAAACATATTTATTGCTTGAATTGTTTTCACTGAAAAACGGTTTCGGATGCCCTGGGTCAGCGTCTTTGCCGTAATATAATCTATTAATTACATTTGTCGATGTAGTCAAGACTTAAAACTTGCTAATCCCTGAGTTATTATACTGCGCGGTGGTTCATTCAGAGTGGTATTAGATTTGTGATATAAGAGATGATTATTTCAAATACTGTTACAGTTTCCTAATTTCGTCACTTGTAAGGCATTTGTAAAGGTTAGTAGTAACGTTTTAAGGTTGGCTGTTTCTTCAGTACATACAACAATATTTTGTTGTGATTAAGGGGCATTGATATTTGGCAAACATATTCTAGTCAAGATATAATTCAAAGTACCGTGGGAACAGTTATATTTCTTAATTGATTGAATTATGTTTTGGCATATGTCAACATGTTTGCAGGGTCCTCGGTGGCTGATCCGTTAGACTGCTCGCTTCCAACCAAGGCGAACCGGGTTCAATCCCCGGCCTGGTCACTCCTGGATTTTCGCAAGGGGGAATCGTGCCGGACGATGCCGTTGGTTGGCGGGTTTTCTAGGGGATCTCCCGTTTCCCCTTGCCCTCTCATTCTTGCGGCGCTCCATAATCACTTCATCACCCTCATCGGCTCTCAAGACCTGGCTGTTAAAGAGCTGCCCAAATCTCTTCACTCACTCCATTCTCACCTCATTTCACCCTCATCGGCTCTCAAGATCTCATTGTTAGGAGCCGCCCAAATCTCTCAACTCAACTCTACGTGTTTGCACGCATGTCGCGGAGGTTGAATACCGCAGTACGGAATTGACCGAATTGTGACTTGCCACATCAGGCACAGGAAAGCCTTGGCATGCGTACATCAGCCAATGGAGATCAACTGACGGCTGCATGTATACAAGATTTAAGTGTAGCGTGTGGTTATATATAATATATAATATAAATATAATATATATTTTTTCGTGAAATTTTATTGGCTTTAGTTATTAACCTGCCTCTCGGGTAGATTTTTGATCTCAGGGATTTTTTGGACTGAGTCTTTCTTTTGATGATTGTATGGGACACTTCAGTTGTGTCGTGGTTTTTCTTTATAGATTCTCGTTTTCTCCCTGTTATTCATTCTGCGTTACTCTACTCTCATATGTTCTCACTTCATCGATTACATTGGTTGATTTTACAAGCAACAGTAATTATTTGCACAATAGAACACAACGTATATTTCTAAAGAAAATTCAGCGTTTCGTGTTAGACGCACGACACTGCTGATTCATACTTTTGTGGCGATCGACATTCAGTGGAAAATCGTGATATATTTTTGTGTCAACATATTTGTCAAAACTCAGTCATCTCTGTATCCGTTTATGACTGGAAGATGCACATTTGTAATAACTGCATTTCTTTCAGACGATTCACAACATTCACTATTGAGAGTACTAGGAAAATTCTCACTGGCCCAGCGTAATAGTAAAAATATCTTCACACGCATGTGAAAGACAATTGAAAGTATAGGTTGTTAACGGTTATTTTTAAGCATTTTTGAATTATAACTTTGAAAAATATTAGTGCCCTTGCCTGCACATATTTTAACGGGTACACTGACTGGCATGCACCCAGTAAAGTTGGTAACGACGGAGGTAAGTAATTCCATGTCTTATCGTTGAATTAAAAACGTTAGGTAAATAATTGTGAACACTGAAATGGTTTCTTAGCTTTCCGCTTTTTATTAATGCACATAAGTGTAAGAATTAACTGATTTGTAAATTATTTTAATTTATGATAACTTCACAGTTTAACTTGACCGACACATTAATTCAGTGACCAGGCTTATGGTAATATTAATATTACACATGTTGTACAAATACACAATGCGCATACTATAATGAGGTCTTAAATATGGTTCTGGAAAGTGCTCAGTTCACCGTGAAGAGTCTATAAAACGTCATACAGCACACAGTAGTTTGGTATCTAGCTGTGTGTTAACATTTCTGGTGTTATTCACTATCTCTGACAATGGGCAGTGCTTTAGGAAGTGGCGGGTTGAACACGGTAAAATTTGCGTTGCCAAATACTGGCTGTGGAATGAAGGTACAAGTCTTTCTCGCCGTTTCTTCACACTTTTTGAATCAAACCTTTGAAAAATCACCCCATCCATGGCGTGCTTGATTGTTTCCTAAATATGCCCTATATTACAAGCGTTTTATACTTCTGTTAACATTAAAGTACCTTGTTTATGGATTAATTGAACTTTGACTTATAATTTATCCAGAAATTGTAATATTTAATTTGTAATAAATATGAATAAGAACAGACAGAAAATAGGCGTGTTGGTAATACCCAGTAAGAAATAGTTCTTATGCAAAATGTAATTACTCTTGAGTTCGCACTAATGCGGTTCATTACCCTTTAGTGTAATTTTCTAGACTCGGTTAAGCTTTGTTTGCACCTAGCGGAGAACGGTACTGGAAGCAGAACTTAAGCAAGGCTTCAGAAAAGTTGGAAGTAACCATGGATGGACTATACTAGTCGAGCTGTCTTGTGAGGCAACAGCGGAAATTCTCGTTGGTGCAACTGGCCCTTCGCGAGCGATACCTCGCGTGTTGTTTTTCCATCAGTTGGGGGAGTGTGTATTTAGCCGGGCGGCGCGCGCATGCGCAGTGCCTGGCGGGGCTGACCCGCCGAGAAGCCTGGCATATGTTTGCTGTGAAAACAAGGGTGCAAGTCCTCTTCCCGGCCTCTCGCCGTACAACCCATCGCGGTAAGAAGTTGGGGTTTACAACCTTTCCAAAAACATATTGCTGATGCCGATGGCGCGAGCGAAAACGTCTCATCTGGCGTCCAATACATCACTGGCTTCAATGTTTACATATGCTAGAAACGAGTATTTTTCTTCTGTGGCTGACCGAAAATAGTACACTAATTGGCGAGTTTCGAATAAATAAACCTTGAATACGTTTTTCGAACGAATCAATAATACATTTTCAAGACAGATAGCATTAATTAGCATCTTAAAATATTAGCTTGCAGAGCTGTAATGCGAGACTGCATATCATGTTGAACTGAATCTGCATTAGATGTTTATGCACATTAAATTAACCCCGATTTGGCTCAAAGTGGAAACAAATACAATTACTAAGATATTTGGTATGGATTCGTTACAGGTACCTGTAAGTTTAAAGAGCTCTCAGTTAAAATTTGGAATGCAGTCTCGAAAATTTCGTTAGTAACATTATGTTTGTTCATTATTTAGTTGCACATTTTTAACTCGCACGACTTTTAAAGCTTGTATTTTCTTTACGTCTCAAGGACTATAATTTTTAAGTACTTTACCGTACGTATGTATTTATCATCCACAACAGACCCAAATAACGAAATAATACGAATTTAAGGATTAGCCATGCTGTTCCAGGAACCTATTTAAAGAAACCTCAATAATGTTTTGAATATATGTATTTGACATGTTACTTCCAAAACTAAACGTTCTAGAACAATTGCATCCTTCACGATGAATTACAGTTTTTGAAGATTAATCAACTTTTATTTGATCGTAAGCTGGGAAATTATGTTATTAAACAAGGTACCATACAATGAATACACTATTCTGTGTGTGCATTAAGAGTTCCATATCCTACTGTTTGTTTACTTAATATATTTGTTCGTGTACTACATGTATTTTTTAAGTCAATGGAACACACAACACACAATGGAACACTTTCATTTAGCAAAGTACTAAATGAGAGAGTCTTAATACTGATTACACAAACAGTTTACCCTGTAACTCATTTTATAAAACAACCACGTTGATTTTTATGACAACAGCATGTACCATAACCGTAGAAACGCAACCAATTTTTAGTTACATTCAAAATTTAATTGAACAACTCCATTAGGTTGATGTCCTTGGACAAACATTTGTTGTCAGTGTTACTAGGCCTAGGTACCATATACACAACATGATCGTTTTTAGTAGCATTGGTGTTTTGCATTGTACTCCCAAAATATTGTCTAGACACATTACTCTAAAATATGTAGAGTATTCGAACCATAAAAATATCCTAGGTTAGATTAGGCTGTGTTATGTTATTGGCCACATTAAGCATCCATGAGCTATATACTTCCTCAGTGAGGTATTGTATCCACATAAATTTCTTACAAAATACGTGCTACTTTATTATAAATTATTTTTTAAATTACATAATTTATTTTTTATAGTACACTCTCGGGGAAAAGTTGTGCATCCCTCCTCTGTATCCGCCAGATGTATTCATATTTCCAGCATTAAAATAAATCTCGTTTAATTTAATGTATCCTATTTCTAGATATGACTTAAAAGGATTAGACTATCACAGCCTCAATGATTAATCCTAACCATTATTCTTATGGACGAATAATTTTAAGACTGTGTTTACATTAGCTACTGCGGAACACTTTCATGACTAAACTTGACATTATTACACAGAATAGTGAAAGAAATACAGAAAAAGCTAAACACTACTAAATAATTATAAAATATAATGTAAACTTNTTATTACACAGAATAGTGAAAGAAATACAGAAAAAGCTAAACACTACTAAATAATTATAAAATATAATGTAAACTTCGGCCAAATAACAGTTAGTACCAACGAGCATCTAGTTCAATGGCTACTACGAGCTGCAAAAAAGAGGCGATAAAGAAACGCACTCTTATCGTACACTTAATTGTAAAATACGATTCTATCCAGATTTTTAAAAAATCTATTTGGTAGAGCCATATTCATAACACGATGTCATTGTGAAAATTCTTTCAAACATATTTCAATTCACGCCACTAACACAGCTACAGCTACAGCTAGTACAAAATCTCTGTTTTTTGGAAGTGAGAGGGGGCGTGTCCCAAATATCAAATGGCTTCCGAATTTAAGCAAGACGCCTACTCCCCTACTTCATACCTCCATGGTACAACGTCGTCTCCCCGCCATTCACCATTATCGTCCACTTTCTTCTCGCCGTCTCTCCAAAAATATTTGCCCTGCGTGTCAGCTCATTGTCTTCACAAATCCTTTTTTCGAGGTAAATCATCACTCTCCCGTTAACTATAAGACAGCTCCGTTTTGAAGCTCCTCCTCACCTATAACTAACTAATAAATTATTCCTTAACATGCAGTTATTTCAACTGCTCTCTCCCCCCCCNAAGCTCCTCCTCACCTATAACTAACTAATAAATTATTCCTTAACATGCAGTTATTTCAACTGCTCTCTCCCCCCCCCTCCCTTCTTAGATTCATATACCTTCCCCAAACTTAACGAAAGCCGTCTACGAATTGTTGACCATCCANTCCCCCCCCTCCCTTCTTAGATTCATATACCTTCCCCAAACTTAACGAAAGCCGTCTACGAATTGTTGACCATCCACACGGATTGTTAGGAACCTGTAGTAAATCACCAAAAATAACGTTCCATTGAAATGTATGCTTACATTCGCCACCCGGAGATATACAAGAAGATAGCTCTACTGCTAATTTAAAATATAATTTTTTTGTTTTCAAAGCTGTGCTCTTACCAGGAGAGATATATTTTCAGATTTTTTAACGCGTTTCAGTACTGCTATACTTCAAAATTAGAGTCCATTATTGGTTACCTTTGTGCTACGATTTTGCCAGTTATTTAAGGAATAAAACTATTTTATGTAATTTTTGTGTACAAATCACATTAACAGAAATCAGCCCTGTGGCATTTTGCGAATCTACGTGATGTTGTCAAGTATCACAGGTGCAAATAATGAACCATAACAAGGAGATTTGAAGAGAATACTATTGTTCGAGGTCAGATTTCGGTTGGCCAATTTACATAGCCGATTTTGTCTCGTAAACGTTTAGCAGTCGTCTCATTCACCTCTTGCCAACGCAGAGTTACAGTCATAAATATATATTCGAATATTAATTTTAAAAATATAATGTATTTCAAGAATAATAGTTGTTCATGGAAATGCCGCACATGTGATGATATTACAAAACTGCAATAGCCTCTAATCGTAACCGCCATCAAAGTGAATGTAAATTAAGATATCGCAGTCACCTACGGCAAGAGAAAAGTGTTATGGTGACTGCGTATATTTTTTTCAAACTTTAAAATTTAAAGCCAATCAGGTAAATATGTATAAATTATTCGAACATCAGTTTGACGAAACGGAATCCCTTAGCTTTTTATTAAGGTTAATAAAAAATAAGAATTTATTGGAATAAAGAAAGTAGTTATTTAAAAAAATGCGTTAATAAACTAATTATTATGTTATGATAGGATTCATTCAAACAGTGACTTTAGACATCACACAGACACAGAATGGGTAAGTATACAAAAGTAAAGTTACGTAGTGATTTATTACTTTTTTTTTTTTCCTGAACACTTTTCGGTCTATTTGGAAACAGGCTTGGTGTATGATTGGCTACTGCGTGTAGTGAAACATTTGTTATTTTGTTTGGCGAGTTCGTCACGTTGTTATGATTGGTAGTTGGCGCTTGCGTGTTAGCGATACACGTAGTAGTTTTCGCTTCTGCATTCGTGTACATTCAACGACAATATCCTGTTTCCTAAGTAAATTGTTGAGCCTTAAACACATGCTTTCTAGCAGTTGGCCCGTCAACACAAAACGTTTCTCGAGGCTCAACGTTTTGGTGGCGTCATTGTTACGTGTCCTGCCAAGGCCAAGACCCGAAATATTTGTTCACGAACAAGATGTCTCTCCCAGCGAGTTTTGAGGAGGGTATAGCCCGAGTCGAGATACATTGTACAGCTGCATTTGGCTAGTCACGATTAAAGAGATCAGAATAACGTTAGTAATATAATTTGTTGTGATAAGGCGCAGCAAGGACACATGGTGTTGTAATGATGAAAATTGATATTAAAAGTAAGTTAACAGAATAATCCATTCAGTTGTTTTAATTACTGGTATATGAGCAAATTAAGTGTATGAAGAACCAACAGAACCTTGTTTCCCTTTTTAATATGCATATTTTTATTGTACTTGTAAAACTTCGTGGAACGGAGCCCGCTTAGCGAGCCGAATCTCTAAAGGGGAGGGGTAGGAGGCCGCGGGGTTGAATGCAAGGGAGGTTCAAGGGCTAGGGGGATCTTCGCGAAAATATTAATTTACAGAGTAGATTTAAACTTTCCACTTGCACACTTGCAAATTTCGTCTGGCTATTGGCCGCGCGTCTGTGTGAGAAGACAGTTTCTACTCGACTGTGCCAATCAGAATTAAGCTACCCCGACACAGAACGTCCGTGATTGGCTGGCAGACACCTAAAACGTNACCCCGACACAGAACGTCCGTGATTGGCTGGCAGACACCTAAAACGTGTGAGAGTTAAAAATTATGTAACCACGAAACGGATTCTGAACCAAAGAGTTTTGCATTACATCTAGTCCTGGTATTTGTTTCTTGGAAAACAGGCGCTCCTGGTTATAAGACACGTATAAATATTGTGATTTTATCGCGCCCCGAGGAGGAATACAAATAATATAATTATTCAGTGCAGCAGTTCGCGCAATGGCGTTAACAGCCTGAAAATTGTATGAAACTGTCAACTTAGCAATCCGCTCACGATTCGCTGCTGTAATGCTGTGTGGACCTCTTGAACGGGTGCCTGCCTGGCTCTGAGTTTCGCTAAACGGTCGTTTGTTCGATTTCTGGCGCGGCGTGACCAGCGTAGGAGTTCAGTGTTTTGTAAGCCGTCGCCCCAGTGGGCCTTTCAAGGAAGTAAGGCGTGGAATGCCGATTCAGGAAAAACTGTTCTGTCAACTGAGGATAACAACACACAACTCTGAATGAGAGTTTCAGTGTGCGTTTAAATAAAATAAAGATGCGAAATGTGCTGTGAAAAAATTATGTAAGTGAATTAAAAATCTGAGTCAGTAAAGATTGGTCCACTGAAGTATCTGGAAGCATACTGGTTTGGTTTGGGTTTACGGAATTATTTGCAATTTTCACTGGTTTTTTTTTGTTACGAAACACAGACCATTAGCGTTTTCTACCGGTTTTTCTCTCAGTAAACGTTAATTAAATGGGTTTAAAATCGGTAGGATTTATGTAATTAAAAATACTGGTTAACCTGAAAATACGGCCGTATGTACCATTNGTGAATTAAAAATCTGAGTCAGTAAAGATTGGTCCACTGAAGTATCTGGAAGCATACTGGTTTGGTTTGGGTTTACGGAATTATTTGCAATTTTCACTGGTTTTTTTTGTTACGAAACACAGACCATTAGCGTTTTCTACCGGTTTTTCTCTCAGTAAACGTTAATTAAATGGGTTTACAATCGGTAGGATTTATGTAATGAAAAATACTGGTTAACCTGAAAATACGGCCGTATGTACCATATTTTTATGCTCATGGCCCTGGAAGAGAGAGAGTTTTCAGATGGAGTTTTGATACCATCTAAACATTTGTAATGTATGTGTTGTAACGAACAGAACCATCATGATCCTGCTACTACAAATCTAATTCCTATAACAGTGCACAGCTACAGTAATGATCGTTCCTTGAACAGAACAGCTTGAAGTTCTTTTTTTTTTCCGTACAAGAACAAAGTTTTAAACATCCCTAAGAAATATGTTTTTTTGAAGGTATGTTGACTACCCCTCCCCCCACCCTCGATATTTTCCAGCCTGTATGTCCGTGGTAGATACGGGTGAAAGAGGAGGCANAAGAGAGAGAGTTTTCAGATGGAGTTTTGATACCATCTAAACATTTGTAATGTATGTGTTGTAACGAACAGAACCACCATGGTCCTGCTACTACAAATCTAATTCCTATAACAGTGCACAGCTACAGTGATGATCGTTCCTTGAACAGAACAGCTTGAAGTTCTTTTTTTTTTTTCCGTACAAGAACAAAGTTTTAAACATCCCTAAGAAATATGTTTTTTTGAAGGTATATTGACTACCCCTCCCCCCACCCTCGATATTTTCCAGCCTGTATGTCCGTGGTAGATACGGGTGAAAGAGGAGGCANATTGACTACCCCTCCCCCCACCCTCGATATTTTCCAGCCTGTATGTCCGTGGTAGATACGGGTGAAAGAGGAGGCAGCTAAAGCAAGTGTTGATATCTCGGCAGCGTTATACCGACGGCGAGAACAATGCCCCTGGGTGGGCGGCGGCTTGGCTGGCTCAATCGCTGTGACTAATTTACCGTCCGAAGGTCCCTGTGCCATTGTAGTGGAGGAGTGTACGAGGCCCGGCCAACACCTCAGTTAATTACTCGCAGATCCCAGACAGGGCGGCGTCGAACACGTATCTCGGTATGCACGTGATTCTTGCAGTACTAGTGCTTTGGTTCAGGAAAATCTCGCGTTTTCAGTGACTTGCAGCCTGGACTCCACAGTCTTCTCTATAATCAAGCGCCAGGTATCTGTTCTTACATGGACCTAGAAGCCTTGCGGGACGTTGGGTTCCAGATCACTGTGGGGCCATAAGGACCTACACTGGAATAACGATAACCTCCATGGAGCCCCTTAGAGTTCCTTGTTCACTCTAGCTTTCTTATAGTATCTTAAAATAACATTTGAGTTCCGTTTATACAGCATCATCGAAAAAGAATGGTACAATTTCAAAAAATCACAGCTTCGAAACTATTTTACTGATTTGGTTGGTTCTGACACCAAAATGTACAGGAATAATCAAAGTTGTGCTTATCTTAAAATGTTCCTATGTGCAACTCCATTTGATAGCTCTCCATATGTCCAGGCGATATTCGACCACCATCCACGTATTCCGGAGCACTGTCTGCGCAATTGTCCAATGGCAGCAGTGATTCACTGAAACAGTTGTGACGATTAACACAACCATTAACGTGACAGTTGCTTCGTCACTGTAAAGCACCCGATGTGCATAATTTCTTTCCGTGTCCATTTCGTTTAACACGAAAGCAGCAAATGTAAAACGTTTGGACCGATCTTCTGTTTTAATTTCATGCTCCAATTGAATCTTGTAGGCATGGAATCTCAAACGTTTATGGAGAATATTTTGCACGGTTGTCTTCGGAATGCGAAGCTCCAAACTGCGGTGGGCAATTGACTTTTTACGGGTTTTCTTCGGACGTTGTTGGCCGTCCTGGTGATTGTTTTTTCTGTACGCTACCGGTTTCGTGGAAACTGTTAACTCAACGAAAATAACCCTCCGTTCTGGTACACGTCCCGGATACTGCAGTCTATAATTACGTAGCACAGTCACTACAGAATTGAACCTCGCGAATCACTGGAGGGGTCGGCGCAGATGCCAGATAGCGCGCTCGCCCCTGCCACAATCTCAAGGTCGGTGTGTGACTGTCAAAAAGAACCCCCCCCCCCAAAAAAAAACTTTTGTCTTTTCACTACAATTTGGTGGAAGAATCAACTAACTCCGTTAAATAGTTTCATCGCTATAAAGTTATGAAATTGTACCATTCTTTTCGATGATCCTGTATTTTTATTTCTAATTCAATATCANGTTTCATCGCTATAAAGTTATGAAATTGTACCATTCTTTTCGATGATCCTGTATTTTTATTTCTAATTCAATATCAGGCATGTTTTAAGGTGTGCATTCGGAATGTTGTGAGCATTACAAGCCAATGTTGGCTATTAAGAGTACACTACTATAGAAAGCCGAAACATTATCCCTCCTTTCAAATTCTGTCTCCTAACAAAAACGTTTTAAATAAATCCGAACTAAAGTTTGGCCATCAAAGCCTCCTTCGCTCGCTGATGGACGTAAGCCTAGAAGCCGAGTGCGTATAGTAAAATACGCCTCTTGAAATGGANAAAGCCTCCTTCGCTCGCTGATGGACGTAAGCCTAGAAGCCGAGTGCGTATAGTAAAATACGCCTCTTGAAATGGAATACGCCACTGGAAAAATAAATGCATTCTACGTCTTTAAGGTTGTTACTGAAGTGAACAGCCAGTTTCGCACATAACCATGTAGCACGGGAAAAGGTCATTGTTTCCTTGCATGTGTTATAAACGTAGAAGGGTCCTTCAGGGTGTGGTGAGTTAACTGTGATGTATCTGCACGGTGACTTGGGATGTACATGTGTTAAGTCTAGCTAGTCCTCAAATTGATTCGCGAAATTTTCCGGCCGCTACTGTTACTATTCAAAGAAAAAATTACAGTTTGTCTACTTGAATTGTTTTTCTGCATTTTATGTACAGATGCGGGTTGACGATAAGGGCGACATAGTCACGAGCAGGAAGTATTGCTTCTACGTACGTGCAAGGCATTGAAGTTGCTTGCAGTCTTACTGTCGTGCTGATTGTAACTGTAGTACTGTAAATTGCGCCACAGTAGTGTTACTAGTGGAAAGTGCGTAGCGTTCACGAAGTGTATTTTAGGATATACTGTTAGGTAGTAATGTCGAACGAAAATATTTCAAGACTGTACTTTAAAGCGCTCTAAGATTGGTGGGCATTCTTGATTGGGTGAGTAATGTTTCCCCAAGTGTTAACTGCTTGCATGCAAACCCTGGAGGTTGTGTGTCGAAGTTACCGAATTCTGATTTATGTTTTTTATATTTTCTGGTAAAATGTCGTATACCCAGGATATCGATTTTCTGAGATAAACGTAAACGCGCAAACAACGAATCCACAAAGGTAGTATAGGAAAGATGACTTTGAGGCATTGGCATCTGGCATGTCGAATCCGTATCCGTCCGCCATCTTGGTATGCGCAACCGGCTGCCATGTTGGTCGTTGAAGATCGCCATCTTGGTAGGCGTCACAACCACCGTCCACCAACTTGATAGGCGCTGTTGGTGGCCATATTGGTCAGTGCCGCCCGTCATTTTGGTAGGCGTCACAGCCAGGGCAGTCATGTTGGATGTTCGTCCCCCCGACATCCCAAGAAATTTGTTAAGTAATAATTATTTTAATAAAAAAATTGTTTCAATAAATATTATAAAAAAATAACACCCACCACCACCTATACCCTTACCATCACACCCCTCACATTCGTAACCCTAACCCAATGACGCTTGACCCCTGGCCTAGAACTATAACCTTGACATGACATTGACCTATGACCTTGACATTGACATGATCTTGACATATTTCTTTGACCCTTAACCTTGACCTCTTGTGACCTTTAAATTAAAAATCGAGAAAAATGTAAAACAATTTTTAAAAATNTCTTTGACCCTTAACCTTGACCTCTTGTGACCTTTAAATTAAAAATCGAGAAAAATGTAAAACAATTTTTAAAAATGACATATGTTACCCCACCCCATAACCCTAACCAACATCCATACCAATTAATGGTGTATGCCCATTGGCCACTAAATTACGACTTTAACTCATATTTAACCAGTATTAGACACTATAGAAAGTGCTAGTTATTAATTTNCATTGGCCACTAAATTACGACTTTAACTCATATTTAACCAGTATTAGACACTATAGAAAGTGCTAGTTATTAATTTTTTTAGCATCTCCTTGACCCTGGCCCAAATTACCTTGAACTTGGAAAATTAAGAAAAAATCGCGAAAAATTACAAAAACCAAGTTGAATATGTGTGAACCTAATAGTTCGATTCTCGTAAAGATGGAATAGCACAGCCACTCTCTGGTACGACTATAAGCAGACATCTGAACCCCCACCTCTATATTTTATTTGATATATAGCCGATCAATCTTACTATTGAATTATTGCGAATTATTGACTTTATGTAACACATATACCNGGCTCCTACACGAAGGACAACACACCTCTCGTCGCTCTACTTCCCTCGCCATTTACTTACCATAGATCAGCCACCATCAACATTTATGCATGTCACCATCAATTCAACCGACACCCCCCTCCAAATCCACCCACAATAACTTGTAATAGCTCGTCCCCTCGCCTCCACCCTCGCCATCAACCAACCACACTATTCTCCACCCCTCTCTCTTTTTCTAAACGAAACCCCAACCGGTTCCTAAAGAGACGTAACTCTACCCAAGACTGGCTCATGCCAAGACAAATTCCTGCAAAAATGGCTAGAACAGTGGTCAAGACCAACCCACCATACCACCCAGCTATACCAAAAGTCCTCTGTTAATGCTTTCGCCTTATAGAACTCGCATAAATTTTATCTAAAACAGACTCTCGCAATAGATTATACACACCACTGAATCAGTAAGTCGTTCAGAGAAACGAAACGGCCTGAATAAGAAATTAAACTCACATTAGTATGTATACATAAATTTAATCTATTTACTTATATATATTTATATCTTTCTAATTATTTCATATGTCCGTTCTTTACATTTCTCAGATGTTTGCATATTATGGAGAGTAGTCAACAGTCTCGTCTGATATAACACCTTGACATGTGACGGTTTAGGAAAATTAGAGCGACGCTGGCCCACAACCC
>NQII01000492.1:336942-419568 GCA_002778355.1 Clitarchus hookeri | reverse complement strand
AGACTTAGAGACACACGTGTCACTCCTAGTCACCGCAGGGGAAGGTCAAATCGAGAAGGAGGCGCGTAGCGACTATAACATGTGTCGCGGAGGCGTAGTCCAACCCCCCTTCACCATCCCACCCCCCTACGCCTCTAGCAAGCCCGTAAGATCTGTTGATCGCAGAGGTTTCACGAGATAGAAAATAATCATGCACAGTTCGCCTAGATTCAGAAAACACGCACCGCGGAAGAAACAGATGACAGCTGGATAATGATGCCGAGAACACCCCCTCCCCCTTTAACTAACCACAGGACAATGTGGAAATGCACCGCGAAGAAAAAGCTGACGAGAGCAGCTTGGAGCAAAGTGCTACCTCCCTGCCTCCAACCTTCAGGAACCAGGGCACGTGTTTTGAAAGGCATTGTTCTGCGTCCCTGCCTCCAACCTTCAGGAACCAGGGCACGTGTTTTGAAAGGCATTGTTCTGCGTTTCACCACCTCCCCCTCCCCCCAAGAATAGAGACACGTGCCGACACTTAAGGGGAGACACTGGCAAGCATAAAAACCCCTTTACGAGAGAAGTGGGATTCAGTTGATTATTGCGGAGCTGAGAGGTTAGTCGGGTCAGTCAGTTATTACCGCCCAGAGACATTAGTTCGAGAGAGCAGTCAGTTGAATATCGCCGCGCAGAGAGAAGTCAACCGCGCCGAGGGGGCCGGGGGCACATCGGACCCTCGGCCACGTCAGTACGTCAGTAGAACAGCAGTCCAGTGAGACGGCAGCACCTGCGGCCTTGCCAAGGCCGCCCATCGCCGGAGCTCACCCTCCACAGCTGACATCATACCAGCAAGAGTTAAGTATACAATCACCGTCCAGGAAGTCGTCAGCAGTTAATCCGAGTAACCAAATTATTACAGTACCACACCTCGGAAGTGTTAATGTATGTTGTTTTGTGAATATATTCGAGACAATATATTCGTCCTTCAAATGAAACAGTAAACGACTACATTATTGCAAAACCCCTTAACCTTCAGGCAACATATAGTCTGTGCCTGGAGGCATTAACAACAACACTATAAGCCACCCTGTCTTCCACAGTGGTGGTGTAGCGTCAAGGTAATTTGGCGCACAACTGTGGGGCCTAGACAGCCCACGTCAAGTTAATTTGGCACCCAGACGTGGGACCCAGCGCTATTTAGTGTAGCATACCTCAACCTATCCTTCAGTTCACTAATGATGGAAGATATCTCGTTAATGTGCGAGAAATCTCCATCTTGTTTCAAAGCGATAAAATGTCTGAGTCTATCAACAAGTTTATTCGGGTCTTCGGTAAGCATGTAGTCAGTATTCTCAGCATCTTCTGCATTCTCCATTTCGCTCGTTGGAGAAAATGAACGAGCGTTCTTGACGCCTTCTGCCTTCTTCACACCATTTGTCGAAGGAAACTCGTTGGTGAAATGTGTGGAAACGTTGAGAGAATCATCATCCTTCTGATCATATTCTTTATCAACACTCTCTTCATAGTCATTATCATCAATGCTATCTTCATGATCGTATACGCCTCCTGTTTCGTCCTCAATATCAAGTTAACTTTTATTTGTAGGAGTCGCATGGACATCATCATTATTTAGAGCCGATAACAGTTTATTTTGAAGTTCGTCGACTTCACGTGAAAGTCTTGCAAGTGTATATTCCACACAAACTGACTCTGCTGCACTCAATCCGTCTTTAGCATTACCTGTCTTATCATTATCGCCTGACGAGTTAGTACCCACCGATGCAGCATGTGGCGACATCACTTGCTGGCTTCCATTAGACGAACCCTTGCAGATATCGATGTGTTGCTTCAATGTGTCGCCTTGCATAAATTGTATGGTATCAATGTCTTAATGCTTCATCGCGCGAAAATGACTCTTCGTAAAGGTGGTTCTCTCATGTCGCTGAACATGGCAGCTTTCGTTGAAGATCTTTCCACAGTAGCAACACTGTTTTCTATGTAATTTCCCAGCAGTGGGAGAAGGTACATCCATAGAGGTAAGCTCTATAGTAGACTTCGTACAATCATTGGCTTTTGTCATATTCATGAGAAAAACTGACGTTTTTTCTACGTAGCAACTTGTCTATCTACATTGCCTCGCTACTGCTCTATATATAAACTTACTAACATATTTCATCAGTGAAATTTAAGCATTTTCATGCATTCATTCGACCAGACATTTTATTTATTTACTTGATCGCATTACCTTGCAGTTACATCTTCAACAGTTTCTTCCAGACAAGTTCTTTGCTCAGCTTGAACTCATGCTCTGCAACTAACCCCTCACACAATCCAGGCTTCGCATTTATGTAGTGGTTTACTGGTTTTTTTATGTTGTAATTCTCTGTAGTCAGGTAGAAGGAAATCATTAAGTGCCTATTTGCCAAGTGGATTGAGCCCACATGGTCTCAGTTCTAGATGATTTTACTGAAGCCAGGGTCCAACCCGAACCCTTGAGATACATTTCTTCTTCCTCTTGGCATAACGTGTGTATACTATCTTCAATAGTGATTTATATTGCGTCTACATTATACACACAGCTACATTCGAGGCATTGAAGGCTCTATTACAATATACGTCATCGTGGGGTTCTGGTTTCGTATAGCTACAGTTCAGCCAGATATTATATTTTACACCGTCGTATTTTTCCACGTCATCGAGGTTGGTTTATCATGTTAAGATTCATTCTTGACAGGAACGAGCAAACATCTTCCGATGTAATTTACGTATTCAAGTAAGCGTTATTTAAGAAGACCCCTGAATGCAGATTGCTTCAGGAAAATACTATTAACATTAGGCTTCAGTTCGCAGAGCACTGACGTACGTAGGTTGTGATATACAAACAAGTTTCGTTGATGCAGGCCGTGTATCCATGTTCGTTGAGATCAAAGGCAGGCCTTCATATTCACAATTCATCTTCGTTGTATGACGAGAGAACCCTTACAAATCGATGGCTTCAGAACGACAACTGCCATTTTCGTCTATAAAATCCATTCTTTTTACATTAAAGAGCATGACCTTTGCTCACAGAAGGCGTCCTGTCATAGATTTTTAATGTGCAATATGTTGAAGCACTCTGATGAAACCCACATACTCGTTCGCTCCAGAAGAAAACATGCAGATACCTATACAACAATATAAAATATATTATTTTAATTTGCTGTTATGCATATACATACGTAGAAATTAATTTTTATACCACAAAAAATATGAGGACTCAGCTTCGTCTCAGATGAAGCTGAAGATGGAGGCTTAGCCTTCATATTGACCCCTGTTAATTTTTTATAATTTTTTATTGAAATTAATTTTTTATTAAAATCATTTTTACTAAACTAATTTCTTGAGATGTCGTGGGGACGAACATCCAACATGGCTGATCTGGCTGTGACGCCTATCAAGATGGTGGTAGGCAAGACCAATATGGCCACCGGTGGCGCCTACAACGATGGCGGACGGTGGCTGTGACGCCTACCAAGATTGTAAACGGTATCTGTGACTCCTACCAGGTTGGCGGACTGCACCGACCAACATGACCGCCGGCCGCGCCTACCAAGCTGGCGGATGAATCCGGATCCGACATGCCAGTTGCCGTTTCCTCAAAGTCCTCTTTCATATACTTCTCACAATAAATATGCCCGGACTACTGACTCTTAGAACGCGTTACAAACCCTGCAAACATTGTTCTCATAGCGACTTTTGAATTACAATTCACTATTATAAATTAATAAACGCTTGAGAGATAAAAAATTCTCCCAGTGTTGAAACAACTGAAATGATAAATGTATGTGCAAGTTGAGAGGGTAGTGGTTCCTGTTGGAGGGAACCAGGGAACGTAGACGCATATACAGCGGCACGCACGCACACACACACCCACAAACACACACACACACACGTGCATACCGACCGACCCTGCCAGGGCTAGCGTTCTTGTTTACTCGCGGGACGGCGGTGGTAAACGAGGCGGCGGGGACGGAAACCCGGTAATATATTCCCCAGTTCGGGGGATCGTTTGTTTCGCTTCCTCCCCTGCTTCCGTCGCAGCAGCGGCGAAAATATACAGCCGGGGCGTCGCGAACCGCGATAAGGCGCCCGGCTCAGCAAACACCGCCTGCGGTACAGCAGCGCCATGCCGTCACGCCGAGCTACCTCAACACTACCGGAGGTCCTGATTAGTGCTCCTTGCACTTACAACGTAGCCTTTATCTGCCGCGTGTCACTATTAACCCATTCAGCCCCAGTGTACACAATTTTGTTCATTACGGATGTGTAGGTAATTTTTAGTCTGTACTGCACACGCCGAAACTCAAAGACCAATTTTCTTATCTGTTGATAAATGATTCGCAAACCGTCTTACTGGTCTAGGTCATAATTGGTTCATATTACTGTAGCCAAACATGCAGCCTACAGCTCATTGGCTGTGACAACGAAAGAAGTGTATTGTCAACTTAAGTATAGCACGCATCATGCATTTTTTTGTTTGCAGCACCCGAAACCGTAAATTAAAGTGGGTCTGAAAGGGTTAACATCTATATAGGATGTTCACGGTCAATTGAGCCAAACATACAGCCTACAGCTAATTGGCTGTGACAACGAAAGAAGTGTATTGTCAACTTAAGTACAGCACGCATCATAAATTTTTTTGTTTGCAGCACCCGAAACTGTAAATTAAAGTGTGTCTGAAAGGGTTAACATCCATACAGGATGTTAACGGTCAATTGAGCACTTCTGAAATAAACGTTTGAAACATTTTATTGCCCCTACCTGAAAAAAATTTTAACGGGCTCGCTGACTGGCATGCTCCCAGCAAAGTTGGTAACGACGGAAAGTATTTCCATGTCTTGATGTTGATTTAGAAGTTTTACGCAAACATTTGTGAGTAATGAAATAATTTGTTTTGCTTTATATTTTTACACGCATGTATATGCGTAAGAATCAACAAATCTATGAAATATTTACCTGTGTAATAATTTCACATTGTCACTTGACCGACGCATGAATAAAGTAATCAAGTCCATAGCATCGTTATTTTTTTTATTTTTTTTTANATTTTTTTAATTTTTTTAATTTTTTATAATACACAACGTGCATACAGATTACAGTGAGAAAGCTAAAGGGATACGAATGTACGGTTTTCGCGGAAAAATTTCATGACTGTTCGTATTTAAATTTTTTCATGCCGATTATAGACAGTTATCTACATATTGCACACGAACGCTATATTTGACCGGCACTGTACACTGTGAGGCCAAGTACCAAACGAGCTTCCCTGGGGATAACTGATCGTAAACCATGCTGTTGCTAACCCTTATGATTGGTTCGTCTCGCTATCCCCGAACACAAAGTCTACAGCTTATTGGTTCTGGTAACGAAAATAAGTTCTTTGCGAGCTTAAGTACAGCACACATCGAACATTTTCTTATTTTCTACACCAGAAACCTTAAATTAATTGGGGAATTACATATATCAACTTTACAAGCGTTAATCGTGTTCAATGAGTTTATGGAAACGAATATAAAAAAAACTAAGTAAGGGCAATCTTACATAATAGTTTTTACTAACTTCGTGAATAAATATTTTGGTAGAGTGGCGTATTTCTGTCGAGGTATTTATGACGCTATAAACGTTTAAACGCCAATGCGGCACAAAGTGTTATGTAAAAGAAATGTAGGCATACAAATCTGGCCAAATACTTGCTCACAAAGTTGGCAAAATTCATGATAGTTCATTCCCAGTTACTTCCAGTTTTCTGAAGCCTTGCTAAAGTTCTACTTTCGGACTATTTTCAGCCTCATACAAACAAAATTTAACTAAGTCTTGAAAATTCCACCAAATTGACAATGCACCGCGTTGGTGCGCATTTAATTTAATAATATTTTGCACGGTAACTATTTCTTACTAGGCATTATCAACACATCGGTTTTCTCCCTGTTTTAATTAGTTTTAATTAAAAACTATTTATTGTAATTTTTAGATAAAATGCAAGTAAAAGTTCAATTAAACCAAAAATAAGATACTTTTATGTCAACTGACGTATAAAAGGCTTGTTATATTTGACGTGTTTAGGAAACAACCCCACGCATCATACAAGGGCTGATTTTTCAAAGGGTTGATTCAAAAAGTGTGAATATTCTTTGAATAGACTGTACCTAAGATTGTTCTTTCTTGGTTTTACCGCGTTGACTTCCAAAAACCTGTGTATTTCAACGAACGTGATTGGCGTTAATTTATGTCTCACGCACAAACGCAAAGATTCACTTTCGTTATTACATTATTTGAAGTGTTAGGAAACGTCTTGGGTGTCTGACCACGAAACACAGGCGTTCGGTATCGCAGTACTTATATTATGATCTGTCCAGTCAAATAAAAACTTTTTCCTCACAGAGAGACGCTACCTGTAACCAAAGTAAATCTGTTGTTGTGCACATTTGATGTTGAAATTTGGTCTGCGCAGGAATATGTTCGAGAAATTCAGTTTATAAAGAATGAGTAACTATTAGCCAAACAAAAAATTTCCTTTGTTGCAACAGCCAAACGAAAACTTTATTTTGTTTACTACATGGTTAATACATCCAATCACTTCTAATGATTCGTTACCTACATTACGTTTAGCGTCTAGGTTAAAATATATTTAGGGAACTAAGCGAGATGACACAGCGGTAAACCACTGGCATCGCATTTGAAAGGTCGCGTGTTCAATTCCAGGTCCGGCTATCTTGATATCGGTTTTACATGATTTCCAAAAATCACTGCAAGAGAATGCTGGGATGGGTCCTTAACACAGGCGATGGCCTATTCATCCCATTCCTACCTCTCGGTACATTTTTCCCTGTTTTAATGACCTCGCCGTTGATAAAACGCTAAACCCTATATATCTAACAGCGGGCATTTTTTTTTCTGAAGTTGAAGTAAACGCTGCAAAGTTAACTGCTAACTAACCATACGTGTGCGTACGTTCATACCGCGTTGTCAGAAACCGTGGTGTCGGGACGGTATCATATTTCGGCTTAGCGCATGATGACACGTCCTGCCTTTCAGTGGCTGGTTCCTCTATCGGCGTGGGAGATGACACCTTCGCTCGTACTCCTCGACGCGCCTGCGGCCGCCAACCCCGTGTGGGCGGTCGTGGTTGACGATAGCAATTAACGTAGAGTAAATGTTTGCTTAAATGATCAGTTAATGAACCGAGACCGCCGCCAGCTCCAGCAGGTCGTGGAGGGGAGGAGAGACATTAAACTGTTTTAATGTTTCGCCAGGGAGGGACGAAGGACCGGGCTAGGGAACGCGTGGCTAAGCGCATCTTCTTGTCTTCAGCGGTGGACGATCTGCACCCTAGACCCGAATCAGCGACTCAAGTCAGTAAATCCACCTGTGAAAATATTTTGTGCAGGCTAGACTTGTCTTTGACCTAAATATCCTTTGGTAATTAGCCGCGTGTGTAGGTTACTGGACGATTAGAATTAGGTTATTACGATACTGAATGTCTGTGTTTCAAGGGAGGATTTCTAAACAATAATTTAAAAAAAAATCATCCAATAACGAAAATGGAGATCACGAAGTGTGATTTGAAATACCTACAAGTAGCAAACAAAACACAGGTCACTGGAAAGTCACTTAATGTGTTACTGACCGCTGAATAAATATGAGGTAGGTTCTATACTCATTTTCGTTTACGGCGCATGTCTCCAGCACTGAGTCACTCATACTCATACTTTTTCTGTGGGCGAACCAGCCGAATGAATAGGAAATTACCGCATCAGAGCAGAGGGATTCACATTAATTCAATAGGATTCACCATTAATTCAGTAAAATGCAGCCATGATAATAATCAGGGAGCTTCCTCTGATATGGTTTGCGATTATATTGCAACAGTATTTAATGACTTTTCGTGTAGCTTCATTCTGATTGTTTGAAATGTATAGTGCACGAAAGCCTTTGATTGAATTCGTTGGTCCAAGGCAGGTGGCGTAGTGGTAAAGCACTGCACTGTAAAAAAATGTTTCCTCATTTACAAGAAAAAATCTTTGCGAACCTAGTTGCCGAGAAAATCCTTTGTTAACCTACAAATAGTTTTGTTGTAAAATCTCTGCAATACATATATTGGTAATATAATAAATTACAACTTACATTATTGAGAAGTGGGCATACAATTATATTTTTTCTTATATAAAACAAATATGATGAATTAATAATACAGAATAAGGAAATAAATTATTTCAAAATATAATTCAAGTTTATTATATTAGAACCCGTGTCCTCTGCATCACCATCACAGTTCAGGGCCTTGCGCTTAGCAGCGATGGCATACTCGATGTGCTTGGCAGTGTAGTCCTTATGGCTCCATCTCTTCTCAGTCTCAAATTTACAAAATAGCTGCAGGTAGGCGGGACCTGTATCATTAATCACTCTTAACGACAGGTGCAGAAACCTTCACAAATAAGATAACCCATAAGGGAGACACTCAAAGTAATGGTCTTTGATTCCTCGCTCCGCGCACCCTTTATGTGCAACACGTGCACGATCGTTAACGCGGTGACTGAACATGTTAATACCGACCATGATCGATTCCTCCGCCTCTGCGTGCCTGACGAGGAAATGCATCCGTCTCTTATGTAACTCCGCTGTCGAAGAGACGAAATCCCAGGGTGTTGTTTCGTAAGTTGAAGTCAATGGGTTGTTTTTTCCTGGCTTATCGTTTAGTATCCTTCCCTAATTATAAAAACATAACTTGCCTTGTCCGCAGTGACGTATTCCAACCTTTACTCAAGTGGTACTGCAAACTTTTTAGAAAAGTACTTTCTTACGACGACAATGCGCACACCAGTTATTGTGTAGTACATCTAACTACTTTAAATTCAATTTTTTGAACGCTGCCGAGCGAAGTGGCGCAGTGGTAAACCATCNAAAACATAACTTGCCTTGTCCGCAGTGACGTATTCCAACCTTTACTCAAGTGGTACTGCAAACTTTTTAGAAAAGTAATTTCTTACGACGACAATGCGCACACCAGTTATTGTGTAGTACATCTAACTACTTTAAATTCAATTTTTTGAACGCTGCCGAGCGAAGTGGATTCTGGAGGACCGGAGTTCGATCCCCGGTCTGGCCATCCTGCTTTCGACTTTTCATGATTTGCTGAAATAAACTCCTGGCGAATGCTGGGATGGTTCCTTAATACAAGCCACTGCCTATTTGTTCCCCGCCCCTGCTTCCCTAAGTAGTTTGCACCGTTTGCAATGACCTCGCTGTCGACGAGACGTTAAGCCCTACCAATCTACTTATTAAACGTTACACTTTGAATCAAAAGTCTGAAAGTAGGATTACTTTTTGTAATTAGTTGCGAATATTTCTGTACAACTATATAGACCTATTAACGCGTAGGGATTAAAATTAAATTTAAGTGTTTGACCACACGCGAACAAACTACATTCAATTATATTCGTAGTTTAATACGATAGCACGTAAGTTGACTACAACGTAACACAAGAATGACCATAAAATATATCACATAAATGAAATACTTATAAAAGAGCTACGCGGCCTCTCTTTGTAACAAAATCAAGGCATAAATTCTGGACAAAAGTAATCGAGTCGTCGAAAATTGAAAAATACGTATTTTAGCAACAATGGAAATAAATTAAAGTGAACATTTAAGTCGTAACGAAAAGAGAAATGCATTAGTTTAATGAGCACACTGGANCGAAAATTGAAAAATACGTATTTTAGCAACAATGGAAATAAATTAAAGTGAACATTTAAGTCGTAACGAAAAGAGAACTGCATTAGTTTAATGAGCACACTGGAAAAAAAAAAAATACTTGTGGCCTCCACAAAATATGATGTATTCTCCCTACCAAACTTTTCTGTCGTGAACACAATTTTTTTTTTGCCGCCACAAAATACGTTATTAGTGGCCACAAATGTTTAGTGATGACAACTAAATAAATTTTTGTTCACAAAGAAAAGTTTGGTAAGGTGAAAACCAGCATAACATTTTGTGGCCGCCACAAAGTATTTTTTTCAGTCCAGTGTTTAGATCCTTTGCCGTATAGACCAGTAGTGTAGCTTTGAGAGACAGAATTATTGTTGTTTCGTAACTTTTTAGTGGTGATAATCACGACATATTTGATGTAGGCCGAGAGTGCGAGGAATGCCGGCTCGGGTCCCGGGTGTGTTGTGTATAGGCTTTTCGCGATTAATTGGGCACTTTTGAAATCAACCTTTGAAAATGCCATTGCCCTGCATGCGTGTAATTTAACAGGTACACTGGCTGGCATGCGCCCTGTAAAGTTGGTAACGCGAAAGGAAAATATATCTGTCTGCAATTATTGCTTTTGATTTCGGTTTTTTTAACGCACGGAAGTGTTAGATCAGCGATTTTAATGTACTTAAATGATTTGCATTTAGTTTTTAGTATGTAACGAAACTTACTAAATACTAATGTACCAAATTCCCTATTACTGCCATATTTGTGTTCACCTGATGGGAGTAAGAAAATTGCGGAGATAGCGTCATATATTTTTGTGAATTCACGTAACTGAATAAATGTATATGTATATTAATAATAAACTGTATGTGTGAATTTAATACCAATGGCACGTTATGGAATATGATACATTCTAATGTAAACGTACCCAGAAACATATTTGTATGCATGCGTTTTTTTCACATGAATATTAATTTATTTATTTATGATAATAGTCTCGTGAAAATGTCAAGCTAAATAGTGTGTGTTATATAATGCATAATTACAGACTACAACTTTGCTCGACAGATGGTACCATCGCTATAAACAAGTGACTTTCGACAGAGTTCCAATTGAACCATATTAAAGTATTAATTGCTAAATTACGAAATTGTTATTTGGAACACCGGCATAGTTTCACTTGACCGACGAATGAATAAAGTGTTCAGGTACGTGGGAATTGTAATTTTACGTATTGTGGAGGAATGCACACTGTGCATGCCGGCCGATATTAATCAGGGCTTTCAAAAGTGCTCAGTCTACCGTGAACAGCGAATTAATAACAATGGCTTGCATATTTCTTAATGCACAGAGACTGTCAAGGAATCAAATGTAAAGGGTGGTATTTGGGTTAGTGGAAATTATTGTTCTGTGCAAGTATTTGCGTAGAATGGAAATTGAAAGTTACATAAGTACACTTCCTTTCTTTATCCTGTAAATATTGAGTCCACGACCTGTCAAGTGTAACTGTCAAGTCAACTGCATCATCAAAAAAGATCGGGCAACTACATATAACCCTTGGAAATAGAATATATTACTGTATATTAGGGACGTAATTTCCCATCACAATTAGATAAAAGTCAATACGTCATACATATTACATTATTTTGTATCGTTGGTTCTCTTCTCTACTCATTTGAAACGCCTTGCAGGATTACCGGCCAAGAGTTTACGTTTATCTCTTGAGTGACTTCATTTCTTGAAGTCTTACGGAAGATAAGAAAAGAAAAAAATTCCATTGTGGCGGCATTGACAGCCAGAATTTTTCCTGCTCTAGTCTGTAGATAACTGTGAAGTCTAGCATGCTACCATACTGTAACTAAGGACGCCTGTTTATTGCGGAAATATCTTTGCGTACCCTAGGAAGTTATTGCCCTACATGCATGAATACCTGCAGCTGTACTGGGATCGCGTGTTTTTGTGAAGGCATTTTTATTGCATTTTTTATTGACGGTAGTCATAATTAGGTTCCTGCGACACTGAAAGTCTTTGATTCGTATGCATACACTAAAGACGTGTAACTAACATCAGCCGATCATGTATTGAGTTTTACATATAGATATATGTGTGTGTTGGTTGATAATGGTGGTTGCGTAATATAGTGTTCGTTGTTTCGTAAACGTTAATGTAATGGGTTAGAGACTTTTGTAATGATATCAGATCAAGGCAAGGGAGGCAAAACACACACACACACACACANTAATGTAATGGGTTAGAGACTTTTGTAATGATATCAGATCAAGGCAAGGGAGGCAAAACACACACACACACACACAACATGAAACACAAGGTGAGAAATAGGCACGATAAAACACTGAAAACGTATCACACTAGACATACAAGCATAACACAATAATTCAAACATTTATACCCAGTTTTTTCTTATTAACTCGCAGCTTAGAAATATTTATAGCAGCTTATTAATCAAGAAAATTCAAGAAATTGTTGAGGTCGCCNACACACACACACACACACAACATGAAACACAAGGTGAGAAATAGGCACGATAAAACACTGAAAACGTATCACACTAGACATACAAGCATAACACAATAATTCAAACATTTATACCCAGTTTTTTCTTATTAACTCGCAGCTTAGAAATATTTATAGCAGCTTATTAATCAAGAAAATTCAAGAAATTGTTGAGGTCGCCTTTTCGCAAAATCTCTTGAAAGTTCATCGTAAATTAATGTCACTTAACGTCACAGTCATTTGACATAATATATTCAACCTTGTTTATAACTCATAGGATTGGAGGGGAACGTAACATTATACTTACTTCCCATCGTATGATTCTTCATAAAGCCCTTCGTCCTCAAATAAGCTGGTGTATCTTAAAGAGCTGTAAATTCAACAAATATTATTTGTGAACGTTCTTGAGAAATTTATTATTTTAATCATTTGCTCGGTTTCTCGTGAACGAGAAAAACTCCTATCTAAATAGGCCTNTAATGTAATGGGTTAGAGACTTTTGTAATGATATCAGATCAAGGCAAGGGAGGCAAAACACACACACACACACACACAACATGAAACACAAGGTGAGAAATAGGCACGATAAAACACTGAAAACGTATCACACTAGACATACAAGCATAACACAATAATTCAAACAANAACACTGAAAACGTATCACACTAGACATACAAGCATAACACAATAATTCAAACATTTATACCCAGTTTTTTCTTATTAACTCGCAGCTTAGAAATATTTATAGCAGCTTATTAATCAAGAAAATTCAAGAAATTGTTGAGGTCGCCTTTTCGCAAAATCTCTTGAAAGTTCATCGTAAATTAATGTCACTTAACGTCACAGTCATTTGACATAATATATTCAACCTTGTTTATAACTCATAGGATTGGAGGGGAACGTAACATTATACTTACTTCCCATCGTATGATTCTTCATAAAGCCCTTCGTCTTCAAATAAGCTGGTGTATCTTAAAGAGCTGTAAATTCAACAAATATTATTTGTGAACTTTCTTGAGAAATTTATTATTTTAATCATTTGCTCGGTTTCTCGTGAACGAGAAAAACTCCTATCTAAATAGGCCTNTTTCTTGAGAAATTTATTATTTTAATCATTTGCTCGGTTTCTCGTGAACGAGAAAAACTCCTATCTAAATAGGCCTCTGGGTAGGCGAAGAGACGATAAACATAATGGAACTGTAAAAAAAAATTAATTATGCAGTCTTTATAACATTTTATCGCTTGAAGAATTTCACAGCTGCCGTAATTCTCAAACAAAAATGGTGTCACTTGAATGCAGAAGTGTTTCTTCCGGCTTTGACACTAAAAAAACTATTACAATTAGCGGGTTTTTTTTTGCCACTTTATGCGGCCCCGCTTGAATGAAACCGAAAGACTGAGTCATGGTATCGTTTACTACGCCAGGGCACTACAAAAGTTCCAATTTCTCGGATACCTAAGTTTATGGTGGCCATGTCCTCAGCTGGTAAGACCACAACTTAAGAGACCCTCCTACTTGGCGTTTAAACTGCATTGCAGAGTGTTTCAAATACACATTTCCCAACGAAACTATCAAACGTGCGGCCACTGTGCTGATCTACGAAAAGAACACACACTTCAGACGAGACCTGCCGAGTACTCTCAAGACGTCACACCACTTCAGAGTACTACAGCGTAGCTAAAAACGGCTTTTTCAAAGCGCTCTTGTATCGCAAAACTTACGCGTCAAATAAATACAAAAATACTCAAGGGCTTTGCATCCAACCTTGCTACAGACTTTCCACCTCTTGATGTCTCATGACATGTCAAAATCATAATTTTACTGTTTCAGAAAAGTACAAATAATGAAAACTATCTGACGTACAGAAATAAGGTAATTCACACTGAAAGAAGCTGCCAAGAGCTACTTGAAGACGTGTATTAAATTGGACAAGGAAAGGTTTTTGCAATATAAAAAATTGCCGAAAATAAGAAAATTATTGCAATTTTTTTTTNTATTAAATTGGACAAGGAAAGGTTTTTGCAATATAAAAAATTGCCGAAAATAAGAAAATTATTGCAATTTTTTTTTTATTTTTGGCTGGTAATTTTTAGAAAATAACTTTTACTAAACGTATCTTGAAATGAATTCAGACAAGANTTTTTTTTTATTTTTGGCTGGTAATTTTTAGAAAATAACTTTTACTAAACGTATCTTGAAATGAATTCAGACAAGATCTTTCAGATACCCTTTTTAAATTTTCTGCAAATAGTTTGATTTATTTTATATGGGCATTACAAAAACAGTAATATTTTGAATTTGACGTGTCGTTTTGCAAAAAACCATGCAGTCTAAACATTATCTGTCTGAGGATAAAGTAGTCAATGATAAGGCCTACAAATTTAACAATATATGGTTCAAATATAGAATAACACATTTTTCCGTGGTCAACGCCGTTAATAAATAAATATTACATAATTTAATAAAAGTAAAAAAAAATAGTTGAATTTTTTTCAAGAGAACGGAGAGAACGGATGTGACGACTGCGACTCGAGGACCAGAAAACAGAGCGGTCCCTGCAGCGGCGTTACTCAATGGCGGCCCGCGGAAGCTGGCCCCTGTCCAGAGAAAGTTCTGGAGGGGGTAGGAGGTTGAAGGGTGGAGGAAGCAAGCAGTGAGGAGACTGGCGGGACGTCGCGCTCTTTAAATATACCCGCCCGCAGCGGGATATTTATGCGCGCGGCTTCTCTGGCCACGTGCTGAAAGTCGAGACCACCCGCTCTTCCCTCCAAGCCTCACTCCCGTCACGTGCTAGCGCGGGTGGCTCGCTCCTGCGCTGGGTGCTGATACCCTACACTCTAGAGAGGATATCGTTTAGCCAGAAAAATGCTGTGTTTCATTTCAACTTTTACTTCAACGATCGTCTTATTTTCGCATACTAAACATTTCAAGCCTTATGTATTTGCTTTAGTAGAATTTATCGGAGTGGAGTGGAAAGGTTTGGGTGTCTCTTAATATTGAGACCTTAAGAGCGGATAAGGCTGAAGTGAGGTGAGCGGTGTCGGAAAGCAAGAGTGGGGGAAACGAGAACTTCCCCAGAAAACCCGCTGACCAGCGGCATCGTTTGTCACGATTCCCTCATGTGAAAATCCGGGAGCGACCCCGCCGGGAATCGAACCTGCTTTGCCTAGGTGGTAGGCGAGTAGTCTTACCACTACGTCACCGCGGCCACTAGTAGAAATGATGATCAACGTTTTCGAGTAGAGTACTAGATACATGTTTTATTACAGCACAAGACATTAAACAAAATCTTAAAGATATTAAAAAGTTTTTTTAAATTATAAATAATATGGACGGTGAAAAAAAGAGTGACTTCCATTGTTTTTTTACTGCATTTAAAGTGCAGTATGTCCTGCATATTAGATATTAATTCCAAGTAATCTGGAAATGGTAAACATTTATTTAAAAACCAAGATTAAATCATTATTCTGAATAACACTTTTAAATTATTTGTGGATAAATATATTTTTCCTGTACGCCAAAGAAAAAAATGCGAGTCTTCTTTACATATTTAACAAAGAAACTATGAAAGTGATGTTTTCGGATACAAATATCATTGCGGAGAAATTTTAATATTCAGTAGGGAAGTTAGGTTTATCTTTATTATTAAACCATGAAATTATGAGGCCCAGGTCGCCTAAGGGATTACCTTAGGACTACGAGCTGCCGGAATCGAATCCTGTAAGCTGTGTTGGTATGTGTGTGCTAGATTTTGTCTTTCTCCACTTTGTTTCCCCATCAGCGAAAATTGTGGGAGGTGATAAAAAAATGCACCAACAGAACGACTTGTTTGCTGGAATATCGCCTCCCTGAAGCGTAATAGTTGCATGTGTACGTAAGTGTCGTGTACGTTGTCGTTATTCTTTGATAAATATCCCTTTTATCAAAAAATATGTATACATCGATGCGCTAGTGTTGCCTGCTGCACCGGCTGAACACGAGATGGCAACCGCCAGGCAGCGCGTCGCCGATTATATTTACGACCATCTTGGACGAGCGCCAACTGCTCGCGCCTAATAGACTACAGCTAGCGGTGCTTACGAACCACACATCAATGGTTTCCGCTGTCTTCTGTGGAAGGAGTCAGTTTGGCGCGAGCGCCAGTATATTCTCGCTGGAAATTAATCTTCGCGAAGGGCAACCACCTCGGTTAAGAGAGGTGGCGCTGATGAACCGTTGTGAGGTATGTTGGGCTCCCTGGCAGCTGCACACCCTGGCAGTGCACGTAAAAGCGAACCTGTGACCACCCAAAACCCACAGAGTAGGTAAGTATACAGACACGAAATGGCTTGGTGGTTTCTTTGATATAGACGTACACATTCTCTTTATCTGATTGGCTGCGCGAGGCTCTACACTCAGAGATTTCTTTAGATTTACGGAAAATTTTACGGAGATGTAGAGTTCATTTACGGAAAGGAACTTCGTAGTGACGAATAACGGAAATGAGATCCGTAAGTATAAAACACGGAAGCTCTTCGTATTCTTGTGGCTTCGATTTTGAGTCACGAACAATGCAGATGATACGTGAAGCGTATATAATCCCGTCTTCACAATACTACTTCGTGTAAAATAGTAGTAGGTGAGTGCGAATCACTCGTGTAGTGCCAATTCGTTCATTCTTGTTCAAATTCCGCTGCAGGACGAAACCTTCTGTATACACAGTGAAACACGCACATAACGAAAATAAAACTCTTTGTCATATCCCTGTTCGTAAACCTGAAAGAAAAAAAACTAAATCGTACACACACTAACATGACTAGAAACTAAGAGGTACATGCATCATTCATATAAATTCCATATTTACAAATTTTTTTTTTGAAAAAGCGTGGTAGGTGAATGGATAGTGAACTGGATTGCCAATATTTCTTCAGAGTTCAAATCTCGCCATCGCATGAAAAATTTTTATAGNGTGAATGGATAGTGAACTGGATTGCCAATATTTCTTCAGAGTTCAAATCTCGCCATCGCATGAAAAATTTTTATAGCATTTTTTTATGCACAGTGAATATAATAACCCACATGACGAAAGTAAAACGTTTTTTTCCTAACCTTTTTATACAGAGCAGATTTAAAAACAAAACAAACTTGCAAGTTTGTGGACACATTCCGTGAATTTACGGAGATATAGATGACATTTACGGAGAGGACGTTATTGGAAAAAACGAAGAGACCATAATTTAACGCAGATGTCTGGATAATTTGTAAACGGTATTTCCTGTAATTTTGCTGACAATATTTTTAAGAATGTAGGAACGGGTCTTTCATCTGATTGGTTACTACATGCTACGCAGGGATCCCTATAGGCTGGGCGGCCGGCTGGCGAGNGTGAATGGATAGTGAACTGGATTGCCAATATTTCTTCAGAGTTCAAATCTCGCCATCGCATGAAAAATTTTTATAGTATTTTTTTATGCACAGTGAAAAAAATAACCCACATTACGAAAGTAAAACGTTTTTTTCCTAACCTTTTTATACAGAGCAGATTTAAAAACAAAACAAACTTGCAAGTTTGTGGACACATTCCGTGAATTTACGGAGATATAGATGACATTTACGGAGAGGACGTTATTGGAAAAAACGAAGAGACCATAATTTAACGCAGATGTCTGGATAATTTGTAAACGGTATTTCCTGTAATTTTGCTGGCAATATTTTTAACAATGTGGGAACGGGTCTTTCATCTGATTGGTTACTACATGCTACGCAGGGATCCCTATAGGCTGGGCGGCCGGCTGGCGAGGTTACCAGACCCTGACTGGCGAACGTCGTTCCAACATTTTGCTGGCCAGCGACACCATTTTGATGGTGCGTGCGGCTGGATCTCGCGGTATAGGTGGCTGTTTCGCCTCTGTGTTCTTAAGTACTTTGTGGTAGAGCCGTGGCATACGTATTGCGACCACTCACTAGCGAGCGGCGAGGTATCCATTACACCCGTGATGTGACGTCAGCTGCACAGCTACGTCACAGTGGCTGATGTTCGAACTAGGAGTGAACCAGACGCAATACATAGCAAACACTGGCATACTTTGTAGCTGCCTACCTGCTAATAATGCTAGAGTGTCATGATGGGTGTTCAGCGGTAACGTCAAATAAAACAACCAAACCGTCGCTGTGGATCCCTGTTCCCGTCCGCTGTATGCGGACGAAGGTGACCACACAGCATCCAGTTCTGAACCCGCTAAGAGAAATTTATCACCGATAATAGCTTCTATCATACAGGAAATCAAACTGTGGAGACCTTACCCCCTGCTTATGTCCTACTTTCAGGCTATTCCTCCGCTTCGTGCAAACAAAGATTAACTAAGTGTAGAAAATTACCCCAAAAGAGTCAACGAACCGCATTCGTGCTCACTTAGTGTAATAATATTTTGCATGATAAATATTTCTTAGTTAGCGTTACCACCATAACCGTTTTCTGCCTGTTTTTATTCACATTANTAATATTTTGCATGATAAATATTTCTTAGTTAGCGTTACCACCATAACCGTTTTCTGCCTGTTTTTATTCACATTAGTTATAAATTAAATAAGTTATTATAATTTATATATAAGACTATAAGTAAAAGTTCAATTTAACCAAACATGACGTACTTTTATGTTACCACAAGTATAAAACGCTTGTGATAGATGCCATATTTTAGAATCAACCAAACACTTCATACGTAGAGTGATTTTTCAAAGGTTTCTTTCAAAAACTGTAAAGAAACCGCGAATAGACTATATCCGACAGTTGTCTCAAGACAATGGCTATCATTCATGTTTGAAGCTGCTATCCCTTTTCATAGAGCCAAAGAGGATTCTGATACTCTAAAGAACCTGTGCAATTTTCATGGCTTTAGATGTTAAAGATACNTAATATTTTGCATGATAAATATTTCTTAGTTAGCGTTACCACCATAACCGTTTTCTGCCTGTTTTTATTCACATTAATTATAAATTAAATAAGTTATTATAATTTATATATAAGACTATAAGTAAAAGTTCAATTTAACCAAACATGACGTACTTTTATGTTACCACAAGTATAAAACGCTTGTGATAGATGCCATATTTTAGAAACTTCATACGTAGAGTGATTTTTCAAAGGTTTCTTTCAAAAACTGTAAAGAAACCGCGAATAGACTATATCCGACAGTTTTCTCAAGACAATGGCTATCATTCATGTTTGAAGCTGCTATCCCTTTTCATAGAGCCAAAGAGGATTCTGATACTCTAAAGAACCTGTGCAATTTTCATGGCTTTAGATGTTAAAGATACATGATAATTCGGCTGTATGTAAAGCACAGGCTGTATTATGGTTTTGGTCACGTGTCCAGTTTGAGGAAGAAAAAGATTAGGGACAGGACAATTTCGCGTTTTAAACTACCTGTAAGCTAGACTTTACTTTACCATGTATTTCCGAGCCTCAGCTTTCAGTTTATTGGCTGCTGCCCCAGTGCGTAGCCAGTTTTAACTCAGACCAGGTGGCTGGCGCGCCGTTCGGTACTTGTTTCCTTGCATGTGCAGTATTGGTTTAGAGCGATCCAATTGGAAACACAACCGAAATGTACAAGTACATGTATTTGAAGTCTAGGTTGTCCTAACATGAATTTGCGAAATTTTCCAGTCCCTACTTTCGAGTATATCTTTAATAGTTTTTTTAAGCCTATTCTTAGTTGCAGTTAAGACACCTCTACTGTGAAAAGTTATTTATCCCTGAAGACGGAACTGCATTTTAAATATATCCATGGTCCTGTATCATTTTANTCACTTTACCATGTATTTCCGAGCCTCAGCTTTCAGTTTATTGGCTGCTGCCCCAGTGCGTAGCCAGTTTTAACTCGGACCAGGTGGCTGGCGCGCCGTTCGGTACTTGTTTCCTTGCATGTGCAGTATTGGTTTAGAGCGATCCAATTGGAAACACAACCGAAATGTACATGTATTTGAAGTCTAGGTTGTCCTAACATGAATTTGCGAAATTTTCCAGTCCCTACTTTCGAGTATATCTTTAATAGTTTTTTTTAAGCCTATTCTTAGTTGCAGTTAAGACCTCTCTACTGTGAAAAGTTATTTATCCCTGAAGACGGAACTGCATTTTAAATATATCCATGGTCCTGTATCATTTTANCCTCTACTGTGAAAAGTTATTTATCCCTGAAGACGGAACTGCATTTTAAATATATCCATGGTCCTGTATCATTTTAAGCTATCTTAGAGGGTGCTCAGGTAGCCAAATTTCGCAAGTTTATTTGAGGGCAAAATAAGACTTGAAACGTATATTTGAAGTACTTATTTTACGGGAGATCTCTTGACAAACCCGCAGGGAAATAAGGCCTGAATGTGGTGCTGACTGGTCGAGGACAGCGAGTAGCCAATGAACAGACAGCTGGAACTCAAGCACACGTAGATCTGTGGCGTGTTCGTATTGCCTGTCTAGGTTACTGAACTCGCGCAGTTCTCCTGTCAGGCACTTCCGTTTTATTTGCGCATGTTTAAAATAAACTAATTCAAAAGGGACGAGTGTATCACNCCTGTCAGGCACTTCCGTTTTATTTGCGCATGTTTAAAATAAACTAATTCAAAAGGGACGAGTGTATCACGTTAACGAATGCGTTTTCTTTCACTGTTTTTCGTATATCCTGCTCGGAGTGGCTGAAGTGTAAGAATATAAGCTAATGCTCTTTCTGCTAACCTTTAGAAAATTGATCCATACCGTAATGCAATAATTTGTTTTTCATAATTTAGTGTGTGTGAATTTTTCGCATTAGGCCTAAACATTCATGTTTTTCGATAAATCTGTCTTGTGATGTCCTCCTTTTTCCTTGATCTTCTCTCAGCATTTCTTTTTCAAGACTTCGTAACATATTCCTTCTTTGCCGTTTGGTTGTTTTCCTCTTCGGCATTTCCGTCTTCTCTTTCCACGCCTTTCTGCTACAGACTATCGTATATGACGCAACCAAAATGTTCTCTTCTTTTTCATCTGTTTCCTATCTGCCTACTCATTTATCCCATTATTTCAATTGCTAAATTTCAGTTTTCTTTCTTTCAGGTTGGAAATAATATGTTAATATTAACGATTTCAGACGCTCATTTCCATATATCTCTTTTCTAGGTCTGTTATGTTATTTTGTACAATACGTACTTGCTCCTTTTCCCCCTAGTTTATGCTGAACAAAGTGTTAACTTTTTGCAATGTCGCGTATTAATTGCAGAATCAGGTTGCGTTTCCTTTGTGCCCCGCGATCATTGTTCGATTATTTTTGACTGGAGCTTCCTTTCCAGGGCAGGCACATGCCCATTCTTGCAATGAATTCAGACCCGGAGGAGTTCGTTCATACTGTAACGAGATCCTGAGCGTTTCTCCCATCTTCTTGGTTAAAGAATGTAAAAAAATTCTAAGAAATGTTGTATATTTTTGCATATCGCATAAATTTTGTGTGGAAAAAGCATTACAATAATGGATAATTGCTATTTAAAAACTTATGAAAGGATTTCGAGTAATGNTTAATTGCAGAATCAGGTTGCGTTTCCTTTGTGCCCCGCGATCATTGTTCGATTATTTTTGACTGGAGCTTCCTTTGCAGGGCAGGCACATGCCCATTATTGCAATGAATTCAGACCCGGAGGAGTTCGTTCATACTGTAACGAGATCCTAAGCGTTTCTCCCATCTTCTTGGTTAAAGAATGTAAAAAAATTCTAAGAAATGTTGTATATTTTTGCATATCGCACAAATTTTGTGTGGAAAAAGCATTACAATAATGGATAATTGCTATTTAAAAACTTATGAAAGGATTTCGAGTAATGNCAAATTTTGTGTGGAAAAAGCATTACAATAATGGATAATTGCTATTTAAAAACTTATGAAAGGATTTCGAGTAATGTAATTTTTGTTTTATAATTAGAGAGGTAATCAAAAATAAAGTAGAAATTAAAAGAGAATACATTGCTGTGAGGTTCATAAAGCAATTCGCTCACATTTATTGGGGACAAATATGACGGAGTTAAAAAGCATTCTCATTATTAAGTGGGGGCTTATAGCGGTGTTAAGGAGCGCCAGAAAGATGGTTTCCTTCGCTTCTGCCCTCTCCCCATTATTGGTGGAGGTGTCTGAGGAGCAGCTCAAGTGACTCGGAGGAGAGCCTTCGCCCTTCCGAAGGATCCCTTCCCCTGCCTCACGCTTTTACCATCGGTGAGAAGGAGGTCGAAATATCCGAAATCCTCCTATTTTTTTTTTATCTCCGCCGCACACCAGCTCCACTCTCCGCCTGGCACTTCCTAGAGAAGCTGCCAGGGGCTGGAGGATGGGACGGGATACATCCCCCAACCTCACTCCACCACCCCNGACACCGCGCGGCACTCCGTCCTCTTCCGGGGCTCGCAAATATTTATAGTTAACGAAGGGCCTGTATCAAGGAATTGCTGGCGGGAGTTAGTTCTGAAACACACCAACAGACGAGAGACTTTTTGTTGTCTAGAGTCAGTTACATCGTCAGAGTTCTGTGTTGTGGAGTTGAGAGGTTTCGGTCGGCGTGTTAACATCGATGAAGGCGAAGTGAAGTGAAGGTGGGGCAGCCACGGAATGCAAGGGTGGGAGTAAATGGAGTACCCGAGAAACCCGTCGGCCAACGGAAACGTCCGCCACGTTTCCCGTATGCAAAAATACGGGTGGCCACTACACCGCCGCGGCCCTCAAGAGTTTTGTGGTGTCGGGAAAAGAAACATTTTCGTGCATGCGATATATATTGTGCTTATTTCAGAATTGTGTTTTTAAAATATGTATATTTTTTCTAGTATGAATATATTATTGGTGGCGGAACTACTGATTTAAACACTGTTGTATGTTTTTCTTTAATATGGCGTATATCTGCTAGGAAACTGTAGAAATCGAACAGTTGTATTGATGTCTGGCTATTTTCTGTGCGCTGTCTTGTGAGACGTTTCGCACTTTACGTTGTATTTTGGCGTGTGAGCGAGGAACGAGTTGTATAAAATACGCAAATAGTTATGCTTCATCTATTAATGTTATAAAGTGCAGTTCAAATCAGAAGATTCTTCTTGCACAGTTCGATGTGTTGAAGGGTGAAGGTGGAAAGNGGGGGGGGGGGTCCTTGTAATAATGGCGAGTTGTTGGGAGCGTGAGGGGGAGACACAAGAGGAAGGCAGCTGTGGTGGTAATATCTGTCGTTTTCTGTGTTTACTTAGCGCACGCCGTGACCGATGTTATTGCTTTAGTCGATATACATCCACAGCAGCCAACCAAGCGTCCTTATTCGAGCGAAGACAGACATACGTCTGAATACTCCACCCACCTCACTTAGCTTTCAGTAGAATAGTCTCTTCCTGTCTGTTTTACCTCTGTGCATTCTATTCTCATTTGGATAACACTGTAAACTCATTAGAAACAATTAATATGTCATTACGCCAGTTCTTTCTTTACGATATATAAAATGAAAATCGATTTCATTAGCCGCAGAATTAGAACATTGTGCTTCTAATAAGGCGTAAACACAGATAACTTCAATACATAGCTGTCAGTGATGCCTCTTTTGTACCAAGTCAGAAATAAATGGATTGCGCCTATCAATTCATTGTCTTGGACTTATATGTATGTGTGGAGGTGTGGGGGAGGGGCTTTCTGATTGTTCCGGTATTTACCGGCAGACTGTGCCACATTACGCCCGAAGCCGCTTAATAAATAATGCTTCTTAATTAGTACAATTTTCTTTCGTGATAGAGAAATGCTTCTACGCATGCTTGATCATCTGCGAAATGAGGGTGGTTGGATGAAGGAACAATTATAATTTGCGTGGACAATCAGCTGCCGTGTTTCGTTGCTTTTACTTTCGAAAGTTTTCACTAATTACGTTTAAAGTAATACATGATTGTTCTTAAGAAACAATTTCATGTGGTGATTCTTTATAAATGTAATTTATATATAGTCAAAACTGTCGTTTAATTACGTGTATATTTCAATACGAGTAAGGACTTAGTACCGAAAACAGTAGGCGGTATAGAAATCTCATAATTAGGGTATTTAACCTACAGCGTCTATATAACCAGCAAATTTCACGAAGTAAATATCAACAGTTATTAAGAAAAATGTTACACCAATATTCTGTATTAGATAAGTTGCTTGGTTATAATTACAAAGAACATTAGTCCGGAGGTACATGCTGGAGTGAAAGTTTTTTTTAAATATCGTTTTGTACTATTGCGAATTTTATACTACGATAATATGTCACAATTTATTTTGTACTTGTGTAAAGTGTAGCTGCCCGAGTTAGCTGGTCCATGATACGCCAGTCCAAACGGAGTATAGGACCAGAGTTTCTAGGTAATGCCTGCAGATAAAACAAAGTGTTTTGTTTTCGGGGTATGTTAACATGACGTTAGTTAAAAGTTTGTCTAATTTCTATACTTTACTTAGCTACTTAGATGAATGTATATGACTTGTTTTAAAGTTGATGTTATTGCTTTTTAATGTTAATTCTACCAGATGGTGCCTATCGTGTATAAAAAATGGTTTTCTAACTATTTGCATTCCCGCACGGAACTTGTTTTCATTTTAATGCGTGGAAATGCATATTAGTAGGCATCAGTCCAGCGTGATAGATACATACTTTTTCTTTTGTTATTTTTCTTATATTTACCACGTTTACATGCATACTGATTAATCATTCGAAATGTNATGCATATTGATTAATCATTCGAAATGTGTAGCAGTTTCCAGAAACTAATACAACATGGAAAGGGACTTCAAGTGTAGGTGAACACACTGTTTTTGGTGTTATGTGGTATAAGTCCGCGCAGATATTCAAGTTTGGCAGCAAGTCACGTGAAAGTAATATAAAGGATACAAATGAACCACGCTCAAAATTATAACATGAGTTTGAATTATTTGAGTCCGGTGGTATGGCAGACTGATTCAAAATTTTTTAAGTTATAATTTTTAATGGCGCGGTTGAGTTTACCGTAGTGTAGTGGGCAGCGTTGTTTTCTCTCAGCTGGAGGATCCTGGTTCGAATGCCGGCACAAATCCTTGGACTTTTCACCCGGGTGTCGGTGGCGTCTGGCTCACCTCCGGTCTGCAGAAGGCAACGTCTAACTACGGTTTACACTGGTGCCAGATAAATTGACTTCAAGAGTATTTTTTGACTTTAAACAATATTTTGTTCAAATATCCAAAATGCCCACGCTCCAAAAATCCGCATATGCTCCTTCGAACCAAATAAAGCATTAAAAATATTGTCTTCGGCCAGACACCTATTCAGTTGTTTCGACATCATGAGCATGCATCTGGTACACACAACTGTTTCAAGAGTATGTGATCAACTAATCATATGGCTATCTTAAGTTTCCTATAGATCATGTGTTATTCGAATCACTACTTATTATAAATTGGGCAAATGTGAATTTCTGCTGTAATACACATTTTGTAACTATTCTGGTTACCTCGACAAAATATTTATTTNAAATTGGGCAAATGTGAATTTCTGCTGTAATACACATTTTGTAACTATTCTGGTTACCTCGACAAAATATTTATTTGACTCTATTTAAGCATGTAATTTTGGCGAGAGTAACAAATATTGTTTGTCTCAAGCATTTATTTCTTTTAGTCTAGTAGCCTTGGGCACGCCATGTTCACCATCACTGATGTTGCCTGGGCTTTCTGCTGGCATCCGGGTCGTTAGATCAACATCAAAGCTTCCGCTCTTAGCCGTTTAGATAATATCGCCCACCCTTTATTTTAATACCATATAGAATTAATTTCGTGTTGCACCTAAAATCGGTACTTTCCTTACCCCGGATGAAGCACTTCTCGCACCTTAACTCATTTATATCCATTGTGCCAATGGTGTACATAACGCACGGAAAGGTTATTTTAGGCTGGTGTTGTACACTGTGATGCTCAATGCCCAATGCTGACTGAAAAGTCTTGCTGTAGTACGCGCGTCAGTCTAGGAAGCCTTAACGAAAAAATATTTTGGCGTGTGTAATCTATACCTCTTTCCTTATCTTGTTTCCATCATCATGGGTCAGTCCAACATCAGATTTCGTTCCGACGCCTGCTTGGATGGCGCAGACTTTTCTGGAGTTCGGCTTTTACTTTGCTCCTTCTCTTGCCGCAGTTGAAATCAAAACTCTGTGAAGTGTGTGTGATTGTATGTGTATGTGTGTGAGATAGGCTGTGGGAGAGAGAGCGAGAGAGAGAGAGAGAGTGTGTGAAGNGGGGGGGGGGGGGGAGTAAGACCTTGCGATGTTTTTCCCCCCTCCGGTTTATTTTATCTGGCATTCCGCTTCAGTTTCTTCGCAGCTCTTCCCTCTCCTCTTTTTACGACGTCCCGAATGGATTTTCCACTTCTCTTCATGTTTCACACTCAATCGTGTCACCTCCTTCCCTCTCGAGCTTCACACCCCACGCGCATCTCCCTAGCGCGCAGTTCAGCTCGCTGCTGACTGGCCGGATCAGCTTCCGCTGACTGGAATTAGTGAATATTCTGCCGTTTTCCACTCGCTGCTAGCTCACTCGGCTTGACTGCTCGCCGTGAGCACAGAATAATTAAGGATACAGAGGCGAAGTAATCGCTTACACCGCGAACTCTAGCGGCACACGCCAGCAAAATGTTGGAACGCCGCCGTTCGCCAGTCAGCGCCTACTAAACTAATCGCCAACAGGTAGCCCAGCCAATAGCCCCATTCCCAGAGCCTCGCGCATTCAATCAAAGAGTGAGCACTCCCGCATCGAAGGAACCGCCACGCCGTTTCGTCTCTGTGTACCTTATTTACTCTGTGCCCCTGAGTTCGGCGAAGGAGTTGAGCGGGTTGAGTCAGCAAGTGGTTCACACTTGTCATTGAAAGTTTGGTTTTTCTTATCACGACCGTGCATACGATGGCTGAAGATGATGGAGCCTTGCCGTGACGAACAAAGATGCTCTCCTCACGAAGGGAAACTGTTGGAATGACAAGCGAAACTGAAACAGTGTAGTAAAAATCTCAATTAAAATGATTTGTATAGTACACTCGACATTTAGTGTAAGCTGAAGCGTGTCACTTTTTTGTCGGAGGTCAGGAAAGGAAAAATAATCTACGGCAGTTCAGTTCTCTTCAGTAACAATTATAGGCTTTAGTAACGTGGCATGTCCTTGACAAACTAGCACGGTTTTTAATACTTTTTTACGACACTAAGTAAGAAGTGAACATGAGACAATCCCATGACAGGAATTAATGCTGCTTTAATTTTCTATCTTGTGTTGGTTTAAATTGCAACTTAGTCCGTTTAAGTTGCAACCCTGTCCACAGGAAACTTCTTTACACGTCAGGAAAACACTTCAAACGTAAGCTACAAACGAATTAAACGTGTTAAGTAGTCTCTTTCAATTAGAAGACTGCATTTTTTTAACGGAATGATCTGAACAATAAGTATAACTCAACGCGCATCATAACTGTGAATAACCACAACTTTTATGTTAAATCGTCTAAAGGGAAATTATAATGTTTATGGATCCTACTGTAAATATTTGCTCATCGATCGGAAGCCGTTCATCTGTTTATAGAAGAAAATTCTGGTACCTACTCCGTTTCCTCTACTATTGTCTCACTTCCATCCTATCCTACTAATATTATAAATGCGAAAGTCTGTGTGTATATTTGTTACCAACCAGCTCCATAATGGCCGAACGGATTTTTATGAATTTGGTATGTAGGTACTTTAGGTCCTGGAATAGGACATATGATAATTTTTATCCCGGATAATTGTACGGTTCCTGTGGAATAACAACAAAACGTAATTCTACGACGGCTGGGAACGTGACCGAAATATTTTTTTCCTTTGGTGTCAGAGTTTATTAGGTCAGCCAAGGACCTCTGAAATAGATTAACGACTGCTATCAATGGATAATAACCGGGACCTAATATTTAACGTGCCCTCCGAAGCCTGAAAACGCCCAGATTTTATGCCACTAAACGNTGTACGGTTCCTGTGGAATAACAACAAAATGTAATCCTACGACGGCTGGGAACGTGACCGAAATATTTTTTTCCTTTGGTGTCAGAGTTTATCAGGTCAGCCAAGGACCTCTGAAATAGATTAACGACTGCTATCAATGGATAATAACCGGGATCTAATATTTAACGTNCAGGTCAGCCAAGGACCTCTGAAATAGATTAACGACTGCTATCAATGGATAATAACCGGGATCTAATATTTAACGTGCCCTCCGAAGCCTGAAAACGCCCAGATTTTATGCCACTAAACGGTCACCCATCCAAATGTGTGCCGCTGGGAACGTTGCTTAACTTTGGTGATCGATTACGATCTCTCAGCCAAGCGCAAAAAGTAGTACCTAGGTACACTTATTTCTAAAGCTACAACTTGATGAAACTCACGTTTTGATTTTCATACATCAACGCTGGAAAGCGGAAGTGAGGTAACTACGCGATAGTTGCACAGATACACTCCAAAAACAATACCTTTCTTCTTGGCTATCAGGTAAAAATATTTCCTTTCTTTTAGGTTGTCGTAATTAATGTAAAACCTAGACCAACATAGTATAATTTTATAATTCTTTTTTCACATAAATGAATTGTCTTTTCCCATTTTATTTATTAGTGCATCACTGTAAAACACAATTGTGCCCGGGCGAAGCTGGTCCGGTTCTCTTGTATTTTAATATTTTAGGTTATGAATAAAGTCGGTTGTCTTCTACACTTCTAGTGTGCACAGAAGTTCTGTGTGTTCGGCGTAGCTGCTTGGACTTAATAAGGGATTCAAGCTCATTTTACTTTCATATAATACGCCAGATTTTTTATTTTTAAGTCGTTACAAGGGTATCTGTCAATTTTACTCTTCCCCACCCTCTCCATGGTTCCTTATATTTTTACAATCTTTGGTGTGATAATGGTACGGGCGTGATGCTATTTGTTTATTTCGTCTTCCATTATTAAGCATCGATATATTCACTAACAAACACTGTTACTATCCTNGCGTGATGCTATTTGTTTATTTCGTCTTCCATTATTAAGCATCGATATATTCACTAACAAACACTGTTACTATCCTTATTGTCACAAATAAAAAACAAACAAACTCTCACGCTGTATTTTTGAACAAAAGCGACCAACTGAGTGACCAATCAATATATATATATAGTTTATTGAACAAAATAGTTGGTTGAAAGCCTTATTTCTATTGGCCTGAGAGAGAGGNCAATCAATATATATATATAGTTTATTGAACAAAATAGTTGGTTGAAAGCCTTATTTCTATTGGCCTGAGAGAGAGGTTTTGATTTATTCAAACGTGTATTCTGTTAGGCGGACAAAATTAATTTTGTTCTTTTCAGGTTTTGTCTGCTCAACAAAATATTTAGTTGGGGCAGCTAAATATATTTTTGGCAATATACAAACAAATATTTTGTTGGCTGTTTTCTCACTGTATATACGGGAACATGGATGCATTAAAAAAAACCCTCATGAAATAAGGATTTTTTAGCAAATCAGTCAAATAAATACTTTTTGATTTGCAGATGCTAGTGTTAAAGACAAGAATTTCCTTGTTATGATGGATTTCGTATGTAATAACTACTGTTCGAATTTACGTGAATATTTGCTTGCTGAAGAGTGCGTGGGTGTTGTGTACAGGCTGTACTGACGCCACCGTGTCTGTTGTGTGTTCGCAGAGAGTCTTCGAGAGTACTTCAGCAAGTACGGCGAGATAACGGAGGTGATGGTGATGAAGGACCCCACAACGCGGCGGTCCAGGTGAGTCCACTGCCTCTCCGACCAGCTGTCACGCACACACACACACACACACACACNCCCACAACGCGGCGGTCCAGGTGAGTCCACTGCCTCTCCGACCAGCTGTCACGCACACACACACACACACACACACGCGCGTGCGCTACACTCGCAGCCATTTACAAACTGTAGCTTTAGCCATTCTACTTTTGCGATTTTTCTTACAGGCGCATTATACTTTCACGTTTAGGNCCATTTACAAACTGTAGCTTTAGCCATTCTACTTTTGCGATTTTTCTTACAGGCGCATTATACTTTCACGTTTAGGAACTCTGTAACGTATTATCCCGCTTATCATATATCAATGTATGCACGGCATTCTGTGAAATGAGGCCTGATCTGTGTGCCTTTTGAAACGATCACCAATGCAGTGCTGGACCGCTTGTCGGTAATGTTATTGGCGGCTGCTTACACGCCGAAAATGTATAATTTCGTTTGCTTTTGCCGTTTAGCAGTAGAAATTATTTTCTTATGTTCTAGTATGCAAGTCACTACTATTTATTTACAGGTTCTCTTCAGAGAAAACTTTTTTTTTGTTGGGACACCGAAATGAAAAATATATATTAGTTGCATAGTTGAACAATAATTTTGAGTTATTTTAGTTCGTCGGTTAGGGAAGGTCTGCCATTTATAAACTGTGCTTGTGATCAAATATATTGGTTAATCACTATCACGTGTAATGTTTGTGATAAAGTTCTGGTTAAACCTTCTTATGGAAATATGCNCAAATATATTGGTTAATCACTATCACGTGTAATGTTTGTGATAAAGTTCTGGTTAAACCTTCTTATGGAAATATGCAATATAATTCAGCTTACTTTCGTAAATTACTCAGAACTCACAACAATGTCAGTTTCTGTCTCACGCACATACGCTCCTACATATACTCACACGCATCTATATCGNACTCAGAACTCACAACAATGTCAGTTTCTGTCTCACGCACATACGCTCCTACATATACTCACACGCATCTATATCGATCTTACCTTTACTATAAACTTAACTGTTTTGTCTGTTGAATATTTATTTGTTAGTATTTAAGAATTGATGAGATGTAATATTAGTGGGATGTAAACCTTGTTAGTGCAATATTTTGAAAAGTAACGACTATAGTTTGTTTGTGGTTTATAAAATCAACAAGAGTATGAAGTGGACAGTCAACAGGAGAGCCTGACTTTTGTAATCAAATAATATCTTAATACTCTTGGTACAAAGCATGTGTAACATCTGTTACTATAAAACAGAATAATTGCAATACAACATGTGCGATGTTAGTGAGTGAGTTAGTGAGTGCATCCGTTGGTCAATTTCCCTTTCTGTTATGTAAAATCTGTTTCACAATTTGCACTAGCATTGTTCATTGTCTGCATGCAATTCAAGTATGTATTTTGACCGTAGCTGTTTTGCAATTACAGAGTTCAAATTTCGGAATGTTGCATGACGATACACTAGTTGTACTTACAGCATAGACCAGCAGGCATTCGATAGGCAATAAATACATTTTTTACGTTAACGTTTTAAGTTCTTATTTGTATTTCGTGTACTTTTCGCATCGTCCGCATTTTTTTTAATGGAATCAAACATTAAAACTTTTAGTACTGAATTTTTTAATATGTTTTTTTTAGCAGCAATGCTATTTTAATTATTGAACGCAGTTCTCGGGAACTGACTTGTAAGCCAATCGGTGCCGGGAAGCATTCGTTTGTTATTTTAATGCCGTTTCCCAGGAACTGTTGCGAATTCAGCGCTGGTACAAAACGAACAAGGCGGTCGACTGGTCGTATTTTGGACAACCCACTGACCTTTACGGCTATTGATTTTGTTCTTGCGACAGTCTTATTAATATCGCAGAAGTTATATTGCGCTCTTATCGAACTCGACGCAAGTAGAGAGTTGGTGTATTGGTTCCAAAAGTCCTCCTCTTGCTACTTAAGGTTATCGTGGTTGCATTATGAAACTGAGCCTATCGAACGTAATCAGACTCGAACCCTATCAACGGGTTGAAGGGTTGGCACATGATTACACTCCGGTAACCAACTTCACCGTCGTAAAATTATTTTGAAACCTAATAAATTGTTTGGACTTAGATACGAGTCCGGTCAGNCGGTAACCAACTTCACCGTCGTAAAATTATTTTGAAACCTAATAAATTGTTTGGACTTAGATACGAGTCCGGTCAGTAGAAATTTTGATTAGGGTGCCTAATTGCATATACGTTTATATGTGTATAGTGCTTAGCATGCGTGCAGTAAAGTTGGCAATGAATTAGGAAAAGTAGTTTCAAAACGTATTTAAAGTGTAATGTATACATCTGAGGAAGAACTGGCAAAATGAAAACATGGCTTTTGTTTAAAAAAAAAAAAAAAAANCGGTAACCAACTTCACCGTCGTAAAATTATTTTGAAACCTAATAAATTGTTTGGACTTAGATACGAGTCCGGTCAGCAGAAATTTTGATTAGGGTGCCTAATTGCATATACGTTTATATGTGTATAGTGCTTAGCATGCTTGCAGTAAAGTTGGCAATGAATTAGGAAAAGTAGTTTCAAAACGTATTTAAAGTGTAATGTATACATCTGAGGAAGAACTGGCAAAATGAAAACATGGCTTTTGTTTAAAAAAAAAAAAAAGGATACTCGATAGACGCATGTCTAGACATTATATACACAGCAAAGTTAAGTTTTGCGTGTAGCGGTATGATGCACAATGACAAAAGTGGAGTCTGAGCAGGACTTGAAAGGACTTAACGCTATATCAACTGTGAAAAGTGCTAGGTTTTTAATGGTTACATTACCAGCGGTTGAAGTGAGGCTGGGCGTGCCCCTTTGGGAGATCCAGGCGGCAACCTGCATGACAACTCTCGTGAGCGCACGGCCTACCTCGAAGGTGCTGAGCGAGCCATACCACATACCTCCCGGGATTACGGCTCTTGTAAACGCGAATCAAACGCNACATACCTCCCGGGATTACGGCTCTTGTAAACGCGAATCAAACGCGGTTTCAAACTGGGAGTTATTGCTGACGCGTTTGGGATGGACGGGAATAGTTAGCGAGAAGGGGGGATGGGGCAGTGTTTGCTACGAAACAGCCGAAGCGCCTTTGAGCGCGACCCCCTGCGATTAACCAATTCACCCACTGTGCGCGGGGAGGTTGTCTTATTTTACCGGTTGCGCGTTGAATGGCTGCGGTCCGTTAAGCGCACAGCGTGCGACAAACTGCCGAGAAAGACAGGGCCNAGATCCAGGCGGCAACCTGCATGACAACTCTCGTGAGCGCACGGCCTACCTCGAAGGTGCTGAGCGAGCCATACCATATACCTCCCGGGATTACGGCTCTTGTAAACGCAAATCAAACGCGGTTTCAAACTGGGAGTTATTGCTGACGCGTTTGGGATGGACGGGAATAGTTAGCGTGAAGGGGGGATGGGGCAGTGTTTGCTACGAAACAGCCGAAGCGCCTTTGAGCGCGACCCCCTGCGATTAACCAATTCACCCACTGTGCGCGGGGAGGTTGTCTTATTTTACCGGTTGCGCGTTGAATGGCTGCGGTCCGTTAAGCGCACAGCGTGCGACAAACTGCCGAGAAAGACAGGGCCCCCGTCACGCTAACTAGCTCGCCCATCGCCGCCTAATAACCGCCCGGCACGTCAGCCCCGTCAAAGCGAGTTCCCCGCCGAACTCGTTAGAAAAGCTGTCAGCACACATTTTGCCAGTGTAGGCGCCAACTTTCAAACTTAGCGTTCCTGACAGTGTTATTTTTACGTGGCGGTGACAAGTTTTTTGTTCATGTGCAAGGTATTCAGCATGTCACAAATTGCGCTAACAGCTCCTACTGTCTGATTCGTGGATAAATATGGAGGTGAAGAGAAACGTGTTCAATTTCCACCTAAAATACATTTTATTGCACGAATAGGATGAACTGTGCGGAGGCTAGAAGGTTTGTTAAAATAAATATCTCGTACTCTTATAGCACTTTGCCCGATCGTAGCTAAGAATGTTAAAATGTGTCTTTTGTGATCATGCGAGCCTTTCAGGTTTAAGTCTAGCTTGACAGTTTTAATTGCTAGCATTTTTTCTATCGCTCTTTCATTTGTATTTTAGAAATACTCTGTATAACACTTCAAATAATCTAACGTGATAATTTTCATGGATCTTTGTAGCGTCATTGGTACGCCAGCTTTTATTACGAGGAGTTGTAGGTAAAATTTAAATGGCTTTTTAATATATAGGTTTATATATATATATATATATATGTGTGTGTGTGTGTGTGTGTGTGTAAGTCAACTACAATAACCGTACCGACATAAGGCACTGCCGTTAAACTTCACGAGTTGATGAAAGACGGGGATATTTCTTTTGAATTTGAAATTGTTAGCTTAACTATCATGTGTTAGGTGATAGCAAGCAGGATACAAATGCATGATTTCGCGTATATCACCACGCGTCCATCGAAAGACTTAAATTACTTCGTATCTCACATACAAAGTGCATGGTTCTCTGTTTATAAAGATTTCAGTTGTCTCTTTGTGAGAGGAGGTGTTAACGGTACTTTTACTCTTTTGCGTGTAGAATATACGTTTCATTTCGTATTGATATTTGATATAAACAACTTCATCCTCATTAAGCACTAAATGCTGTTCACGTTAAACTGAGCACTTTCCGAANATTGATATTTGATATAAACAACTTCATCCTCATTAAGCACTAAATGCTGTTCACGTTAAACTGAGCACTTTCCGAAGTCCTGTTTGAAATCTACTTGCATGTGCATTGTGTATTCTTTCACCACACATAAAATTAAAACTTCAATGGGCATCATCGCTGTATTCATGCGTAGGTAAAGTAAAACTGTGAAATTAATTTTTAAAAAATATTTTACCAATTTGCTAATTTTTACTTTTGTATACATCTAAAATGCAGAAAGCAAAATAAAATCACTATTTTTAAACGTTTACCTAACATTATAAATTAAACTTTAAGACAGAAATACTTTCCCTCTGTCGTTGCCAACTTTGCTGCGCGCATACCATTGATTGTGTCCGCTAAATACATGCAGGTAGAAAGTCACATTTTTCGAAGGCTGAGTTCAACAGTGCTCAATTAACCGTGGACAACCTATATGAACGCTACTGCTTGTCAGTTATATGAAATTAAATTTTGAATACGGCCGAGGCGGGACTGGAAGCAGCTACTTATCTAGTGGTAACACCACAGGGAAGTCTGAACTGAGATGCACATNTACGGCCGAGGCGGGACTGGAAGCAGCTACTTATCTAGTGGTAACACCACAGGGAAGTCTGAACTGAGATGCACATTTACGCAGCCGTGTGAAGTGTCAGTTTGGTTCTGTGCTGTTCACTTAATCTAAAAGGAATGACGTGGTTAAATTAATGCTGAACCATCAAGCAAAGAAGAACTCAATGTCTTCCAGGCGTGTGACCTTGACAGATGTGCACTTAAACCTAGTGTAGAACCTTTTCATTTCTGGGATGGGGTGTCGTACAAAAGTTTTGAGTTTGGTGAGGTATTGCCAGGCGAAAAACTTTAGAAAGCACACCCTAGAGAGACATTGGAAATTCGCGAAACATTTTTGAGTTAACGTATGTTCGATAACACTAGCTAGTTTGTCCTTTTATGATTGAATTACCACTCTTGTTTACTTGGAGGTCTTTTCAGACAAGTCACAAACGTTTTGCATTAGGGTATCAGCACCCGCATTGGCTCATAAAAATGGTAGAGTAGCTTCCTTTATACATGACAGCCAGTAACGAAAAAAAATGTGCAGAACATGTGTACAGTACGTTGAATCCTGCGGTGACAAACCATCGTCTGTACACATAAAGTGTTCACATTCACAGTGTCAACATCCACATCCGGACCTAACCCTCANCGTGACAAACCATCGTCTGTACACATAAAGTGTTCACATTCACAGTGTCAACATCCACATCCGGACCTAACCCTCACGTGGAGTCGTATGTACCTTGTATATGAACTGACTGAAGTTATCTAGGCTGCCCCACGTCAGATGGTTACTATTCAAGAAAGTATATCTGTCTGTCATGTTTCGGCAAAATTAAGTTTGCTACCTTCAGGTTATCTTATAAAGAAAAAATGCTTGGAGGCGTGCGATACTAACGCCGACACGCCCTTTGTTTAGTTACTACAAACACTGAGGAGTGAGATTTGTGTTCGGCTTTTGAAATATTCGTAACCTAAACCAGTAGCGCGGTTGACGAATCAGTTACCAGCAGACAATATGATTGGGCATTAAGCCTCGCAGTGTGCAGCATCTGCCAAAATAACCTCCCTGTGCTTTATGTACACAACTGTGTACACCAGATTTGAATGAGTTGATTTTTTACGCTTAATGAATATCTGCCAGCGAATCACAGATGTCCATTACCGGAGCAACCGAATTCTATTTGGCGCCAGCCAAGAAAGAAAAAAGTTTCAGGCCATAACAAGCAGTCGATCCCCAAGAAAAAACCGCAAGTGTTCACTTTGTACATCTNAGAAAGAAAAAAGTTTCAGGCCATAACAAGCAGTCGATCCCCAAGAAAAAACCGCAAGTGTTCACTTTGTACATCTTGCATGTCTGGAAACTTTTCTCGAAAATAAGATATTCCGCTTGCGGTGTGCATACAAAGACCTTAAGCAGGACTTTCAAAATTGCTCAGTTTACCGCAACAGTCCATCCTAACTAATATTATAAATGCTAAAGTGTGCTTTTTTGTTTTTTTGTCCTTTCACGTCGCAACCGAGAAACAGATCGGAGTAATTGCTTTCACAGAAATAATTGGAGAGCTGAAAGGTGATATTGGCTACTTTTTATCGCGAGAAAATATCTAAAAAAAATTTACAAACGATAATAGTGAATGAAGTCGGAAAAACGTTTGCCGCCAGCGTGCTCTCTTGCAATACGCTGTCTAAACCGTTAAAGATGGAACAATACCATGTAGTAAAGAATAATGATGCCAGGATTTCGAGGTGGAATGAACATGTGGCGTAGCATCTGCGTCTCGCAGCTGCAAGGGGATGCAAGCTCACGCCAGCAGCGGCGTCTCTCCCGAGCCAGCTACCGCAATAAATGATGAGAGCTTTTGGCGAGCGTGCTAGAATAATAGCGACACGATATCCGGAGGCAGCGGAAGAAACACGTGCGCCGACCAAGGGACCACCAAGGGTTCCAGCACGTGCAGAGCGGAACAATAAACGTCGGTGCCAGAATCGAGGGACGACGCCGGACCCACGTGCGCCGGAGCGCCGAACACGTTTTTTACGACCCAGAGGACGCGGCGGTCCGCCCAGACACAAGTTTAATATGGCAAACGAGCATACAAAAACAGGAGGAAGACGAAGGAACGAGGCAGTCGGCCGATGTGAAGCGCGGAGTGCGGAGTGGATCCGGGAGGAATCCGAGAGAAGACATCGAGACATCAACACCGGTTGGCGAGGAACAGTCGCAGCCCAGGCGTCGAGACGCCCACCAAGTGCCGGAGCGGTCCAGAGGTCGCCAGCTGAAGGATGGACCATCGCCTCGAGACAAGCTAAGTAGAGACATGCAGGAAGTGTGACGAACCTTGCTCCCCACGATGCAAATCGCCGCGTCAAGCCTTGCGTAGCCTACATAGCTAGGGGGAGGGGAGAGTTGTCTCGTGTGCTCATGTAGAAGTTAACCTGTTAAGCAAAAATAAAACTGACATATGTTAACTCACAAAGAAGGTGAATTTATTTGGTAAATTGGACCTAGGGATAGTAGCGTCAACATATTCCTACGCCCTAACACTGAGAGCTAGCATCCATTGCGGGCGCCTTACGCAGAGAGCAGAATGAATACCTACTTGTACGCCTTAGCACTGGGCAGGTATCAATATATATCTACTATATATATTCCATTATCGAGGTGAAAGGAATATGAGACCATGCTTCGCTTTAACACTCGAATTGATTTGGTATAAAGTAGTCCTCTTTTCTCCCGGAAATAAAACAATTCGTAACTGCAGAGAGGAGAATTGTGCTAATTTAACACATGTAGGTATACTCCTCTGCCTTATGTATTCTCGAGACTAAGGTGCCTGCTTGAGTAGCCAGTTTCACATTCAACTTCTTCTTTTCTTTTTTTTGTAGGCGTGTGGCTTACTTCTGTCCAGGTGTGTATAGCTAACTAGAATCAGCACATTAATTTCTGAATTCAGGTGTTGTCATCACGTAATTTTTTTGATATCCGCTATACTCGTATTCAGCACTCGTCTTGCAACCAGTGAACAATGTGCTCCGTGCTCGATATTGGCATTAAACATTCATATCAACGATATATAGAAAATTACACAAATCACATTAGCCACAAGAAAGAATGGACACTGTTGCCTTACTGTGTACAGTCTGATCATAAAAATCATTAATGCTCAAACGATTGGGAACATGGTGACTGAACGGGTTAAGCATAACATAATTGTACACCTGTTTTAAATTAATTCGCGAAATTCTGACTGGCCTCGTTAAGGGCAGGAACGACTTTACACATACAGCAGTCTACAGATATAAAATTGCTGATGTCTGCAGTCAGTACTGAAGTGAGCTCGAAGGTTTTCTCGAAAATTCCCTTGCCCTAATTATACCGTTCATATTAAAGTACGGCACATTGCTTTAGATCAAATATAACAATGTGAAACTTATGGAAATTCCGCTGAAGCGTTTATACGATTTAATGTATTTCTTCTAAATTTGATGTTTTCACTCAGCAAGCCACAGTTCTAATAATCATCTTCTTGCAAATATATTTGCGTTCTTTCGACTATAATTTGAACAGTGTAAGTAGCGTAAACGAATACGCACTATTAGAGACGATGGTTTACCGCGCGGAAAATCTGACTCTAAGCTAGGATTCAACGTTCTGTGCAGTTTTATTTCATTATTGACCGACATGCATGTATGTAACTACTATTCCATTTCAATGGGTCAATGGGGATTCTGGTATCCTTAAAGTAGAATGTTTGTAATTGGTCTGCAAAGAACTTAGCTTAATAACTTAAACATTTAGGGTAAAAATTCTGATAAAACAAAACGCTAATTGAATGTAATTGGTTCTTAAAATAAGCATGTAATAGTTACACAAAGCTTGATAAGTATTCGTCCAATACACTGTCTAGGCGACAAAGTAACAAACTGGTGTTGAAGTCACTTTAAAAAAAATGTGCCTTCTAAAATGAAGGCACAAAGCTACGAAAGAGCACTAGGAAATCCATTCGTCCAGGTACAAAGACAAAGGCCGACGACAAATGTTCTGCATTAAGTAGGTAGGGGAAAAAAGTGGAGTAGATAATGTATTTAATTTTTTGGCCGTGGAAGCCGACAATGGACTGCATCCCGGAAGGCCAGTTGTGATTTTTTATTTCGCCATGGCGTAGCAGTAGTTCTCTCTCTCTCTCTCTCACTCACTCACACACACACACACACACACAAATCCGTCAGCAGTGCACCACCCCCAAACACTCGCCCATTGCGAATCGATCAGCGTGCCCATATCCAGTTCATCCCATTATTCCATGTCCTGGCTCCGGGCTCCGGGGTCAACACAATGGAGCCCGGAGCACAGCCTGTCCGGTCAGCACCCCTCTTCAACGGTACACTCCCTGCCCGGTCACTGTGGACACCCACGCACCTACTGAACCGTGTCGCGCCTTAACGAGAACTTGTAACATACCTTATTCTCGATAATATCTTGTGGCTAGTAAAATTTTCAAACACTCCAGCTCAGATCCTCTTCCTAAATTGGGTGATTTTACGTGTTACGCATCACAGGTATCTGCCCGCGTATTATAGACGTTCGCTATCAAAGCAAGCAAATTTTCACTGGCCCAGTCAACAAAGATAAATGGCCATTAACGAAAACTCCTAGGTAACCGTCATGAGTGACACAACAGAATGTCTTTTTCCGATGGCGTCAGTTCTAATCGCTCCAAGCCGAGAGATCTGACACAGTGGTAAGACACTGAACTCGCATTCGGGAAGACTCAGTTTCGATTCCCGGTCCATCCATCCTGGTTTCGGTGTTCCATGGCTTCCCGAACTCACTCCCAGACGAATGCAGGGACACTTCCTTTATACACGCTATGGCCGATTCCTTCCCATTTTCTTCCTCTCTGAGTAACTCGCTCCACCTCCATTGACCTAAATAGCCCAATAACTATGAAGCAGAATGTAAATACGGAGCACCTCCCGTAAGTAATACTTACTAGCGGTTTTCTGAAACTCCCTAGTTGTATACACAAGGATTATTGATGTGCCAATGTATGTACTGACTCAATCAAACGGGGAAGATGTGTCTCATGGACAATAAGCCAATAACAACAAGGAAATACTTCAGCTGTGAGCACTATGTTTTAAAACTCATCAGGTTGTTAAGCAGAAAAAAATGGCCCTCAGCATAAGTCACGAAACAATAACGTTTATTGGCCTATCGGAATCACAGGTCCTATGCTACTGTAGTGGATATGTGACATTTTTTAAAATTTTACTCCACTGCTGGACATTTTTGGCAAAATGTATACCGTAAAAATACAATGTGCGAAGAAAATTTGACAACGCATCATGTTGGAAAAGTCTTATGAAACAACTTGCAAAAATTAAGGTAAAATGCTTCCGCCTCACGTTATATCTGATATAGGGTAAAGTGTGAATATTTATATCCTTTAAAAATGTAGCCATAAGAACAAACGTCCGGCTGTGCAAGTTAAATCAGTACATAACATTATTCATTTTATACGAGGTATTAGAACCCGAATCAAAATGTCAGTACGTGAAATGTGTTAACTGAAATAATGCATCAATGACTGTGCTGGTTAAACTACAAATGATTAAAAAAAACATTTACCAAAAATAATACAAGATTGAAAATGGAATCTCAATCAGCCTGTAACACGGGCTCAGAAAATAAATTAAATTTTTGAAATTAATCTGTACCTCACATTAATTTATTCCTTTCAATTACTTTTAACGCACACGATGCATTTAATACAGTAACACAAAACATTTAAAATGGTTCCAAATCACTGAAACAACTGGAAAATGCTGCACTAAAATCGCTGACAGTTTTGTCGATTATTAATTATATTTAGACACCCGGAAATTTCGCGAATTCATTTCAGGACAAGCTAGACTTTTAATGGTTTCTACTACATTTCATAAATCTCATTAACTCTAGGCAATGGTTCACAGTTCATTCGTCTCATTCCTCTAGTTGGCAGCGCTTGTTAAATGGCATTCAATGACTGTTATTTCATTGTCTGATGTGTCTTGATTCAGGTTTACATGCACACGGAAGTATCTGCGAGCGGCCGATAGAAAATAAATTAAGCTTTAATTATGGCATAATTAAAAAACTTCAACACCCAGACGTAAAAAAAGACAGAATGGAAAATGGTGTGCGGGAGAGGTTGGGAAAATATAAGTTATATGGAGGTTTTTTTATTTTTGGTTGAGAGAAGGTATAGGGGGAAAGACGAGGCGCGGAAAGCAGACGAGCAAAAGTAGGTTCTTTCGCCAGGTGTTGATTGCTGATTACCGCCTCATTAAACCCGCCAATGAACGGGCGGTTTGGAGCAGTAGAGTAAAACAGGTGACGGGAGGGCAGGGATCGATAAACGTAGAAGTAGCAACGGCCAGCGGAATGACTTCCGGCCCTCTAGGTTGGCAGCACTGCCGGGGAGTAGCCGCGCATTCGAATGCAAATGGCAGCACGACAGCAGTCCGTGGCACGTGTCCGGACGGCGCGACCCTCACTACAGCAGCAGAGGCTGCCTGCCAGTCGCACGCCCCAGCCGACAAACGGGGCGCCTCGCTGCATTCACTGAACATCCACGACGGCCACTTCACAGGGGTAACGCCAAACAAACCTCGCTCGGTACGTGTCTGTTGACAAAAACACTCGTTTTACATTCACGCATAAATATTCCACAATGTACAAAATACGGGCGTTTGTTTATACACGCGCACGAGCGAACATCGCCGTACACTATTGTATATGTACGAAACAACCAGCCCTGTTAATTCGCGCAAATGTGTCCCGCAGAATACAACTTAACATGAAAAGATATGATTTTGCCACTGTACCCAAACGATAAGAAAATCGTTAATTTAGAGCTTGTGCCGTGTATACAGCACAAAGACGGCGTAAAAAAACCGGCTAAACATTAGATAAAGGGGTATATTTTCTGAATGAACCGTAACCCAGAATACCGTCTGACCCTTGTTTTGTTGTTGTACCGAAAAGAAAGGTTGTTATTAGTACACATGTGAGTAAACACGTCAGTGAAAGAGTAAGACTGTCCNTTTGTTGTTGTACCGAAAAGAAAGGTTGTTATTAGTACACATGTGAGTAAACACGTCAGTGAAAGAGTAAAACTGTCCTACGACGCGTCTATATCTCAGATTGCATACGTTCAAAAATTAATAAAAGTTCTGATTCACTACGCTTAGGGACCTGTGAAATTCGCGTTATTATTAAGCTACGCGCTAGACTTCATCGTTTTATATACATTCGAGCCGGGGTAATTTCTTTATTGGCTTTTGCAAAACTGTCCTCTTTTGACTTGGTTGGATGTGACTGGGCTNCCTACGACGCGTCTATATCTCAGATTGCATACGTTCAAAAATTAATAAAAGTTCTGATTCACTACGCTTAGGGACCTCTGAAATTCGCGTTATTATTAAGCTACGCGCTAGACTTCATCGTTTTATATACATTCGAGCCGGGGTAATTTCTTTATTGGCTTTTGCAAAACTGTCCTCTTTTGACTTGGTTGGATGTGACTGGGCTGTTCCATAGGTAGTTGCCTTGTACGTAGGCAATATGTCTACATACGTGTATGTAAGCTGCTGTTCCCACTGCACAGACAATGGCGGAGGACATTTATTAAACTACAATTACCACGCATTGAAAAACTTACGATACTACATCCGACAATGTGTTCCTGGCAACAGTCGGTGTGAGGTTCCCTACATGAAGTACTGGTATTGCCTACGTGCCTGGGTCCGTATAGCTGTCGCTGCTTTGTACTGTAAAGACTATTGTTTGTGCGCCTAGAAATGTATCGCTGCAGCCGAAGCCTTATGTATGTGCGTTATGTACGAAAGCGGTGGTCCTAGGCAGTTGCAACTAGAGGCCCTGTGTGCTACCTAGGTCATACTTTTAAATAAACAAGCATAAAACGTTTATGGGTTCTGACGGTCCGTATAAACATCTCCCGTCATTAGTATATCAGGTATAGCGAAGTGGGGCAACAGTAACATGTTTGACCCCCATTCGTGAGGACGCGGGTTCGAGTCCTGGTCAACCCAACCAGAATTCGGTTTTCCATGGTTTCCCGAAGTCACTCCAGGCAAACGCTGGGATGGTTCTTTAATAAAGGCCATGGCCGAATCCTTCCTGAGTCCCTTTCAAGTGCCTAGTTGTGTGTTCCTGTGTCTAATGACCTTAAACGCACAAACTAAAAACATACAGTAAGCCAGAACAGTTTTGTAATCTGGTTTCACGGTATCAGCAACCAAATCTCCACAAACGTGAGAATGTTTTGTTAGTTTATCGCAATTGTGTTTATTGCGGGAGCAATCCAAATACTTCTGAAGTTGTACTGTTGAAGAATCAACCTGTTCTGATGTAGGAACTGAGTGCTTTACAGTAGGAACTATGGGGCCATAGTGGTATAGTGGTTAGACTATTTGCCTCCCACCCAGGCCAACCGGGTTCGATTCCCGGCGGGATCGCTTCCGGATTTTTGCATGTGGGAATCGTGCCGGACGATACCGCTGGTCGGCGAGTTTTCTCGGGGATCTCCCGTTTCCCCCTTCCTTTCATTCCGGCGATGCTCCATACTCACCTCGCTTCACTCTCTCGTTGACTCTCAAGACCTCGATGTTAAGAGCCGCCCAAATCTCTCCACTCCATTGTAGGAAATATACATACAGGCACAGACAGGAACGCAAAAGATAATCCTAACATCAACATGTACAATATTTAGAGAGTGTCATCAACCCATCTGATAATTATCGCTGGTACACGAATTTGATTCATAGAACGATATTTCTTTCTCAGAGTATTTACTTGTTGTTAATCCGGCCTTTGGGTGTTCGTTAACAAAATTGTCGCTCTGCCGGTGCGTTGATTGTAGCGTGAGCTGCAAGCGTTCACGAGTAGTGTACCACGGAGGGCCGCCTCCCTGCATGTGGCGCGCACTGCGTGATGCCGGGCACAGCGCGGCGTCTGCTGTGGACCTGATGAATATTCACGACCGGCGTTACATATGTAGGAGCGCTCCCGCCAACTTGAGCAAGTTGCTGGGGACGAATTTCTGCCCCCGCCTCCTCTCGACACGTGCTTTGCAACACTCCGACATTTCCTCGGCGCCGCTGCTGCTTAAAAATTACCCCCGTGACTGGACCAGCTTGGCGGAATGCCTCTCGAATGTGTCGCATCTAACGCGTAAGGAAAGAAATTATCGTTGTCAACCCGTCCATTCATTGCGTACACGAATGTGGACATGCAAGAGAATGATATCCATGAGCGGCGCTGTATACAGTAAGGCGCCAGTTCCCAGTACTCTGAGAGTATTCCTTGTGGCTAATCGTATTTGTGGAATTTTCTACAAATTTCAAAAACCTGCGTGATTAGAACACTTGAACTTAGAAATTAATGCATGACCGAACGGATTAACATAATATTTGGTGTCGTTTTTCGTGCATTTGAAACACAAATCTCGCGCAGTGCAAGATATTTTTGTGCGTAATAGTTTTGCTATTATCCATATAAGACATTCCTTTTAAAAAACTTGAACAGCGAATAGTGACAGATAATACGCGATGTCTCAATATTTGGCAATCATCATTAAATCAAAATAGAATCAGAAACCTCAAGGATAAAATATAAAATTCCTTCAACTGCGATTGAATGATTGACGAAGTACTATACGAATAGTAGGCGTTGAGCAAGCGTTTTATATATATGCGAAAGTGTGTTTGGATGTTTGGTTGTCTCTCTTTCAGGTCGCAACGGAGCAACGGATCGACGTGATTTTTTGCACAGAGATAGTTGGAGGACCGGGAAGTGACATAGGCTACTTTTTATCCCAAAAAAATATCTTATTTAAATTTATTATTTNGGATGTTTGGTTGTCTCTCTTTCAGGTCGCAACGGAGCAACGGATCGACGTGATTTTTTGCACAGAGATAGTTGGAGAACCGGGAAGTAACATAGGCTACTTTTTATCCCGGAAAAATATCTTATTTAAATTTATTATTAAAATTCTTTATTTAAAAATAAAAAGTACACAAACGGAATAACAATACGTCAACAATGTAACGTCGCAACCGATCANTAAATTCTTTATTTAAAAATAAAAAGTACACAAACGGAATAACAATACGTCAACAATGTAACGTCGCAACCGATCAACAGATCGACGTCATTTATTGCACAGAAATAGTTGGATGGCTGAGCGTTGATATTGGCTACTATTTATCGCGAGAAAATATCTCAAAAACGTTACTTTCGCGAGTCGGTTTACCGTACGTGGACGTGGTGAGCAAGGGGGGATGGGGGGCTTATTAAAAAAATCCTAAACAATAATTCCGTAGTCAATGCGAGCGGAGCCGCGGGCACAGCTTGTGTGTGTGTGTGTGTGTGTGTGTGTGTGTGTGGGTGGGTGTGTGTATTCCTTCCATGCATGTCTGAAGCTACTGTTCCAATTCATTGGGCCAATGAGTATTTTCATACTCTAAAGCAGTGTTTTTCAACCTTCTTGAATACGCGACCTCTTTNCCAATTCATTGGGCCAATGAGTATTTTCATACTCTAAAGCAGTGTTTTTCAACCTTCTTGAATACGCGACCTCTTTTCTGTGCAAGGTAGTCGCGAGCGCTCTGCAAGTAGTAATGTATATTCTTTGCCGCGGGGAGNATACGCGACCTCTTTTCTGTGCAAGGTAGTCGCGAGCGCTCTGCAAGTAGTAATGTATATTCTTTGCCGCGGGGAGGGCGCGGGAGGTGAGAGGACGTCAGCGCCCCGCGCCGCAGGAACGTTCGCACGCTTTTTTTCGCTGTCAGTTGCCCGAGTGCGCCGACGAGTATAGACGTGATCGTATTGTTTTTCCGCTTCGCTCCGAGCGAGCATAAAATGGATAGGTTTCTCAAAAGATCTGCGCAGCCCTCCACGTCTGGTACAAGTGGCAGTAGAGGAAGCTAATCAAAACCGAAAATAAATAGACATTATGAAAATTACTTGAAATATGGATTTACTGTCCTGAATAATAAACCTCAATGTATAATTTGCGGTGAAGTATTATCACGTGAGAGTATGAAACCATCAAAGCTTATTCGTCACCTCTCAAAATTGCAAGGAAGCTGATAAATCGTTGGATTTCTTTGAACGAAAGCTGAAAACCCTTAACCAGCAGCAAAATACTATGATTCAGTAATACAATAGTATTGTTATTTGTTGATTAAAAACAACATTTATATATATAATATTTTACTCAATTATTATTTTGTTTTTCTTATTGTTGTTGTTTGTTTTTAGTTATCCAGTGTCAACGAGAACGCATTCTTAGCTAGCTACCGAGTCGCATACCGAGTCGCTAAAGCAGGGAAGCCGCATACAGTTGCAGAGAATCTTATATTGCCAGCAGCCCTGGATATGGTTGAAATAATGTTAGGTACNAGTATTGTTATTTGTTGATTAAAAACAACATTTATATATATAATATTTTACTCAATTATTATTTTGTTTTTCTTATTATTGTTGTTTGTTTTAAGTTATCCAGTGTCAACGAGAACGCATTCTTAGCTAGCTACCGAGTCGCATACCGAGTCGCTAAAGCAGGGAAGCCGCATACAGTTGCAGAGAATCTTATATTGCCAGCAGCCCTGGATATGGTTGAAATAATGTTAGGTGAGCAGGAGGCAAATAAGCTAAAAAGCATACCACGTTCTGATAATACTATTGAACGCAGAATAAACGATATGGCCAGTGACATTCGAGAACAAGTAGTCGAAAAATTAAAGAAGAGCCCACATTTTGCTTTGAAGTTTGACGAATCTACTGATGTTTCAAATTATGGGCAATATGTGGTATTTGTGCGCTATTAAGCAGATTAAAGTATCACAGAAGACATTTTNACGTTCTGATAATACTATTGAACGCAGAATAAACGATATGGCCAGTGACATTCGAGAACAAGTAGTCGAAAAATTAAAGAAGAGCCCACATTTTGCTTTGAAGTTTGACGAATCTACTGATGTTTCAAATTATGGGCAATTTGTGGTATTTGTGCGCTATTAAGCAGATGAAAGTATCACAGAAGACATTTTATTTTGCAAAGCACTTCTTGCGAACACTACAGGCCAATGTTTGTACGACATGTTTTTAGAAAGCACTCGCGACTACGAGATTGATTGGAGAAAATGCATTGCCATTTGTAGCGATGGCGCTAAAGCTATGACTGGCAACAAGAGCAGACTCGTTGCAAACTTAAAATCAATAATGCCAAATGTTTCATGACACACTGCTTTCTTCATCGACAAGCTCTGGCAGCCAAGGTTTTACCTTCTGATTTAAATGATGTGCTTAAAGAGGTGATCAAAATTGTGAACTCTATTAAATGTAAAGCCTTGCAAACTCGACTGTTCAGAATGGTTTGTGAAGACATGGGTTCGCTCCATCAAAATCTCTTTAATCGTACAGAGGTCAGGCGGCTATCCAAAGGAAAGGTATTGACAAGAGTTCTGGAACTAAAAGTTGAATTGTTAATGCTCTTACATGATGATAAATCTGAATATGCGAATTATTTTTGTGATCCTGTTTGGTTATTAAAATTAGCATTTCACGCTGATCTTTTTAACCACCTAAATATTTTAAACATGAGCCTCCAAGGGAGAGAAGAAAACATTCTTACAACCCAGGATAAAATCAAAGGATTCCTCGCAAAACTTGGTTATTGGTCAACGTCTTTACAAAAAATGATGTATGAGTCTTTTCCTTGCTTTCAACGTCTTTATAAAAATGATGTATGAGTTTTTCCCTTGCGTTCAGAAGATTGTCGAAGGAACTGCAACGGACCAATCGTTGGTAGTAAATTCTCATATTCCTTGCATGATACAGAGCTTGCATAATTTGGAAGAGAAACTATTAAGTTACTTTCCAGAACTGGACACTGAAGCTGACAATGGGCATAGATGGACACTAAATCCTTTCTTGGATATGTCAGTACAATTGGCTGATCTAACCACGAATATGAAGGAAAATCTTACAGATTTAGCTGCTGACGTCACGCTTAAATAGGAATTTAATTCCCAAAATATTGAGGTTTTCTGGATGAAGATAAAACAAAAATATTCAGAGCTGGCAAGGGACGCTTTAAAATTATTAGTGCCATTCGCCACTTCCTATCTATATGAACTAACGTTATCTTCTATGGTGAACATAAAAACTAAAAAGTGAAATAAGCTCCAATTAGAAAATGATTTGATTATATGCGTCTCAAAAATATAACACGATTCGACAAATTATTAAAAAATAAACAGGCACAGCCTTCTAACTAAAATTTCAGTTTTTTATTGTGGTGTATGACCTTTAACCCTTGCCTTTTTCTTTTACCTGGCTTGCGACCGCGACTCGCCGAACAAGGCTTTGCGACCCCCCTGGGGGTCGCGACCTACAGGTGTGATTGCTCTGCAAAGAACTTAGCCGAGTCAAGCTCTTGATCATCCAATCAGAAAAGGGTAAACCAGTTAAGTGTTATCGAAGTTATGTTGGCTAAAATAATTCTCGAGGATTTGACGTAACTGGCATGACGCGATTTTATCACAGAGTAAATAAGAATACAGAGATGGAACAGTCTCTTATACCGCGAACCCCAGCCGCACAATTCAGCAACATGGCGTCTTTTGCCAGCAAAATGTTGGAAAGCTATTCGCCAATGAGCACCTGGTAACCTACACGCCAACCTGTAACCCAGCCAATAGGGAAGCTTTAGCAGCATATAGTAACCAGTCAGACATAAGACCCGTTCTCAGAGCCTCGCGCAGCCGTCCAGAGAATGGGTACGTCCACATCAAAAAGAACCGCCACCCCGGTTCGTCTCTGAGTATTTACCTACATCTATGGTTTTATTTGCATTTAAAGAATCTTTTTGAATGTATTATGGTAACATTATTTCCATTGTAATATTTTTGCCACTCTCAGAGACACTCGCAACGGGTACGTCCCGCGAATGGCGGTAGGCATGCATCGTCTAATGACCTTGAAAGACAACTAGTGTTCCGGTTAAAATAGGACTGGATTGGACACTTGCTGAATATACACATTTGCTGATCGATTGAATACATTTCCTGTGGTTCGGTGCCTAGCAGCGGTGGTAGTTTTTTATTTTACCCTTTAGAGAAGGTATTTGATGGAAAAATGGACATGATAAAGCGGGGGTGTTCACATTTTGTTCCTCTTTGAGGAAGCTGTGGCGACCTTAATTTTGTTCAGACTTGATCGGTGGGGAGGTGAGTGCGTGTATATCGCCGTTGGCTCGAAAGTGCGGGGAGGTAGGGGCTGACGACGGCGCGCGGTTTGCTGTAGGCAAACGCGGCGTTGCGGCTCGTGCACAATGCGCCGTAAACAGGAGCGCGGCGTTTTGAGAAGGCCGTGATTTACCGGGCCGCTTGTTCGCCTAACAAACTGCTGCACGTCTCCGGCGACNCCGGCAGCCACGTCTTCCGCGCTATTTTCTCTCTCGAACCCCCTCCCCGCACATCACGACCCCCTCGTAGCGCCAGCATCGCAGGATTGCTCTCCGCGTTGGATGGCTGAGTGGCGTGGCTGGGCCCTGTTTGTCGAATGCGGGGCCGTAAACCGCCGGCGACCAGCTTGTTTAGGGGTGGGGGAGGGGGAGGAGACTTCTCCATTAGCGATTTGCATTGTTAGGGCAAGGCTTTTTACAAGCTCTTAGTGCTGACTTGTGCCGTCGGGAATGAACGTCTGGAACATACGACACATGTATGCAGATAATGGCCATAACACATCCAGGATTACAATTTTCGTTTTCTTGTTTTGATTTCTGTTCCCAGAACTGATGTGGGTTTCTTCCAGTACTCCAATTAACGCACAGTACTTCTGGAAATACTACATCTATGTTCTACTTATTGATTGTAGTTACAGGTTTTATTCACAATTTCACTGTGTCGTGGTTACACATAAAAATATTAGTTTGCTCTATTTTCTCGTTTTTGTGCCTTTACGACCTCATATGTCTACTGGTATATTCGACCTATATGTAAAGCACGCTTGTTATTCAAGGCATCAAATTGTGTAAAAATTGCATCTTCTTCCGCCATTTCTGTTTTTAGTGCTAGGTACCCCAAAAATGATAGGCCTCGTGCTGCTGTNTCTGTTTTTAGTGCTAGGTACCCCAAAAATGATAGGCCTCGTGCTGCTGTTATCTCGTGAACTGTATTTGTGGAAACCACGCATTTTTATTGAGAAAACATTTTGTGCTCGACATTAAAAAAAAATTTAGTAGATGACATGAATTTCTTGTAAATATTATCTTAAAAAAAAATGTTACACTGCAAAGTCACAGCTCTAAAACATGAACCAATTTATACTAAGAACGAAATTCACTTGTATTTAAAACTGTCATGTAAAATATTTCTGCCTCTTACTCCGANGAACCAATTTATACTAAGAACGAAATTCACTTGTATTTAAAACTGTCATGTAAAATATTTCTGCCTCTTACTCCGAGTTAGGACAGGTGGCTGCATTTCAAATATACAATATCTTAAGAATAATTTAGTTACGCTCTTAACAACAAAATTTCGTCCGTGGGAACTAACTAGCAAGGTAAAACTCATCGTTTTCTACTATATTCAATACAGTTTTTTATGGAGGTCTTCTAGATGTTTAGCTGTCTTTTGGTATTCCGGAAACCAATAATCCAATTTGAATAAAACGTCTCATTTATAAAATGTCAGAGGTGGACATCAAATATTTGAAGTTGTAACATCTTTGTTCACTTATACAGAAAGAGAACATTTACATGAATTCGCAAGCTCGTTCCATGGCATTTTAACTTCGGTGTTCTTGGGTTGTTTGGGAATATTACTAACGGGGTAAGCCTGTTCAGTTTGTTAGTCTGCTCGTAGAGAATGTTTTACATAAATTACTGAAAGTATTCACTATTATATTTATGCGTGGCTTTTAATTTCTCTTGCCAAATATAAATCTTTATGGTCTAAAGAAATATACGCGTAATGTCCTTTCGAGTGCATAAGCATGAAATAAATATGGAAAAAATTGGGCTCCATGTTTTTCTCAGTGCTTCATGGAGGTCATTTATCCTCACGGTAATTTAATTATTTAATTACTGCAAAACGACTACGGTATTTACCGAAACAACATTTTGCCCATGGAAATGGCCTACTGCATTTACGCTCATGGAATTAATTAAATTTGTGCGCACAGAAAAAATTAATGTCATATTTTCTTTATTTTGTTCTTGTAGTCTTTCATTTCGAAGTTGATAGACTTGTTTCCATATTCATAGTATGTCGTTCCGCTTTTGTGTGGGCAAGTTAGAGACAACGATGCAAGTCTGTTGGCAATACAAGGAACATCTCATACTCCAACCTTTATGTCATAATTTAATGAGAGTGGAATGTCAACAATTTTCCTGACAATTCTGTCTCGAGTCAGCGGAATTGCCCCCCAATCATTACTATTCATACTTAAACTGGAATTTAGAAAAATATGCTATCGCATTGTTCTTACGCACTAAAGGCTTTTAGGTATTAATTTGGCGCCATTGTGTGAGTCGANAGAAAAATATGCTATCGCATTGTTCTTACGCACTAAAGGCTTTTAGGTATTAATTTGGCGCCATTGTGTGAGTCGATATCAACTTTGTAGGAGTTCAGTTCATATGGGATACCCGTTTTTTCTACGCTATCACTCTAACAAAAGTAAATTAAAACTGATAATAGTCAGTAATAGCAACTGCATGTAGAATATACGGCAGCCAAACGCTATGGAGACGAATATTCAATTTTCTGGAAGAAACATAAGCAAGTCCTTTTGTGGTTTTAACATCACCTCGCGTACTGTCAGTTACGTGTTTACATACAATTTAATAATTTGCCGTAACATGCATAATGAAGTGGTGTAATGTACAATAATGCCTTCGTTGACCTCGTTGAGTATACACCTGTTATCATGTAACGAGTAGAGCCAGAAGTTGCTATAATGGANCTAATGCCTTCGTTGACCTCGTTGAGTATACACCTGTTATCATGTAACGAGTAGAGCCAGAAGTTGCTATAATGGAAACAGTTGTTCATTTATTCGAAAAGAATCCACTCACGTAAGATAAGTCACGGAAGCTGCTGGCAAAAACTCCACATAGCTACTGTTTGTTAAAATGCTTACGTATTTTTTTATATAATGCTTCCTTGCCTCTTTGCAGTGCACTTAACTGATATGTACGTTTTTCCCAGCTCTGCTGGTGATTATAGAACGTTAAACGGTTTCCCTATAATTTTGTTGGTGGAAAGTTTGTAGTGAAATTGAATGCAGGGATCTATAGAGGGAACATAGTTTTAAGGTGCAGTTATATTTCGCGATAGTATTTTGACACTCGATATACTTAAAAACGTTGTAAAGTAGTTTAGTTTCCTTTATTTGTTATATTACGATTGGTTTTATTTGCTTGACACGAATTACGGACGTTCATTGCCAAACTTATCAATTTTTGAGTGGCCCAACCAAAAAAAAAAACTGCTTGTTATGTTATCAGAATGCAGTGGAAACATGCAAACTGTTTCTGTGTGCTTATAATATTAAAGTATAGGTACCTAACAGTTATAATTGCTGGCGAAAAATTACTAAATGTTTATAATGACAGCTTGAAAATGCCGCATTTTTGTCACTGTTTAAGGGTGGGTAGGTAGGGCTTAACGTCTCGTTGACATCGAGGTCATTATAGACAAAGCAAACCGCTCAGAGAAGCAGGAACGGACAAGGAATACACTATGACCTGCATCAAGGAGCCATCCCACCATTCGCCTGGAGTAATTTCGGAAGGCCATGGAAAACCGGAATCAGTATGGCCGCAGTTCCCTATGAGGAAACAAAACAGACGACGAGTGCATACTAATTACAGCAGACTGATTAACAACACCCTCATGAACTGGCACAGTCTTCCAACAAATTATTTCACGTGGGTCCATATCAGCCAAACTGGTAAATGCAGGCACACCAGTGTTATGAAGCTTACGAAAAAAAAAAAAAAATTCCAAAAGACTACTTCCCGCTCGTGCAGTTATACACTGCAAACCAAATCTGTACATGTAAGGCAAGAGAACATAACTTTCTTCGACACTTGCGACCTCTCGACACCATGTAGTGTCGTCCTTATTAACATCATAATTATAACTAAGAATATTACGATGCACTTTACGTGGATAATAAGATCTTCTGGTACGATATTGTATACGTGGCATGATGGACGTCATTCCTAAGAAAGCTCACTGACGTACGCCACACTTCTATAAGTGTTTGGTGCAAGGGAACTGCTAGGGGCCTGTATGTCCGTTCTTAGCGTAACTGAAATAGTGAATGAGAGTTACGACACTATTGCACGGAGCATGCAACTGATACGAGAATCCCATAGATAATTTGTTGGAAGACTGTTCCTGTTCATGAAGGTATGGTGGTGTTAATCAGTCTGCTGTAATTAGTATACATTCATCGCCTGTTTTGTTTTCTCGGAAGATCAAGTTTGAGCTTGGTGATGAGATATGCATTTATAGGAAGTTGGTTGGTTCAGTTGGAGATTTGCATATTATTGGTCACGTGGAGCTTGTGTACAACGTATGAAAGAGAACAAAGTTTGTTTTAAAGAAATCGGTTCAAAGGTTCTAATTCTGTTGTAACATAACCTCAATTCCAATACCAGCGGCTAGCCAACCTAATACTACTGTTGGCTGCTGCGTCCACCTAAATTAACATGGGAACGATAACATTGTAGATAAGATATTTTAACCTTGGTTTCTTATCTCGTTTACTACCCNCACCTAAATTAACATGGGAACGATAACATTGTAGATAAGATATTTTAACCTTGGTTTCTTATCTCGTTTACTACCCGCTAGGGTTGTTATCTTTTCGTCGTTGTTATCTATGGGATTCTCGTATCAGTTGCATGCTCGGTGCAATAGTGTCGTAACTCTCATTCACTATTTAAGTTACGCTGAAAACGTAGGTAGATAAGAGGTTNACATGCTCGGTGCAATAGTGTCGTAACTCTCATTCACTATTTAAGTTACGCTGAAAACGTAGGTAGATAAGAGGTTTTAACCTTGGTATCTTATCTCGTTTACTTCCCGCTTCGGTTTTTATCTTTTCGTCGTTGTTATCTATGGGATTCTCGTATCAGTTGCATGCTCCGTGCAATAGTTTAGGGGATTAAAAAAATTCTTTGTGATATGAGAGACTCGCTGAGAGTTGTATTCCGGACCGTCCAAAGCCAGACTGGGAACGCTCATAATTGTTTTCTTTGAAAACGTGCTCAGTATAGTTCTCGTGGCAGGTAGACAGGAACATTAATCTGCTCCTACGACGACGAAGCAGCAGTGTCGGTGGCGGAGCTGTGGAGATAGCTCCCGTGCTGCCTCCCTCGCCATACAACTTGCGGACAAGAGAGCGCAGTTTAATTAAAGCGACTCGTCGACTCCACGGAGAGTCGACGGGATTGTATCAGCTGGATGCTTAACCCCGCCTCTATCTTCTCTTTGGCCACTCTCCGAACCCGAGCTGTGATTTCCGGTACTGAAGAAATGATCCCTGGAAATCACTTTCATACCCTGCCACTGGCTGATAAAATTATACCAAATAAGAGCTAGACAGTTTTTTTCTTTTATATGCGACATGTCTTTAACATGCTTAGCATAACTGTCACAGTCTAAAAAAATCTTTCGTGAAGTTACCACCTCATTGTATACGCGTCTTGAGAAAGCACGAGTGGTAATTTGTTCCGCTACATCCATGGTAGTTTTCCTATATTTGTTCAGGAAATAATTAGTTGCTTAGTTAAATTCCTGATTTTTAATAGTCTCATTTCTTTATTTGCATCCTGATATATGGAGAATTTTCTATCCAACGTAAATGTTAAAATCTTCCGTTACAGTTTAGGAACTTAACTGAAAAAATGTTCACGAATCCACGATTTTATTGTCCCCGTATTTGTACAACTTCAGCATATTTCATTCGCATTAAAAGTGAATCAGACTAAGTGGACTAGAATATCAAAGTACGTATTTCTGTAAATGGTGTGCTAACAACATGTGAAAAGTTTTCACGGATTCGAAAGTTTTGGTGTCCTTGAGAGTCCTATGTAGGGCCTGGAGTTATTTTGTTCATTCGAGGTACAGAAGCAAAGAAGCGATAAGGGCGACACCGACCCCGGTTCATCTAAAACAATGTTCTTAAATGGCGAGCTGTGTTCCGGTTGTACCGCTGGAACTACGGGACTTCAAGCAGCGACCCTATAATTTTATTAGTGCTAAGTCTATAGTAATGCTCAGTACATTCCCCATTACCAGTTCTGAGTGTTTCGGATCAGTACATTTTGCTATATGGCTATGTTGGAAAGCTCGGAAATAGTGTTTGTAATGTGGAAAGTAGTCTTCGTACCTCGTATCAAGTTAATTTTCTTTTCGTAGTTGAAGCCCCAGGTACGTAGTCCTACTAATAAACGTCCTGTGTTGGAATTCAACAATGTGTTACAACGCAGCTGCATGTTCTCTCTCTCTCTCTCTCTCTCTCTCTCTCTCTCTCTCTCGCATATGCCCTCAGTTTACTTTCAGTGAATCGCTCTAGGAACTAATGGCTGGGACTAAGGGTTATTCTACTCAGGTTAGGAACAAAACTAATTTTCTTATGGGAGAGTTTGGCATAAGTAAAATTTCCGCCGCTAGGTGCGCAGAGTTCCAAAGAGGTATCTTATAATTAGAATTTTAAGCTATAATAATACACGCGAATTATAAAAAGAAAGATATTTCATAGTTAAGCAGATATTTTATATTCTATCTACAGTAATTGCAATTATTTTGTTTTTTAATGTACACAATAGAGAAAATCCGGTACACACGCGACACTAGTACTTACCTAGTGCCGAAAAATTTTAATTCTGAAACTAAAAGCATTGAGCTTCCCAACCTGAGTAGAATAAACCTTACCGGGACAGCAAGATTAAGTGCAAATTTGTATAAATCACAGTGATTTTTATTTTGTGAAATAATTAGGGAAGCTGTTTTGTTTATATTAGTAACGTCTATTTTATGGTGAAATTAAGGTGGCCAGCCTTTTCTTATACACTAAAGAGCTTTTTTTTTTTTTTTTTTTCTTGGCATAGGCGTGCGTATGCAAATAACAGAGTTATGGAATCAATAAGAGTAACGCGATGCGGTCGGCAGCTAGATAGCTAGATCGGTTACTGCTGCTACAATGGCAGGTTATAAAGATTTGAGTGAGTTTGAATGTGGTGTTATAGTCGGCGCACGAGAGATGGGACATTAACAACGTTAATGAGAGAGATTACGTCAATTAATCTGGTCAAACGAGCTGTGATCGGCGATTTAAATTTAGGAGTCCAGAAAATATAGAATATGTTCAAAACGAAAATATAGAAGGAAAATGACACATTCAAGAATTTGAAAGAGAAAATGACCGCGATTATAACGTTCGTATGACGTTCGCATTACATATAGTTTTCAATTAATTGAATTTAGTAAAGTCTGAAGAAAGATTTGATTATGTGAAAGGGCCTTGTATTAACAATGTATAGAAGTTCTTATAAAACGCAANGTAAAGTCTGAAGAAAGATTTGATTATGTGAAAGGGCCTTGTATTAACAATGTATAGAAGTTCTTATAAAACGCAATATACAGTCATACTTACATTGCATATTTTAATATTTTAGTTGATAAATAAGTTATATTCAAAACATATTAATTTTGGCATACAGACACGCCGGATTATAAAAAACCATTTCAGGTAATATGTAGTCTACATTAAATGTGTCTTATTGAGTTGGAAAATANGACACGCCGGATTATAAAAAACCATTTCAGGTAATATGTAGTCTACATTAAATGTGTCTTATTGAGTTGGAAAATACACAACAGTAAAATTAAATACAATAACAATTGTAAGTAATAGCCTTTTATTAACAATTAACAGAAGTTTTTCATGAAATCCAAAATACAGACAGATTTCAAGTAAATATTTTATATGTGAATATTTTCAAAACAGACTAATCCTGACACACAAATTCACGAGATCATAAATAATCGTTGCAGATAATTTGTACTCCAGCTACGTTCTTAAAAATCTAATATGTACATAACTGCATTTTGTCAATACATTTGTATTTTAAGTTTACATATGCCTTATTTATGCGTATTTTTTTCATAGTATTGACGTTCACCATTTGTACGTTTTAAAAAAACAATTGATAATTAAATTTGAGTAATTGTTAACCAATATTTTTTAAAGAATTCATNCCATTTGTACGTTTTAAAAAAACAATTGATAATTAAATTTGAGTAATTGTTAACCAATATTTTTTAAAGAATTCATTGTGCATTTTTATATTGTTAGGTGTTTATATGTAAACTAAGCGTGCCATTTTAGACCTTATTGTACGATTCGTTTAAAAATTGCGCAAAATATTATTTCAATATTTGGTATATTCTTTATTTCAAAATCNGACCTTATTGTACGATTCGTTTAAAAATTGCGCAAAATATTATTTCAATATTTGGTATATTCTTTATTTCAAAATCTGAACATAGTAATAAGGATGAAAGAACTTTACACTGTCATAGGTTTTCATCCTGCAATTAATAATATTCTTTATAAACTGTGAATGTTCTTATATTTCTAAACTAGTAAGAAAGTTTTGATGGTGCATATTAATATATATTTTTNCTTTATAAACTGTGAATGTTCTTATATTTCTAAACTAGTAAGAAAGTTTTGATGGTGCATATTAATATATATTTTTCGTAAATTAGGTATTTCATACAGGCTAACTAATAAACATAGTTTACCATTAGTTTAGCCAAATATGGGACNATTTTTCGTAAATTAGGTATTTCATACAGGCTAACTAATAAACATAGTTTACCATTAGTTTAGCCAAATATGGGACTTCAGCGGCCTGTTAATTGAGTGGTTTTAAACAATTAAAGTACTTGTATGACTTGTGTTTTAGGCCCCTGGTGTAATTTTTATACCATTTAGTGTACTTATTAAAAATTAATGTATTACTACTATTGTCGTTTTTTCATTCCCTTGACTCAGCGAATAGGGTTTCCTGACGGAATCAGTAGGAAAATGGTCCGCGCACACACTGTAAATCATATTTATATACACATCACAACATTTTTTTTTAACTGCTTGTCTAAGTTGTGTAGCTGGCATTTCTGGAACTATTGTTAGCAGCTATAAACGAAAAAAATTTAACAAGTTTCTAGTTAAACGTACATTATTTGAATACAGTGTTTACCAACTTGTTTCTGTCCTAGTGAGATCTAAAATATGACACCGGAAAGATTTTAAACCGTGTTGTTAAAAGCTATAAATCTCACATATTCCGCCTGTCATTTTTATCTTTAAAACATTGTCGAATCGCTTTTAATTCTTACGATTGTATGGTTGCGCGGAATCTACGGAGGTATCCGTCACACCAGACCGCGAGAGTTCAGCACCGACGGTTGTCTCGCCAGAATCGGCGAGCTGTCCTATATTCTCTTTTATCGTATTTGCAAACATACTTGGAGAGATTAGTATGTAGGTGTCACTAATGAATTGACAGTGGTTTAAACAATGGAGCCAATAAGGTTGTTTTTAGCCTACTTTCCGAAGAAAATAAATGTTTATGAGATCACTTTCCTGTGTGTGTGTGTGTGTGTGTTTGTAAGTATGTGTGTCCCCCCTTTCAATTTTTGAATGCGTGTACCGACATATAGTAAACCTATAGTACTTGATAAGGCCACCTGACTTCTATAGTTTTCGACCACGTCAGACAGTTACTTTCGGAATGTCGGCTATTTTAAAATTTGAGGTTATATGTCATATTTCGGGAACCCGTAAACAGATTTAAACTAAATATTGCGTTTTGGCGGAGCATTGTGTAAGCATGAAATTTTGAGATTGATTTTTTTTGTCCGCCATTGTGGAAAATAGCACAAAATAAATAAATAAAGATTTTCCATTATATTTCGAAAAACATGAAACCAATTCTCACCCAATTGGGCAGGTAAGTAATGCTATAAAATGCCAAGTAAACATTAGTGATTGAACATAATTAGATACTAATTTTCCAAATGTTGGCCATAAAATTTTTTATTTATTTGGTATATCTGCCCTACCATTTAAACAATTTCGTACACAATTTTGTGCTTTGTAAGTGTATGTTGGAAGCATCATATATATCAACACATAACCACTTTTGTCGGCCATTTTGGAAGATAGCGCCATGCGAATAAATAAAGTTAATACATTATGTCTCGGTAAGAAATATACCTTTTAAAACCAAATTTGACCAACAAGTAGTACTAATGCAGATGATAAGTAATATGTTTTAAGCATGCCATACNGACCTTTTAAAACCAAATTTGACCAACAAGTAGTACTAATGCAGATGATAAGTAATATGTTTTAAGCATGCCATACACTTGTTTTCGAAATGGTGGCTATATAGTTATTTTAGCTTAGAATGCAATATCGTCGAAACCATGTAATCAATTCCAACTTATCTTTGTATGCTGGCGGTAGGTATTACGAATATTAACTGTATCTACACGAATCATCTCTTGTTCTCTATTTTGTAAAGCGACATGCGAATAAATAAAGTTTTTATGTCATATCTCGGGAAATAATTGACAGATTCCTACCAAATTTGGCAAACAAGAAGTACTGCAGCGGTTGGTGTATACTGGAATATTTTAAGTTCACCAGGCATTTATTTTCAAAATGGTGGCTATATAAATATTTTAGCTCAGTATATTTTATCAACGAAACAAATCCCAACTTATGTTTGTATGCTGGCAGTGCCTAATACAACCATCAAATATGTCTATGCAGAGCCTCATTTCTCTGCCATTTTGTAAACCACCAATAAATAAAGAAGTTTTTTTCTCATGTCTCGGGAAACAATTAACACTTTCTTACAAAATTTGGCGAAGATGTTGTAGTGTGGTAGGTCATATTAATATATGTATGTTTTAAGTATGAGACACTTATTTTCAGAATGGCGGCTAAAAAATTATTTTAGTTTTGTGTGCTATATCTACGAAGTTATGTAATATATTTTAACTTAACCTCGTATATTGGCAGTATACAATCATCGAATGTCCTTCTACATTACTTTTTTGTAAGGTTTTGGAGGTTTTAAGCCATATCTCGAGGACCAATCAACTAATTCTCACCGAATGTTACACTGGAACATTTCCAATAATTTTTACCAAATTGTGCACACTATAAATGCTACAGAAGCCTATGTAAACTTGCACGATTTAAATTGCTCGCAATTGTTTATACACGCTCTGTGTTCAAACGTAATAAACAGGAGGAACATAAGGATGGAATCATGAGTAAATCAGTACCAAGACTTAAAACTATGGCAGCGGCCAATAAAAAATGACACTGGCTTGAGAGTCTAGAGGACTGTAAAGTCTAACCTGCTGTTATTGATTGAGAGTACTTCAGGAGATGTTATATAGGACGTGAACCAACTGCGGGGTCGCGGTGGTACAGTAGACACACCACTCGCCTCGCCGGGTTCGATTCCCGGAGAGGCCACCGGAATTTTCGCAAGTGGGAAACGTGGCGGAAGTTGTCGTTGGTCGACGGGTTATCTTGGAGTAATGCCGTCTCTCGTGCCCCTGCATTCCGCCACTGTTCCATCTCCACCTCATTTCACCCTCACCGGTCCTAAGGATCCCACTGCTAAGCCCCGAATAAAATCTCTCAACCCACGCAACTTCATATTTGTTAATTCTCTGAAGGTAAAGAATTTGCCCTTTTAATAGTGCTTTTATTTGGACCTTCTTATAATTTGACAGCTGAGACTTGCCATTGAACCCGTCATTCAGTCATAGGCGTAAAACGAAGCTACAAGTATTTCCAAGTATTTATAGATACGAAATATTATGCCAAGTTTCGTTGCTTCTATCTATTGGTAATATTTGAATATATTTAATCACTGGTGCGTATTGGGGCCGCGGTGGTTGAGCGGTTAGTCTGCTCGCCTCCCACCAAGGCGAACCGGGTTCAATCCCCGGCCGGGTCACTCCTGGATGCCGCTGGTTGAAGGGTTTTCTCGGGGATCTCCCGTTTCTCCCTCCCTTCCATTTCGGTGCTGAGCCATTCTCACCTCAATCACCCTCATCAGCTCTCAAGACTTCGATGTTAAGAGCCGCCCAAATCTCTTCACTCACTCACTGATACGTATTAGGCGACAGGGGTGTACACGTCAAGAAATACTGAGCCTTCACCCACGCGGTACATTCCTTCCACCCTGCACCCCCGGGCGCTGCTGCAGCTATTCCCCTGCGATGAAAAGAACTTCGTTTGATGTCGGCGTGGCGCGCACTTCCGTCTCAACCGCTGCTCCCTCGCGGTGGCGGGGTCTCCTTACACGCTCGTCTCCGCGGCCGCCGCACTCTAAAAATTAAACTGGAAGCATGGTGCGAGAGATGGGTTGAGCCATGTGTGCCCCCGCCAATTTCTTTAATGACCGACCTTCTCAGTGGCGACTGATGATTGCGATGCATGATCAAACGCTGCCCNTCCTTACACGCTCGTCTCCGCGGCCGCCGCACTCTAAAAATTAAACTGGAAGCATGGTGCGAGAGATGGGTTGAGCCATGTGTGCCCCCGCCAATTTCTTTAATGACCGACCTTCTCAGTGGCGACTGATGATTGCAATGCATGATCAAACGCTGCCCTTTTTTTTTCCCCTGACTTGTGGAATGTTTCCTCCAGCTCTTCCAGGCACAGGGGCTGCGGTTGACGCCGCAGCGGCTGGAGCGCTCGGTCTCCGCCTGGGCGGAACCGGGTTCGATTCCCGGCCAGGTCACCGCGGTCACCGCGGCCCCTAAAAGTGCGATTGGTAAAATATATTCATTATAGCAAGTTACACCCATGGTTACTTTCCGACACTTTTTCGGGGTTACTTTCCGACACTTTTTCGGGAAAGAGTCAGATGTGGAGAGGTTTGGGCGGCTCTTGACAACGAGTTTTTGAGAGCCGAAGCGGCGAAAAGATCCTGTACACTGTCTATTCGAGCTTGCACAATACTGCCCCAATTGCCATTTCGCTCTTGAGACCTTAATTTAATAGTACTACTGAAACTTATGGTACCCATTTCATATATAATTTTTCTGTACTTTACTTCTTTCTTTTTTCTTCTCTCACCGACGCTTCTTCAACGCAAAATACACAATCCCTCTTAACGTCAAACAATGGTTATGTGGAACACAATGTTAATTTTTTCAACGCAACATCATTTACATACGTTCTTCCTTTTTATACCTTACTTTCTTTGTCTATTGTACTTTTTCTGATTGTAAATTTTTCGACATAATGTATGTACAGTGACACTAGACATCACGAAGAAAATCTTCGTTGTTATCTCCACGCTCTTGGCTGTCTTGCAGCTACAAGGCTGCGCATACATTTTGTAATCACCACTGTCTGTCCGCTGTTATTTAAATCTCTATCACATATAAAGCACTTCTCACTCTTCGTAACGCCACACTGATAGTATGAGTTACTAAGACGCAAGAGTCTTAGGGATTATGTTTCTATTAAAGTTCACATCGCGGAAAACCTACAAAATTGATACCGCACACCGATTAGTAATTCACTTTTCAAAGCAATACAATAGAGTGCGACGAGGTAAAACACCTGGCGCACAGTGGCATGCTCCTGCCTGTTCCAGCAAACAATTGAACTCTGAATCATCACTGCGTGTTGAATAGAGCTACTCGGAAATATGAGTCATTGCAAACTCTACTGCAGCAGCGTTAGTGGGACGATGGAAACAATGATCTATCTTGCACTGCGCACTTGACCACAAATAACACAGATTCACAGGGATGCGGAGTGAGGGAGGATATAAAACACCAACAATATTTAACTGTAAAATATAATAGTTATTTTAGTACATCTTTTCCAAAATAACAACAGGATAAACAAGAAAATAACACCTCGTGGCACATTCACTATCCAAATTAACATTAATTTTACAGACCAATTCATTCTCAGTAGTATTGTTGTGCAGTAGTTCACTTTCATGCTTATTATCTCAGCTAATAATTATCTTACAGGAATCCTAAATACACCGTTTAAAAGCTTATGAAATTATCCAAAAACATTTATGTTGGCTTACGTATCGGTGACGGGTTTTATGCAATTTGTGATTGTATACACCTCTAGTATTTTTACACCCATTCTTTTACTCGAAAGATTATTCGAAGAGTTTTTAGCGATGTATTTTATTAAAATAAGGAATTATAGATAACTTCCTACCCTTGGCTCTACATTTTGACTAAATTATAATATAGGCCAATGAATATTTTCCACGCAGCAGTTTTGATGTATGCATTTTGGCACTTGGGCCCTTATTGCTTCAAAAACGTATGACGCTGCCGTCTGAGAGATGAGGACTTTTGAGTGATAATTTCGGTGACACCAAGGAAGGTCTGTGCCAAATTTTAAAACTACATTATTATTTTTTTAGGTTTGCCCTATTTTCCCCTTAGAATGCCTGGGCTAATATTATTCCAAGAATATTTAGAGGTGTGTCGTATTACACTAGCATGTTTCGTAATTTTTAAAACGGTATACAACTTCTTTGCGTAGTAAATGTGTAACATGAGTCCCAAAAATACCACTTAAACAAAATAATTTCATAATAAAAAATCGAGTTAACCTATTTTTGAGTTAGGGCGGCAGTTTAGCGGCTGGAGTGCATACCTCGCCACCCATTCTGACCCAGTGTACACAATTGTGTACGTTACGCACGTGCAGGTAAGTTTTGGTCTGTACTACACACTGCGAAGCGCAATGACCAATGATCTTACCTGTGGGTAAATGATTCGCAAGCCGCTTTACTGGTCTAGGTCATAATAGGTTCATATAACTGTAGCCCAGCATATAGCCTACATCTCATTGTCGGTGGCAACGAAACTAGTGTTGTGTCGACATAAGTACAGCAGCCTACACATCATAAAATATTTTTTTTTTGCAATGCTTTAGCCCGTAAATTAAAGTGGGTCTGAAAGAGGTAATTTATTTTCAATCATCGTAAATTGAAGTCTGACAGATTAATATTAAGAATTCCGAGGTTAAAAACCCTCTTACGCCGCGATATACAGCCGCGCACGGCTGCGAAATGACGTCTGTAGTCAGCAAAGTGACCTCTGTAAGCAGCATATTGTTGGAACGCCGTTCGCCAACTAACGCCTGGTAGGTAGCCTACTCGCCTGCCGGCAGTCCAGCCAAGAGCAAACCTTTCCCATAATGCAGTTAAGTAGCCAGTCAGACTCAAGACCAGTCCCCAGAGCCTCGAACCACCAATCAGAGAATAGGTACGCCAACATCAAATGAACCGCTACGCCATTTCGTCTGTGGGTACTTATTTACTCTGTGTTTAGATCGATATATGTGTTAGGTTGTATCTGCAGGCGACTTCACAGACGGAAGGCGTGTTCTGAAGGGAAATGGAGGCTGACAGAATGATTGTTAGCCCCCGACCTAACCCCAGATCGCTGCGAAATTTCGAAATTTCAATACGTGACTTTTATGAGACAGACTTACTGGCAGCCAATCTACAGAACTCTCTTTCCCTCTTGCCAGTTCGCAATCCTGGCCGCAAGCACTTCCTCCCTGGCTTAGCGCGGAGGAGGCCCAGATATGCCGCGTCTTTTGAAGTGCTCTCAAAGCGTGTTCGAGTAGCGTGCCAGGGGGAGGGGGCGCAGGGGGCAATTCGCTGAGCAAGCGCTTATAGGTCGTAGCTTATTCGTTCGCCCACTTCGCTGCATGGACGGGAGGAAAAAAAGGAAAGCAAAAAATAAAAAAAAATAATATTCCTGAGAGCTTTGGCGCCGCGGGGAAATAGTTGGTTAGGCCTGCGAGATGTGCGGCCACGCTGAGGGGCTGTATTCCCCGCCATGAAGGCGCCGCCCGCACAGTGCAAGGAGTGTATGGGTAGAGGTCGTATGCCAGTTGCTCAGTTACGAATCTCTGATTACCAACTCTGAACAGCGTTTTACTCCTAGAACTGTGGAAAACATATGACTTGTAAACGTAGTTAGTCCTTTCAGACCCACATTAGTATGCGGTTTCAGATGTTGCAAACAAGAAATTGTATGATCCGTGCTGTACAAAACACTTGTTTCGTTATCACTACCAATGATCTGTTAGCTTTGCGTTAGGCTATAGTAATATGAACAAATCATAACATTGACCAATAACATGGTTTACGAATCAATTCCTCGTAGGGAAGATAATTGGCCAGTGAGCCTTGTAAAGTGCAGTAAAAGCCGAAAATAACCTTAATGTGCATNATTCCTCGTAGGGAAGATAATTGGCCAGTGAGCCTTGTAAAGTGCAGTAAAAGCCGAAAATAACCTTAATGTGCATATGTACAAAAATTGTGTACACTGGGTCTGAATGGGTTAAGATACAGTTCACATAAATGCTTACTTTTTGCTTGTAGTACACGTCCGCATAGCATATTTTTAATGCAGCTAGGGTATATTCAAGTTTGTATAATTTTTTTAACTCTTGGTAATTTGACAAAACAAACATAAACAGACAGGGTCTGAATACGTAATAATGAATCTTGTCCGGCAGCTGGTGAGTTGCGTGTTTGTTAGATGCGCATAAGATATAAATTAGNATTCCTCGTAGGGAAGATAATTGGCCAGTGAGCCTTGTAAAGTGCAGTAAAAGCCGAAAATAACCTTAATGTGCATTATGTACAAAAATTGTGTACACTGGGTCTGAATGGGTTAAGATACAGTTCACATAAATGCTTACTTTTTGCTTGTAGTACACGTCCGCATAGCATATTTTTAATGCAGCTAGGGTATATTCAAGTTTGTGTAATTTTTTTAACCCTTGGTAATTTGACAAAACAAACATAAACAGACAGGGTCGNTTTTAACCCTTGGTAATTTGACAAAACAAACATAAACAGACAGGGTCTGAATACGTAATAATGAATCTTGTCCGGCAGCTGGTGAGTTGCGTGTTTGTTAGATGCGCATAAGATATAAATTAGTCTATAGGTAATTCATGGTTACTTAAAATTTGGCTGAAGCCCTGCTGAAGTCTACTTTCGGGCTACCCAGTGCGTATCCTTCTACCACATGCCAACAAAAAAACACGCACAGTTCTAGTATAGTGCGTGAGAGGAAAACAGCTCACCATATTTGGGACCTCGACAGTAAAAATTAATATTTTTATACCTAGGAATGAAATGTGTGATCCTCCACCGGTACCAAAAAAAATTAAGTATCGGGTGTCCCAGATTAACGATAATAAACACCTGAGTAACATAATCATGCAAGATGGCGACCGCGCACGTGACATAATCCAAGATGGCGGGCGGCACCTCAGCACGTCAGCCAGTAGCCTTTGGGCTCGGACCTGCCAAACTAATCTATTGATAATACTCCAAATTTTGTTTTTAACTGCTACTGGTAGCTTGTTTGTTGTATATTACCTTCTGNCTTTGGGCTCGGACCTGCCAAACTAATCTATTGATAATACTTCAAATTTTGTTTTTAACTGCTACTGGTAGCTTGTTTGTTGTATATTACCTTCTTGTGAATATACAATGATCTGTACAAAATGCTGCACGGGCTAGTTTTTCCTGTAGTTTCTGATTATCACTAGAAGCGNTGTGAATATACAATGATCTGTACAAAATGCTGCACGGGCTAGTTTTTCCTGTAGTTTCTGATTATCACTAGAAGCGAAGTGTAAATAATTCAGAGGTTCATCACCATGTGCAAAAGTACCATTTAATGTTTTCGTAACTTAAGCAACGGATATACTATGCGTTTTTTCAGGATTATGATTCTGTGAGACATGTAGCAACCTGCGGCAGATTATGCAGTATTGCCGCACAAAATAAAATGTTGTTTGGTAGTTTGGCGAATTTTTTTCTTTGTTTCCTTATGGCTAAAATATTGTGCTTGGCATTTTCATGCTGAATCACGATGTTTCGTTTCACGATTCACGAAAACTGAATATAAACGGCGCCCTGAAGATGAGTTGTTACTGATCGTAGACGTAGTGAAACAATCAATATTTACCACTGTGAAACGAAGCTTGTCAGGAACTCTCTGTAACGGTTAAGGACAGGAAAAGTTCGCAAATTTAACTACCTGTGTGCCAAATTCTACAGTCCTATGAATTCTCCAGCCTCAGTTCCTTGTCCATTAGGTGCCAGCCCTGTGAGTAGCCAGTTTTAATGCAGACGAGGTATCACGAGATTTTGTTCTTGTCTTCTTCAATCTTTCTTGTTTACAGGGACATGCAAAATCTGCGTGTTTTTTTAGTATCACGCTATACTTACCAGAGCTTATCCAGCCTGCTTCAGATGTTCATTAGCCGTCTAGGTGTGAAGCCGTACCCTTTCAGACACTTGATTCAGGCACGCCATCATCACGTGTTCAGTCAGTGGCGCAGAGAGTTACACAAGTCGTTTCGGTTGAATGGTGGTCCAGTAACAAACATATTGTAAAGGCGCGCGTGTTTGAAGTTAAANAGTTACACAAGTCGTTTCGGTTGAATGGTGGTCCAGTAACAAACATATTGTAAAGGCGCGCGTGTTTGAAGTTAAACTTGTCTCCAAATAATAATGTGAATTTCGCATGTTTCTACGTATGTTTCTCCAGGCTGTCTCTAATTAACCGTGACCCAATTGCAAACATAACGCATATATATATATATATATATATCTGAAGTGTACCTTATCCTAAGATTAGTTCGCGTATTTTTCCTGCCTCCGATAATGGGTATGGAAACGTGAAGGCTCTTCTCTAGGGACTGCGTTCAAATAAGTATGGATATTCGGATAAGAAATTACTTGGGGAAACAGCCCCTCTCAAGTCGGCCGTGATCTAGCCTCAACATTCAGAATGCGTCAAACACGCTGTTGTAATAATATATTTCTACCATTTTCCATGCTTAATCGTCTCTGCTGATAATAATAAGTAGAGACAGTGACTTTACGTGAAAATATTTCAATTCTAGTTGTGTTTGAAAGCACTTCGGCTTCATTTTATGTTTGTTATTGAATGAAGGAGTTTCTGAAACGCCCTTACTGTGTGCATACGAATCATGGACTTATGGTGCTGGCGCCGTCAAATGGCTGAATCGTTTCTAACAGAGAGTAAGCCGATTACAAACGGTAGGCCTCGAATGTGTATGCATAAGGTCTCTAAATTTACCCTTTTGTCAGGTTTCGTTAAAAATCATTGGTCTTGATAATGTACATGAAGGGTGCGCGTAGGGTTGGTTTAAAAAAAAACAACTACCGGGTTTTAAGATGGAAGCCCTGAAGGGTGACTTCGAGTGAGACCGTAGGCGAACGANTTTAAAAAAAAACAACTACCGGGTTTTAAGATGGAAGCCCTGAAGGGTGACTTCGAGTGAGACCGTAGGCGAACGAGTACGGGTTGCAAGTGTTGCGGAAACAGAAGTACTCCGAGGAAACCCGCCATCAAACGGTAAGGTCCGCCACTTTCCCCACATGCGACTTCGCCGTACATTGTAACCCGGGTCGCAATTCCACCTATATTCCTGGTTGTCTCAGTGTAGACTGTATTACTTAATTGGCGATTGTAGAATTTTGTATTGGCAAGCAAGGGCGTATAAGAATTATCTTGCCTCGCCCTGTGCGCGTATTCCTTGAGTTGTGTACATATTTCAACAGGAAGTGGCAGAGCTGCACGGAGGGATAACGCACGACTTGGCGGTTTGCGCGGCCCGCATTGTGTTCATGACTCCGCAGTGGGGTCGATGGCATTTTTTTTTTGGTCCATAATGCACGCGGGGTCTGCAAGGAAACGTAGGGCGTCGACGTCGCACGCGTGTGACGTGCTAGCAGTACGCCGCGTCAGTCGCAGCCCCACCCCGCCCCGCGTTCCCCAGGGGGATGCCACCGCATTCGTGACCCCGTCCAACACCTTCTGAATTCCAGCCCTGCTCTGGAAACAGAGGGTGGCGTGTGACGTCAGCGATAGACTGGTCTCCTAGCCACTCCCTGCCGTCCCACACCCTGCCAGAGTCGAGATGCTTGCACGTGTTTCCTCCCTCTTCTCTGGCGCGACAGCTGCCAGTTCCTGTGGTGACTTTCAAGTTAGCGGTAACGTTCCAATATGTGCGAATGTTTTACCTATTTCTATTGGCAACATGCCGCATCGCTGCTGTGTTATCGGTTGCAATGGAAATTACGAGAACGCTCCGCGAGTTCATGCATTTGATTTTCGGAAGAAAAAAACTCAGAAAGGCGACAGTTATGGTTGCATTAAATTCCTCGCGCCAACGTCGAACCATCAGATTCTTCTAAAGTAAGTTTACTGTCTGAAACAGATAACTGTATATTTTTTCTAGATACGTTCCTGATTATTCCAATCACTTCCTACTTATCATATTTCGCAGTTAAAAAAATATGGAAGTGATTCCTGCTAGGTTTACGTCCTGCTGCGCGGAAGATGTCAGAAGCTAATAAATTACGTAAACAAAATATCATTGTGAGTATCTAATAAACAGCTACCGAACATATTACCTTTTAGTAAGGTATGATTTCAAATCACGAAGAGGTTTACATTTAAGTGTGCATTAATAAAATAGTTTTAAAAAACGCATTATATAATTTGATTAGAGGTAGTTACATTATTAAACCGGCCTATAACTATTAATAACCAAAATACCTATAGGGATAATAACTAATTATTCAGTTAATGTAATCAATGCAATTAGAGTAGTCGTCAACTTCAATGAAGTTACAAGACTATATAAAACGGAAAATTATCATGTGAAAAGCAATGAAACAATCCTCGAGTTGCTNACTTCAATGAAGTTACAAGACTATATAAAACGGAAAATTATCATGTGAAAAGCAATGAAACAATCCTCGAGTTGCTGAAATAGTCACGCTTCGTAGAAGATATTCCGCAATTAACAAAAAATTCTAATTGTTTTCGTACCGGGTATGTTAAAAATATTATTTGAATTCTTCTTTAGCGTGAAATTGTTTACAGCATGTAGCATATTTTAAATTTATGTGTTTTTTTAATGCCAGCAGGTGTTTAATTTTGACAATAGTTTTTTTTTATCTCACGGGTTTTACTTGTATGGCAGTATTTTACTCTAATAGTTTCTACACGTCAGTGTATCTGGTCATAAGCTACAGTTTAATATTTCATTATTATGAATATTGTTACTTCTGTGCTATTACATCACTTTTAATTTTAATGCGAAATTTTTACATTTTCTGTGTTGGCATTTATATTTTCCGTGGTGGATATTCAACGGGCTATTCGACAGCGTAATTACTGGTTGTAAATTATAATCGCTACAGCTATTTAACTTTAACACAAAGTGCATTAGTAATTCGGTAGAAATTAACTATAGCAATCCAAATATAAAATACAGCAGGAATTGACTGCAGCTTTGTGTACTGTACACGTAAAACATTAGTAGAAAGAGCGACTCCTGATGACGTCACGCGCTTGAGAGTAAAGTGGATAGGACACACATCTGCCGCTCTCGCACAGCATCCCCGTCGCAGGAGCACGAGGCTGCTTGCTCCTCAGGTCCGCTACTACGGCCCGAGGAGCATACCAGAACAAGAGTTGCGACTCTACGGTATAACGACAGAAATTTATCTTATTTGTCTATTTGCCGAAGACGACCGAAGTATTCTGTCTCATGTAAATGGACAAGATTTTGACAGTTCAACGAAAGTAGCGCCAATGTTTACTTTTCATTTATGTATCCTTTCGCCATCAGCTGGTGCATCAAGTGGTGGCTGTATATTATTTTTTTTAATACGCGGTCAGCTNATTTATGTATCCTTTCGCCATCAGCTGGTGCATCAAGTGGTGGCTGTATATTATTTTTTTTAATACGCGGTCAGCTAATCCACAATTTTAAGGCATTTATAGACTGATATCCATCGAAAAATTCGTAAATTATAAAAGTAAAAATAGAAAACATTGCAAAAAATGGAATATTTGTTAACTCTTTTTTATTACAGACAACGAATTCGGGTTAACATTTGCGTGACGGTAATTGTAGTTCTTATCACACTTTGGATTTTACAGCTAATATGTTAAGACCGGAAATNGTTAACATTTGCGTGACGGTAATTGTAGTTCTTATCACACTTTGGATTTTACAGCTAATATGTTAAGACCGGAAATGATAGCAATTCGAGGAACTTGCTTGACGACGCACTTTTCAATCGCCAACAAACAACTTACCAGCAACGTTTGTAAAGCAGTTATTCTGCTGATTACCGGCCCAATAGAAATTACTAGAAATCAAAATCGATGTACACGGAATACTTAAAGATTTATACAGAGCTCGCGGACAAATAAAACCATTGGTATCTGTTCGTAAATTTGTNTACTTAAAGATTTATACAGAGCTCGCGGACAAATAAAACCATTGGTATCTGTTCGTAAATTTGTTATTTTAAACAAAAAAACTATATTTTGATTGTCACAATCTTGCCAAGTTATATGAGACAGAGAGTATGTTATACGGTACTGCCAACGTTAGAACACAGAGTAAACTACAAATGTTCACTTTGTTCCTTTGACATCGCCAGTCTGTTTTTTATAAGCTGGCCCACATTTTCTATACAAAATTATTGCTTGCGTCATTTATTCCCAGTTATTTCATACCATAAATGCGTTCGAAAAAAAAAGAGAATCAAAACCATGAATATTTACGAAAAGACACGTGGTATGAAATAACACTTGTGAAGGCCTTATGGACCAATAATACTGTGCTACCATCATCAAAATGAAAATATGTAGCCAAGCACACGTTTCTACATTATCTGAAGAGGAAACCTACCTTACCTTTTATTGTAAATTTACGGGATAGGCAGATATTAAATATTATTTTTAAATATGCACCAATTTTTTTTTAATGCCGTAGAACCTCGACTTCGAATATCTTCGGTAAGGGTTAGTGTTCCCTATTGAAGTTGTTGGAGCCTTCTGTGGCCGAGAGTGTACCTTGTAGTGTTAGGGCAAGGGCGATAGGTGAGGTATTTCTTGGTCCAAAATGCAAATTTTCAAAGAAGAATCCCGGGACGTAAGTCATACCAATAAATCGATGAATCCAAGATGATGTCGACGGAGGTTTCCTGGAGGCCGGCGACACGGTGTAGGACGGGCGAGGGCACACACGCACGCACCCTGAGGAAAATCACCAGAGAAGTGACAACATAACAGTTCCGTAATCTGGTTTCGGGGTATCAGCAACCAAACTTTGGTACCAGCATCAGAATGCCTCGTTAGTATACAGTTCTCTTTTCTTTTTTTTTACGGGAACGATCAAAATATTGTTGGAGGTGATCTGTTGAAGGAACAGAATGCTCTGCTGTAGGAACTAGATTCATAGATGCGGATACAATTGCAGACGAGACCATGGCATGCAGTTATGCTGCGATTACTCTCTATGTCAATTACATTTAAATGTTACCAACAATCGATCTGATCGCTGCCGCTATTCTATATTAATAGTCTGGATGGGTTGCCACTACATAAATGTGGTTACTATAGCCATGTCTTCTTCTCAGTGCACGCGCGCGAGCGACTTCTCGATGAGGCTGGGCGGGGAGACGGCCGGAGGACAACTTTGACGTATTAAACATCGCNAGGCGTCGCCCGCGCCTGCATTAATCATTCCGGCGTCTTCCAGCGCCCCGGGGTGCCGTCTCTGTAGAAGAAGCCATCCTCCGGCCACCCTCATGCTGCCCGCCACCTGCCTGCAAGTGTTAACACCTAGGCTTAACTCTTGCACCGCACAAATTACACGGTCACATTCTTACAAAAATTAGTAGGTAGTGGAGAGCAGACTAAAGTGGCCACTCTACGGTAACATATTTAAACCGTATACTCTAATTAAAAATATATCACTCTCCATACAATATAATTGCCGTACAAACAACTAAGCATTTTATTTTTTAAGTATTGTAAATTTTTTTTTNTATCACTCTCCATACAATATAATTGCCGTACAAACAACTAAGCATTTTATTTTTTAAGTATTGTAAATTTTTTTTTTTATATTTCAAAATTGATTTATTAAATGGTTACTTTCCATCAACAAAAACCCGAGTTAAATACTAGTAAGTTACGAAAACCAATAGAAACACGCTTCTCCCATTACCGAGCGCTTGGAAAATGCATTTAGTCTATTATCCCTGCTGTATACTTGAAGCGACGATGCTGTTCCTAGCGTTACTTTTCATGTTGCATAGTATTACGTTTAGTTTTCCTAACTGCAATCATNAGAAGCGACGATGCTGTTCCTAGCGTTACTTTTCATGTTGCATAGTATTACGTTTAGTTTTCCTAACTGCAATCATTTCTCTCTCAAGTAGGGAATGTTTCAACCCGTAATTTCAAATTAGGTAGCTGGCCACTTGGGCCTTTTGGGCGCCGTTACACAAAAGCTTGTTTAGAATAAAAACTAAGTTATCTGCTAATATTTATGGCACGTGCTTTAAAGCCTAATACATAATCTTTTAAAGGAATTATAGTAAATAATCATAAACCTACTACGTACCGTACTGAGATAGAATTAACAGTGTTCATCGTTTACCTTACATCAGGTATGAACAAAATCACAAAAACTTCAACACTTCTGACACTAGGCAAAATTATGGACTGGAATAATCATTTCCAACGGGCTTGCTGCGAAACATCTAAATGTATACGTAAAGACATGAAAACGTCATTGCCTGTTGCATTTTTCTCACGCCACATCTTCATTTTCCCCGTCCATTCATAAATTACCAGCTGAGCCGACGAATGTGTGTTGCCTGCTGGAGAGCGTGGACTTCTTCACGTGCACATATAGGGTTTGTGAAGTCATCGTGCTGCGTAACGTATTTCATAGTTAAACTTTTTTCCGGCCAAAATATATATTTTTAATGGCATATATTTTATTTTATGCTCCTTGCTTACCAGACTATAAAATTAAATTGAGTAGGAAGCAAATGTCGCTGTTTGCGGGGCTGCTACCAGTTTGCAACTATCCCCGTGGTGTCAGTGTGGCTGGTTCCGGACNTATGCTCCTTGCTTACCAGACTATAAAATTAAATTGAGTAGGAAGCAAATGTCGCTGTTTGCGGGGCTGCTACCAGTTTGCAACTATCCCCGTGGTGTCAGTGTGGCTGGTTCCGGACAGGCCCTGTCAACTCGAACAGCGGAAACGAAACCTCACCGTAGATAACCCGAAGTCTTACAACTTCGATATAAAATATTGTTGCATATNACAGGCCCTGTCAACTCGAACAGCGGAAACGAAACCTCACCGTAGATAACCCGAAGTCTTACAACTTCGATATAAAAAAATTGTTGCATAATCGAACAGATAATTTACTATCTGCGCATCGCGTAAATATGCAGTAAACAATCGTTTCGTTTTTCGCTGTAATTGTCGAAACAGGTTCTTGTTTACATAATTTTCGTTTTTATGGTAGTAGCACAGCCGTCTTTCGTCTACGTGTAACTCAGATACGTTAGTTCGTACCACGTGCGTTTTCGTGAATATTTGCGTGAAACATTTTATAAAGTAGTGTTTCTTCTTCATGATATGGTTCTTATTCTCACGCATGCACGTGTGGTATGAAATAACTGCAGATAAATGTCGCATTCAATAAGTTCTCACAGAAAACGTATCCCAGTAATAACATTTAAAAAATACTGGCTGGCGACGTTATGAGCTCTCTGTCAACATAACAAAGTGAACATTTGTAGTTTACTGTGTGTTCTAACGTTGGCAGTACCGTAGGACCTACTTCGGCTGACTTCGGCAAACAAATTATTAAGATAATGTTATCTCGTTATACCGTTTAATTTGCAACTCTATCCTTGTATGCTTCGNCAATAAGTTCTCACAGAAAACGTATCCCAGTAATAACATTTAAAAAATACTGGCTGGCGACGTTATGAGCTCTCTGTAAACATAACAAAGTGAACATTTGTAGTTTACTGTGTGTTCTAACGTTGGCAGTACCGTAGGACCTACTTCGGCTGACTTCGGCAAACAAATTATTAAGATAATGTTATCTCGTTATACCGTTTAATTTGCAACTCTATCCTTGTATGCTTCGTAGCTTCGGGCGTGGAGCACGTCCGGCCTAGAATGCAGAGTATTACTCCGTGGTCAACTGCGCGTCGACAGAGCTGTCAGAGTTACCAACATGATTTTTATTCTTCTTTCACTCACCAGCTGTATAAGGGACATTGTTGATTTCGTTTATGGCATGTTACCACATACTGGCTAAATGATCCCGGCTAAGGCGGACTTGCCCTTTCCACCATCCCTCGAGGTACCGACCCCAATGTGGGTATTCTTGCAGCACTACTTTCCTGGCCTTACGTTAAGTATACACAGAAAACAAAGCCAAGTACGTCTTTGCTTTGGCCCAGATGTTTAGGGTTTAGGCTTAGTCAAGAACTTTGCGATGTATAACTGCTAACACTTACACATTAAAACATTTCAAAATTTTATATACTGAAAACAAGAAGTCACCATTAAAATAAAAAACACATCTAAAATCTAACAAACTTGCGCGTCCACGTCTAAAACCTCTTTTCACTTTATATTAACGAAGAGCCATATCATTATTAGTATTATTTCCGACAGAACTGCGGGGGAGAGGGAAGTTAATTATAATCCATTCTCGGTTACTCCACACTTTCCTGAAGCCCTGCTAAGTTCTACTTCCAGGATATTCCTCCGCCTCGTGCAAACTAAACTTAACTAAGTGTATAAAATTACATCAAAGGACAACGCACCGAATTCGGGCGCTCTCAATTCTAATGATATTTTGCATGAGAACTATTTCTTATTTGGCGCTACCAACACACAGGTTTTCTCACTGTTTTTATTCATATTTGTTATAAATGAAATATTATAATTTATAAATAAAATACAGGTAACACTTCAATTTAACTAAGAATAAGATACTTTCATGTTAACAGAGGTATGCAACGCTTGTGATACATGGCATATTTAGGAAATAACTTAACACGTCATACAAGGGGTGATTTTTCAAAGGTTTGATTCAAAAAGTGTGAAAATACCGCGAATAGACTATATACACGTAATGTCTCGGAGTTTTGTGTTCTTTCCAGCTGACACTGTTGATTGTCACCACTCCTGAAACAGGCACTACGAATCAGTTGCATCTTTATTTTCCAGCGGTTACTCCCCAATGGTTTGGTAGTCGTTTAATTCAACCCATTTCAGCTGTTGGCCTTTCCTAGAAACATAATAACACTAGTGCGCGTAATGTATCGGAGTCGTATCGGAGTCGTGTACCCTCATTTGCCTGTTTCGAAGTATGGCAACACTCACCGAGTGATGGTTTTCGAGGTGAGAAACGTAGAAGTTTGTTATCCATAAAGGGTGACATGGAAGAAGATGTTCCTAAGTTGGAGCGAAGATGAAATGCAGGGTGAGGGAAATGGGTGTTCCCCGAAGTATCTTGACGTGTTCAGTTTGATGTTCTTATTAGCATTTCCTTCCTGCCGTCTTTCAAAAAAAAATATTTCTCTTTCCTAGTAAGAATTTCGTCAGTTAAATTTTCGGCTCATGTTTCCCTCTAATTTCATGAAAATATGTCAAAATGTTAATAAAATCTTAGTCTCGAACTAAAAGTGTAACTTATCGGACGTGAGCAGTGGTTAGTGGGCAAAGGGAGCAATGTTATCTACTTTCGGCACAGCTTCCTCACAAGTTGTGCATAAAAGAACATTTGATATAGTATTATTACTATTATTATCGATATCTTCGCAGTCGGAAGAATGTTGAGAAGGGTAGAAGATAGAGTTTTCTTCGTTTTACTCTTTCGTGTGAAGAAAAACGTAGACCTATTGAGTAGGTACGTTACAGTGATATTCGTACAAATGCAGACGTGTAAGTGTGTCTCTACTCAACACAGGCGATGAAGAAGCTGTGCTATACATATTTTTCGTAAGGTCCCAGCATTCAGGAATAAATTGATTCTCAAATGCCACATCCATCAATTAAGTTCGACTTGTGAGTGCACATCAGTTTCTGTAAAAATTAACATCTGTACCATGCCAGTCTGTCAGGCAGGAGGGAAACCGATCAATGACACATACTGCTCCTTAACGCCTTACGTTAATACACATGCTTCCATTAGATAGTTGAATGTGTCAGAACTTATGGTGCACTGTTGGAGAAAATAATTCTACGGAATTATAAGAAAATATTAGTAACACAATTACAAATATTCGTGAAAATACGGATACATCATTTCATCAGGACAGAAATTTCTTTGACTTTCACGGAATATTGTGTTTTTTGGTATCTTGATCTTTCTGTGTTCTGTGAAGTATTGACGGGGGGAGGGGGGATGTTTTCAAAATATCCCCGTTACAGTTCGTGTGAATTTAAATTGCAACAGTAGAATTAAATTTCTGTACCTAAAGTCGACTCTGAACAAAAATGTAGAAGCGTGTGACCATTTTCAGTTACCTATCGGATTTTAATATAAACTAAAAATCATTAAGTGTCTCAATTATTTTCTCATTTCTCAGAACTGTGTAAGTTTTTAACTGTTATTTGTGTCAAATTTTTTTTNATTAAGTGTCTCAATTATTTTCTCATTTCTCAGAACTGTGTAAGTTTTTAACTGTTATTTGTGTCAAATTTTTTTTTGTTTTAATTTATGACGTAATAACTTTTTTCTTTACATGTGTTAAAAATACAATACGTCATTTACACTNATTTTTTTTGTTTTAATTTATGACGTAATAACTTTTTTCTTTACATGTGTTAAAAATACAATACGTCATTTACACTTTCGCCATTAAATATTGTTTTAGTATATTAAGGGTAACTTCTGTAAAAATTTCGTTAACATTGTACGAAGGGTTTAAGTTCAAATCGTGGGTGGAGTGCGTTTATCTGTGCCGGTCTTTAGGTATAAGGTTAAGTTCTTGGGATGATGAATTACGTATTGATTCTTGTGTACTCTTTGAGGCGCAAACAAGAGTTCATTAATCCTCCTTGTTTACCAAGTGTTGTGTCGTTTCTCATTACTTAGCGCCTTGCTTTGTGCTACTTTGATGGACGCTGAGTTACTGGCTTTGTGTAATTAATCTTTATCGTCATGTTAACTGTGAATGGTAGAAATACAACAGGTAGAAGAGTAATGGATGTTAGACCATATTTGAAGTTGTCCTTGACAACAAAAGGATAAAAGTATGAAACCTGAATGTGTGCAGAAAAATAGAGGAAAAGTCTTCCTTCATTGTTTAATGGAAAGGTGCTTGTTGGAAATTGAATATAATTTGTTGTCAGTTCCTTCACTGAGTTTGACACGCCTGGACGTTTGCGTCGGCAATAAAGAGAATTGTCGGTCACGTAAGTTAAAAAAAAATGAAATTCTGTTATTTTATTTTCATAGGATGGCATTAAAAAAATAATGTGATGATGTGGTGCGAAGCCCCGAAATGTTTTTAATTATATATTATTTGCAAATTTCATGCCGAAGCAGCACTCTTTCAGTAGAGAATCTATCAAATATATGTGCGGTTTATGGGTAATGCAGTTTCCACCGATTTTACACTGTGTGCAATTTTTAACTCTAATTCATAATATTATAGAATACTGTGTTTAGCAGTAGTTTCATGCGACATTCATCTTTGCACCCCTTCAGTGTGTCACAAGTCTTGTCTTTACGCCAATGCCATTTGTATAATACAGTAAGTTGCATTGAAGAAATTCCCAGCCCGCCTGGGGTTTCCCAGGGGAGGTGAGTTGACGATGATTTACCACTGCCTTCCGCTATGTAGAGAAAATTTCGGGGGTGTCTGGAAAGAACAATTTATACATCTGAAAACGTCGCCGACCCGAACAGGAATCGAACCCGTGTAATTTGTTTTACAATTAAGCCTTCCAAAAACTGCAACAAAGATTAGGATTTTTACGATATTTAAGAAACATGAACGTTTCGGAAAAATATTTTCTAGAACCGTATTTATAGCACAGAAAGTTAAAACTATCGCGATNTTAAGAAACATGAACGTTTCGGAAAAATATTTTCTAGAACCGTATTTATAGCACAGAAAGTTAAAACTATCGCGATGATGGGAAAATTATCTCCGCGCTCTGGAATTTATGAAGCTCGCCACAACTTGTCAGTGAATATGTTTAATTTAATTTTGTTCATCGGCCTAGAATAGGGCATTATTCAATCAATTTTCTGTAGTTATTATGATATAGCTGCTATTGCTATAGCTTACTTTGAATGCAAGACAATCGTAACTCAAAAAATTGAGTTTTTGCCATTTTTGTGTTGGAAGGAGGATACTATTTATCACCTGACATCGGAAGATTCTCGCAAAATTCTTTTTTAATTTTACGGGGTGTAGATAGGGCAGATAAATGAGCGCTGCACTTCGGAAATCATAATTAATAACCAAACTTTAACACTTCATATTTACACATACAAGTGTTTTAAAAAGACTAAATTGCTTACTGCTACATATTATTACTGTTTTAATAGTGCAAATTCCTTGTTCACGTAGTACTTAAAAGGGAAAAAAAACGCAAATTATTTTACGTTTATTATCCGTATATGACATTTTGTGTTACGATAGTCTGGCATTCAGGGTGAGATATCATTTTCGTAGTTGTCCCGAAAAATATATTATTATAATTTCGGGTGTTAGGCACCAGTTAGAAAACAATTAGGTGAGTTTGGGCAAATATTATTTATGTATTGCAGGGCTTTAGTTTTCTGAAATACAACTTGCAGTGAAAAACAATTGAAGACTGCAGGGACACAGCTTCGCTTTGACCTCGCAGGTTCATCGCCCGGCGCGTAGAGACCTTAATCCTNTTAAGAAACATGAACGTTTCGGAAAAATATTTTCTAGAACCGTATTTATAGCACAGAAAGTTAAAACTATCGCGATTATGGGAAAATTATCTCCGCGCTCTGGAATTTATGAAGTTCGCCACAACTTGTCAGTGAATATGTTTACTTTAATTTTGTTCATCGGCCTAGAATAGGGCATTATTCAATCAATTTTCTGTAGTTATTATGATATAGCTGCTGTTGCTATAGCTTACTTTGAATGCAAGACAATCGTAACTCAAAAAATTGAGTTTTTGCCATTTTTGTGTTGGAAGGAGGATACTATTTATCACCTGACATCGGAAGATTCTCGCAAAATTCTTTTTTAATTTTACGGGGTGTAGATAGGGCAGATAAATGAGCGCTGCACTTCGGAAATCATAATTAATAACCAAACTTTAACACTTCATATTTACACATACAAGTGTTTTAAAAAGACTAAATTGCTTACTTCTACATATTATTACTGTTTTAATAGTGCAAATTCCTTGTTCACGTAGTACTTAAAAGGAAAAAAAAACGCAAATTATTTTACGTTTATTATCCGTATATGACATTTTGTGTTACGATAGTCTGGCATTCAGGGTGAGATATCATTTTCGTAGTTGTCCCGCAAAAAATATTATTATAATTTCGGGTGTTAGGCACCAGTTAGAAAACAATTAGGTGAGTTTGGGCAAATATTATTTATGTATTGCAGGGCTTTAGTTTTCTGAAATACAACTTGCAGCGAAAAAAAATTGAAGACTGCAGGGACACAGCTTCGCTTTGACCTCGCAGGTTCATCGCCCGGCGCGTAGAGACCTTAATCCTCCTGTCATTGGCGCATTTGGCCTGTGTCGCCTCAGACACGCCGGATAGCTTCAGGCAGACGGGAGCGCTCTTAGCACAGACTGAGCTCATTACGCGGCGCTGGAGCAGCGCGATGGTGACAGCGCCGCCCGAGACGTGCTGCGCCGCACTGCGCTGCCACAGTCACTCCGTGCGAAGTGTCGTCGAGGGCGTGGCATATCCTCACGTCTAGTCTTGGCGTGGTGATGGTTTGGCTGTGGAACCTTGTGGCAGATTCAACACGTTGGCGAGGTGGGGAAAAGGACACGCTCTGATGCCCACGGCTGCTTTCTCGACAGTTTTTTTTTTTTACCGTCTTGAAAGGGGAATGTTTTTGTCAAACACGTTTCTTACTCGTGTAAAATATTACTGTTGTCTATAACTCACATTTGCTGTTAACCCTTCTCGTCTCATATCTGTATGTGAGCTCAAGTATTGCAATCTTGTAATACTTGTTGAGCGCTGTACTTGTGCTGAAAGTTTTTTTTTTTTTGTTGCGGTCAGTGAACAACGTGCTACGTGCTCGGTGATGCTAACTAGCATTGACCATTCATAAACGAGAGATGTAAAAGCTGTCACGAATCAGATTACCCACAAGGAATAGGTACTCTTGAAAGCAGTAAGTATTGTATACGGTACCGACCGTAAGTACTCTTAATGTGCAACTTGTGGAAACTGGAAAAGTTAAACTAATGGACCGACATTCGTTTGGATTGGATATTGAAAAGTACTTGGAAAAGTCGCCCTTAGTGATAAGGGCTGGGTTGGGAGCCTCAACGTTCAGGATGCCTACCAGATACTCTGCCGCGTGCCAAACATGTCGAATTCAAACTGTCGACCAGAAGGTATTGCGACATACATTAAAAACGGTGAGCAATCACTNGCGTGCCAAACATGTCGAATTCAAACTGTCGACCAGAAGGTATTGCGACATACATTAAAAACGGTGAGCAATCACTTAGAGGTAATATTCGCGCTACTGTAACAATACCAATAAAATTTGATCGTACAATATTAATTACGTTGCCTTTTAGATAGTATACTTATTGGTTAACGACTGAAAAGCCACAAACGGCATGAAATAAATTGCTGACTACTTTGGACCTGGGCAAACAATCAATGATACCATGCACGTAGCAGAATACGGTCGTTACAGAAAAATGAGGAGGGACAATATCCGCTTTAATAAACAAGAACTGTAAGGAATAATAATAAAGAAGATTTATAAGGAATAAATGGCTAACCTGTAACATTACTTACGAGCTGTCTAATTGATGAAAGCTTGCAAATGTTTTGTTACTCGTAACAACTGTGCGAAGTTAGTGGAATGTGTTTGCCAAACTTGAAGAAGGCAACAAATGTTTCTTTATTCCCGATTTCGTAGTAATGTAGAATTTCTCCCCTTAACATTTGTCACCACTCTACTGGGAACTTGGAATATCTTTATACAGTCTGTTTTATCA
>NQII01000492.1:262395-336439 GCA_002778355.1 Clitarchus hookeri | reverse complement strand
CCCAGTTCAGGGAGGGATATAATGAATTATTATCTCGGACTACGCCACCGCATGGATTTGCTGTATGGATCAAGGCTCAATTTTTATTCTTCATTTTATGTTCTGCGTACGCGTTTTTCATACCATATTATGAGTTTTCTGCGATATACATGTGTTCGAAATAACAGTTCTTTGTTTAAACCTAATTCTTATTGCAAGGATCATTCAAAGATTGCAGGCAGCGTGCTTTGCTGTTTTTTCTAGAATACAGCAAGTGAGAGCATGGCTACCTCTCGCAATAAATTGTTACCGCAACCAAGTGCAGGGAAGAAACTGTAAAGTCTTGGTAGTACTTACAATTCAGTAAGTAGCATTATTTCTGCAGTTTTGTTTCTGGTCGCAGTTATCCTTATGCTGTTTTGTTGGAGTTGCATAACCGTTGGAAACCCCTTGACAGAGTGGAATTGCAAAACTGCATGCTGTTTAGTTGGTAGAGATTTTATTCGGGCAGACATGAGAATCCCCATTCTCGGTTAAACTGACGGCGATTTATGGCTATCTTCGTCAGCCCCGTATTACGAAACCCCGCTCGTGAGCGTTGATTTCAGGGGGAAGATTCCTTACAGCCGAGTACTTGGACAATACTCATAGGTGTCCATGTGAGTTGGGGCAGGGGAGGAGCTTCGGCCCTTCTCACTCAACTATATACAAATAGTTTATTTTTAATTTTCCAATTTTGTAGTAAAAGAGAGTCTCGTGGACTCCCAAGGCATCTGCAATCAAGATAAAATAGCTATTTGAATTTAAGTTGTAACGTAAACAAGTCTTTTATGATTATTAAGTACGGTACTTTAGTAGGTCGGAAATTAAAGCTTCCACCTATCCCGAGCTAGGCACAAATATGGTTGTCACAGTTCATACTAGTTACAGTAATCAAGAAAAATTAGCAGGTTAATGTGGTCTTCTAGCGTAAGAGTTTGCAAACGTTCTTATTGGCGTTAACATAATCGTGACGACTCGGTGGTTATTGGAATTTGCTCTCTAGAATCTTAGAAGAAACAACAGATGTTTGCGTGGTTTTTAACATAGCTCGGAATATCAAACATTTCCTTCGATCCTTTTTCCGCAGAAATCAATGGGACTAGCAAATAAATTATTGCACGTTTATTACGGCGGACGAGTTTGGTCGTTGTGTCAGTAATGTCGCGAGTGACTCGGGCGTCCTGGTGGGTCCAGGCTGGTTGGAGAATGTTTGTGGGGGAGGGGGAGATGGCGCAGGGTTATTCAGCGCTGGAGCTGGAAACAAGGTGTGTTGTTCCGTCAGGGGTGCAGTTTGGGCGGGAAAACATTCCGCGCGCGCCCTGTGTTGTGTTCGCGCATGCCTCCCTGCGCGCCTTTTCAATTTGCCAGTCGCTGCTGGGTCTCTGGAGGGTGAGAAGGGCGAGAGGAGGGGGGACGTCGGCGCCCGTGTGGAAATTGGGGGAAGAAGGAAGGCGATATCCCCTCCCGCCTCATACAAGGGGGCGACGCGTTGGCGTCGCATTCTTTCCGCTCGTTCCCGTTTATTCTCCTTTTCATCTCCTGGGAGCCGGGGCCCCCGCAGGAGAGCCAAGATTGTTACTTTTAAAAATTAATGCCCGCCGACGTTGGCAAAAGATTGCAGTGGATTCGTCGCTTGCATGTTTTGCTTCCCAGGCGGCGTCGAGGACACGTGTCTTCTCATAACAAGAAACTCGGAATATTCACGAGTTCATGCACTCTAACACCGACACTGTTATAACTGCTCCAATTCAGCGAATTTGACTGCAGGTCTGTTGAAACTGCTCCACTTGAATCAGAAAAATTCTACTGATCAATTTAGTTGTTGTGATTCGTTGATGAAACGGCGATGTATACTGATTTCTAGCGAACTGCACTGGCCTGGCAATAAAACCTCAGTGCATCCACTGATTCGCCAGTAGATGACAGCTCATTAAGTGAAGGTTCAGTAAAATAATTGTACAGATGGCAATCATTCATTCAGAATTAGAGTGTGTGGGTGACGTGTACTATTTTCATAGGCTGTTCACAGTGAAGTAAACACTTTCGAAATCAACCTTTGAAAAAAAATTCATTGTCCGTAACTACGTAAATGTTACAGTGCACATTGACTTCCGGGTTCCCAGCTAAGTTGACAGCGAATAAATAAAAATAGTCATAAGACTCGGCGTTATATTGCGAACGTAATTTTTACATTTATGTCNAAACAGTCATAAGACTCGGCGTTATATTGCGAACGTAATTTTTACATTTATGTCAAGTGAGTTTAGTGTTTTTGAGTTTTATTCACATCTATGTAAGAATTTGCATAAGAAACGCATTTCCAGGCCTAAAAATTTCGCAACTTCACTTGGACGGCGCATATATTGTGACCAGATACATGGCAGTGTTAGGTGTTCATATGGTGGAAGAAAACAATGTAATCAAGAAAAGTCAATCCCAAGCTGGGCTTTCAAAAGTGCTCATTTTACCATGTACTCTGCTGTTACTCCAGTGATTGTGCCGTATAAAGTACACTTCTGTTCCCATGGAAAAAAAAANATTTTACCATGTACTCTGCTGTTACTCCAGTGATTGTGCCGTATAAAGTACACTTCTGTTCCCATGGAAAAAAAAATTGATCGCAGGCGCTACAACCGTCGTAAATTACTAAAAATAACTCGCGTATCCGTTTAGAAACAAGTCAGAATAAGAAAAATACTCGTACGCTAGTGTTACTTCCGCAATTGGTCCCCGTTTTGACACCTTCCTGAAGAAATTTGAAGNGTCAGAATAAGAAAAATACTCGTACGCTAGTGTTACTTCCGCAATTGGTCCCCGTTTTGACACCTTCCTGAAGAAATTTGAAGCGATAATAATAAGCTTGCAACAAAACGCAATCCCATTCATTGCCTCTCACTGTGGCAGAAAGAAATTCAGTGATGCGTTGGTGTCTTCTTGAGTGTACAAACAGCTGTGGAGTCTTCTCTACAAGTGATTGTACTCGCGAATTTTTGTGGCCTCTAGCCGTTGGGAAATGGCGACGCCTAAATTGTATACAAAACTTGCTGTCGGATCTTGACAGGACACTTTTTTTTTAAGTTTTGTATAAGCCTCATCGTTTGTGCATTATTTTTAAACAGGTATTTTTTTTCCCCCAGCCTTCACGCAATGTCTGATTCAGCCAGTAGGAATATTTTAAAATATGTAGTTTGGTCAACGTCACGAATGAGTAAAATTGAGTTTCTGGACTTAAGAAAAAAGCTGAAACGATTTGATATCTCGGGGTTCGGGATTTGTGGCCCGCTGAAACTGCGAACACAGAAGGGGCAGCGGTGGCGTAGTGTCCAGGACGCTCGCCTCCCACCACGGCGATCCGGGCTCGATCCCTGGCGGGTTCAATCCCGGACTTTTGAATGTGAGGATCGTGCTGGACGATGCCGCTTGCCGGCGGGTTTTCTCGGGGCACTCCCGCTTCCCCCGCCCTTGCACTCCAGCGCCGTTCCATTCTAGGGCTACACCTCTGTCATGCCCGGGGATGACGGTCACCTACGGGTCCCAGCTGGAAAGACCGTCACTCGGAGGGTGTCGCCTTGCACTGGGTGCACACGCCATTTATTTATTTTTTGCGAACACAGACACGTGCAGAAGGAGGCCGACCTGTTGATACATTACGCCCAACCTTTACATGTCTCAATTAAACCCTTCCATTCCCACATTTATTTAGTTTCCTGTGACGTAAATTAATAACACTTGATCTAATACTTCTTTCTTTATGCCCGCTGGTGAGCTATGGGCTTTGTGTTCGATTATATTGACAANAATAACACTTGATCTAATACTTCTTTCTTTATGCCCGCTGGTGAGCTATGGGCTTTGTGTTCGATTATATTGACAAATCTCTTGAGCAAGGTTTAACAATCAGTTACCGACATGGAAGACACTAGAGCATTTTCAAGTAGTACATTTACTGTGATATACATATACAATATCTTTGAAAATTACCGTTATATATGCATTTGTGTGCCCGTTTGTAGTATATGTATATATACGTGTGTTCACTTACACAACGTGCTACACCATATTTAGTTTACGTCAAAGTTGTCACATTTTTGTAAATATTTAAATTTAATANTCACTTACACAACGTGCTACACCATATTTAGTTTACGTCAAAGTTGTCACATTTTTGTAAATATTTAAATTTAATATCTTATCAATTTTTTATGCTGTCAGTTGGTATGGTATAGTCCATGACGTTTTTTTATTTGTAGCTTGTCGTGGATGCGGAACTTGTCGAAGTTGGGAAATATAAAGAGACACATTTCAGCGAGAAATGTGAAATGTCGCCACTGAAATGTTTTGTTTGTGCTCTCGGTCCCACGTCATGCTTCCTGTGATTCTGCCATTCCGGAAAAATAAGAGAGGCGGCGGCGGGGGAGAAACGAGGATTTTCCGACCTGCCGACACCGCATTTCATCAATAATTTTTTTATCTGTATTTTTCTCGTCTGTGCTGCCTCTCCCTTCCGTTCCCACAGACAGCGGAGACCATTGAATAAAGATCGGAGAGCCGCCACTCCGCNCCCTCTCTTACACAGTTACAAAAATAACTCCCCGTGATTCCCCCTCCCCCCCACATGAATCCGCACATCACACATTTGATTTTTATAACTAACGTAACTTCCTGTGCATACCTTCTCACACTGTGTCAATTGCATTTTATTAATAAACTGCGGGCAAATGACCTATCCATCAAAAATAATGTCAACCCTCTCACACCCAGTCTACACAGTTGTGTACGTACATCACTCAAAATGGGGGTTTTTCTTGGTCAGTGCTGTACATTGCGATGCTCGATGCCTATAGACTGTTCACGGTAAACTGAAAGCTTTGATTAAGATCTACGTCTATGTACATCGTATATTCTTCCACCATATGTGATATTGACATTGCAATGAGTCTGATCACTTTATTCCTGCATCGGCCTGGTGAAACTGTAAAATTATTAGAAAAGTAAATAGTTTATAAATCTGCTAATTTATACACTTAGATGCGATATGAAAATACAGAAAGCAAAAGAAATAATCTCTGTTTTCACAAATTTCTACCTAACACTCTTCATTCAACGTTAAGGCATGGAACTACTTTCCCTCCACCGTCACCTACTTTACTCTGGGCGCATGCCACTCAGTGCGACCGTTAAAACATATGCACGTAGGATCAGTGGTATTTTCCAAATGTTGATTTCAAAAGTGCTCACTCTCTCCTGAAAAGCCTCGAGTGATCTTCCCTGTGAGACGCTGATTCGCAAACCGTGCCCATGTTGTACGTCAGAAAAGGTTCGTATTACTACAGCCGACACAAGATCTACACTTCATTGGACCTGATAACGGAATAAGTGCCATGTACAACACGCATAAAAATATGTATCTGCAACACACAAGATCATAAATTTATGTGGATCTGAAAGGGTTAAGATATTTTCTTGTGTATTCCATCTTATTTTCAATTACATATATATTTGAAAAAAAATATTCACTATGAATTGGTGCTCGCTCAGTTAAGGTTTCAACCGTAATTACAATAAACCTCTTGAGTCCGAGAATCGTTGCCATAAATGAATGCGGTATTTCATTGCAAAATAATGAACATGTGAAACTGGCCGTGAAAGGGTCTTGGATAATCTCTATTGACAAACCGCTTGTGATGTCTGCCGATATAAAGTCTCGCGCTTTACACTGAAGTATGATGACAAAAAGTGTGGTGTGTGGACATGTGTGAGAAACGTGTGTGTTGTTCAGGAGGGTGGAGGTAACACCGGAATGAAACAAAAAATTATGTCATCTCAATATCCGTAGCGTTGCACGGTGACGCCACATGAAGAGTACTTAGCTTAAAGCACTGTGTTCAGCGGGAAACGCTCAGTACAATGGGTGTCTTTTCTGTGGGTAATCTGATTCGCGTTAAGTTTGTTCACCTCTGGTTCATGAATGGTCGTTGCGATTATCACCAAGCGTCCAGTATATTGTTCGCTGGTTGCAAGAAGGAAGTTACAAGTACCCCGCACACAAAAAAAAATATTCCATAGTAGCAACACTTGAACTCATAACGACTGCATAACCGAACGAGGTAAGAACACAATTTTTCCGTTACATCTGACCGCCTCCTCCTATCTTAATTATGACATTCCATTTTTTATCAGTTTCTTGTCTTTGTTTTCGTTTGTGTCGAGTCCCCTAAAAATTTTCGTACTCCTGCACCAATTTCAAACAAACTTTATATTTGTTCTCCGTCATCCGAAGGCATTCTGTCCAGCTTACGTACTATAAATACAATGAATCAAACCATATACAAAAATGCAGCAAGGAAGCAGAGACGTATAATGTTTTAACCAAATACAAGCTTAGTAACTGTTATTTTACAAGTAACTCAAGACAAGCCATGGATAAAATATGCAAAAATTTCACAGTACTTTCAAAAATAAAGAAGTGTAATGCTTTAACATGAAGATGAAATTCATACAGCGTCGCCTATAAAATAATACTTCGTGTTTTTTTTTACCTGTGCAGCGGAAGGAAGCACGAATTAAACGATGTTGGGTAACAATTTCGGAAATTATTATGTAATGTTCGTCTTCCACGGGCAATGCTCTGCAAACTCGGTGAATTTTTTATTTTAATGTGGCACTCGCAAGAATCGCGGCCCGGTATTGTCGCGTCCTCGCGAGCCGACTGTAACGACNCGGGCAATGCTCTGCAAACTCGGTGAATTTTTTATTTTAATGTGGCACTCGCAAGAATCGCGGCCCGGTATTGTCGCGTCCTCGCGAGCCGACTGTAACGACTCGAAGGAGTCTCCATTACGCTCCGGATGGGCTGTAAAGGCCTAAATAGAAATTTAAATATGCATACGGAGGGGTTAAATTACAGTCGCGTAGGGACGGGCTGGCGTGCCGAATACCTGGCGCCGGAACATTGTTTAAATATGCACGCAGTGTGGCCTCGCGTTTCATTTCAGACTGCACGAGCGCCGCCACCCTCCGCTCACCATCCCCCCNAAATATGCACGCAGTGTGGCCTCGCGTTTCATTTCAGACTGCACGAGCGCCGCCACCCTCCGCTCACCATCCCCCCTTCTGCGAGGTTCATCTGTTTATTGGTCCCCTGACGTAGTGTTGGAAACTCTTCGGCAGATCTACGACGNTCCCCCCTTCTGCGAGGTTCATCTGTTTATTGGTCCCCTGACGTAGTGTTGGAAACTCTTCGGCAGATCTACGACGCCGTTCATTACTGCTTATTGGCGAGCCGTACATGTGCTGCTGGGGAAGCAATGCTTGTTGGTGACTATACACTAGCAGTGGCGTAGCTGGAGGGAAGTGCGCCGGTTAACGCATGTGTTTATAACGATATATAACTTACTATGAGACAATTTACTTCACAAATAAAGTTCATCATAGTTGACGGCAGTAACATATTTTTATCATTATCAAAGGCTTATTAATAACATTAGTACTAATTGGTGGCATCCTTAGTGGCAAAGAGTGGTTACAACCACAATTCCCTCAACTCCGGCTACGCCTGTGGGTTGCCCCGCCAGAAGACGGCCATTATCAGTGCGCTCTGAGTAGAGCCAGTGCCTTCTGGAAAATAATCTGAGCGCACTGCTAACTTCAGTATCACGTGTACACACAAGACATTTTTACTTGGTCATTGTCTGACGTCTGCATGGGAAGCCATTTCCTCATTTGACCGGGCCGCTTAGAACACTACAACTTCGGCATTGACCTTCTGTGAATCGCGTGTTGTTATGATTCAGTAGAAGATGGACAAGCCTAGCGAACAGCAGTGACGCGTTGGTATCCAGGCCATGCGAAGAATCCAAACACATCACAGCAATAATAGTTTATTAAATATATCAGCGAAGCGCCAGTGGATCTCCCCTCCCGGCGGCGCGGTATTTGGGACAATTACGCCACCAGAAACTATATAATACTTGGCAACACTTTGTACGGGCTCTGTCAGTCAGTCTTTCTGAGGATCCACGCCGAGATGAAGCCACCAAGTTGCATCTTGAGTTTTGAATAAAGGGCACAAAATAGCATTTGTCTCTCAAAATTTGGTTCTCATCACAACATCGAATACAATATTGAGGAGTTCGTAAATTATACAGGCGTTCAATATGGGACCATAATAAACTTAAGAAAGTGGTTGTAATATCTTCTTAACTCCCATATTTGTTTTCTCATACGAAATGAGAAACTACAAAACTACAAAAGAGGTACAAAACTGGTGGATGGCAAACGCGAAGGAGAAAACCCTAAACTCCCCTGCTGAATATGTGCAACCTTCTTCTTCGATTCCGCTCTCAACCTCTACCGGCTTGATACAAAACTGTTTCGGTGTTGAATATACACGGATACAAAAGCAAAACAATCTAGTGAATGGTGAATTTTAGCTGCACTCGCCATAATAAATGGCATAACTGGCTACATTATGACGAAACGAAATTCACCCCGTCAGTGGAGTCGATATATTCACATGGCAGCTCAGCCAATAGAGAATCTATCCAAGCACACAGTGGCCAGTGAGATTCGGGGCCCATTACCAGAGCCTCGCGCAACCAATAAACTATCGAGTAGGCTTTCAGAACAGGGACATCCACACAATTTTGTTTCTGTGTTCTTAACTACTCTGCGACTAAGTTGAAAACAAAATCATGGCTGCGACAATAGTACCGTTGGTAAAAAGTCACACTGGCGAGTTTTTTAAAAATGAATATAAANAAACAAAATCATGGCTGCGACAATAGTACCGTTGGTAAAAAGTCACACTGGCGAGTTTTTTAAAAATGAATATAAAATTTTTTTTGGGACTACTAAATTCTTTTTTAAGGATTACATAAAGACAGCTTATTTGGTAATCGCTAAGTATTTTTTCTGTGTTGGCTAAAAGTTATTTTTGTCTTTAAAAATGTTGTCCTGTATTTATTTTCTGGTACATGCATTGTGATATATGTAGTTACCATCCTAATTCTGAAAATTATTTCCCAATGCTGGACTAATTATTCTCAATGTACCCATTATTGTTAAAAACATCAATGTTTTTAGTATCGCTGGTTTTTTTTTTCATTGACTTGTGTAATTGTAAATAAATAAATATAAACATGTTAAATTTGTGCAATATCTTATTGATTAGTTTGCCTCGTATGTTACGAATTTCAGTTCTCGTTTTTACTGGAGACCACTAACTTGAGCCTAGACCCGATTTTTCGTTTTTCGTACATTTCGTCAATGTACACGGCGAAAAAATGGCTTACAGGGTTGTACATACTTTGTTCGCTGATTCCGCCACTGGGTTTCATTACCACCTCACACAGAAAAAAAGTCTAATATTGTGCCAACAGTATTAATGTTACTACAACATTANGCTGGGTTTCATTACCACCTCACACAGAAAAAAAGTCTAATATTGTGCCAACAGTATTAATGTTACTACAACATTATTTTTTTGTTATCTGTGAGCCGTTAGTAACTAATGTTGCATTCTACGTCACACAGCCCGGCGCCCTACCAACTACTCTACCATAACATAACAGTTTGGTTTCATATTATGGGTATTGAATAGAATATAACGACAAATTGCACACACTCGTTATGTGGAAATACGTAATTCTCTAGAAATATTTGCATAATTGGCACACTAAACTGCTTTGCAAGGCTTGAGAGCTGATCTAAGCTACATTTAGTTCTCATACTCTGCTTTAAAATTTAATTACAGTGGTTTTATTTTACGAGGTTATTGCTGTCCATTACTATCCGCCATTTTTACAACGCCAAGTCAGTGTAACCTTGTATTGGTTGGACATTTATTTAATGTCGCAGTAACACAAAATATCTTGTTCTTCCTGTTAATTTTAGCGCAATACAACTTTTGGTTGCGGCAACATTTCTTAGAGACTTTATTAACATTAACACTTCAACAGTATGTTTGCATTACAGTAATATAAGATTTTGCAAATGGTTAACATTAAGTAACTTCGTCACAAAATTATTAATGTTACTACATCATAAACGATTAAAGAAATGCCTCAATAGCAATTTTTTTTTTGTTGCAGCAATATTAGACTTTTTTCTGCGCAGTGCTCCACGGCCTGTCAGAAAACCTGTATCCGGCCCAGTAACTAAAACTACATCAAAGTACAAATTTTCTAAATATATCTTGTCGATGTCATGGACTTGTGAAAATTTTAAGGTTTCTGTAAGTAATAATTACTGTTTATAAACGTTATACGTTGATCATAAACTCACAATGAAATATGCAGTGAAAATACTGATGGGAAAGGTCGTGAAAAAAAGCAAAATATGTTTAATAAATTGTTAATGAATGCCGTATCTCTCCGTGTCGTTTAACATTATTACTAAATGCATGAACTTCATGTGGCCGGTAGGCAGTGTGGCTAGTCCCCAGGGACTCCGCTGCTTNTTAACTTTATTACTAAATGCATGAACTTCATGTGGCCGGTAGGCAGTGTGGCTAGTCCCCAGGGACTCCGCTGCTTGATGTGGATTGCACACTCCGCTACACAGTATTTGCTCAGAGCTTATTAGAGAAAATATTCGCCAACACTTTTCCAGNGATGTGGATTGCACACTCCGCTACACAGTATTTGCTCAGAGCTTATTAGAGAAAATATTCGCCAACACTTTTCCAGCACAGTGCGCACAATTTTATCAGCAGTGATAGCGCTATTGTTCAACCTCATTAGCTTACGCTCTCTCATTCTACACAGACAGTGGTCCACTTGACGTACAACCGGCTTCGTTTATTGTCCCACATAGCTTGCTTTATTTCATCTACCAAAAAACCATTAAGTATGGTTATTTTTAAGTTTTGGAAAACTGGCCAAAATTTTGGGAACTGGAATTCTCTATAATATGGAAATGGCTTAACCGACAGTTTTTTATATCCGATGTTTAATTTTATTAGTGGCACAAATTATACTAGATGTTCATCGTAAGAGGTTATTTTGTGAAAGAATTTTCCACAACGGGAATAAATTACAATTGATTCAGTAACAATTTCTTTTATGTATTCCAGCAAAGCCGAGCTTATTTCGTGTGGCAATAAAATGCACTGCAGTATTTTACAGATCATAAACTCCAGAAACTGACGGCCATGTACCGGTACTAGAAACACAGCTATTTTCGGTATTTTAAGAAGCACTTGAATAGTGCATTCCAAAATGGTCACACGAACTATTGAAACTTACGCAACTTCTGTTTTCGTCCAAATAATTCATAAAATAACGTTTTATAAGAATATATAGACCATAAATGTATACTGTAAGAATGTTTTGAACAATTATAACCTCGCAAATTTGACAACTTACAGCAGTATCATAAAACATCNAATGTATACTGTAAGAATGTTTTGAACAATTATAACCTCGCAAATTTGACAACTTACAGCAGTATCATAAAACATCATATATTTTCAGATATCTCAGATTAAGTAGGTAAATCTATGTTCCCAGTCATTAAAAAGAAAGTCAAAAAGCATTAAAAAAAATACAAATGACGAATTTAATGAGAGACAATATGAAATGCAAACTATCCGGTTTGGTGCAGAATGTATGGAGGATTAAAAATAAATGAAATAAACGAGTTAACAACCACAACATAGTCTACGTATAGTAAAAAACCATCAATAAATACGAGTATCGTGGATTTGTAAACCAGTAAGGTAAGAAACAACACGAAACAAAAGACGACAGCGGAAATGCGATCTGTCTGTGTCTTATACCTACTTGTGGTATAAATTTCAGGTGACGTCTTAAAGCTCTCTCTTATATAGACCTGCCAATAACTCACGTATGTATGTTCTCACGGTTGTATACTGTTCATGTTCTAGACTGGCTGTGTTGGTCTCACACATCCGTGGAATTAATGTGGGAAATCTCAGAAAGTGATACTGAACCGTTATGACGATTGTAATACCATTGCAACGTGGAGACATGTAAAATGTCACCCACCGATTTACGTGCAGTAAATAGTCACATAGTCGTTACGCAGAGCAAGAACATTTTTGTTAGCTTTACAGACAATTCTTTGCAAACTGGGTGTCAACATTTTTCTTATAACATTAACAGTGGAATGCTGCAGTTTTACCATACATAGCTTAAAACGCACATCATTGTTTATGTATCTCCATGTTTNATCTCAGAAAGTGATACTGAACCGTTATGACGATTGTAATACCATTGCAACGTGGAGACATGTAAAATGTCACCCATCGATTTACGTGCAGTAAATAGTCACATAGTCGTTACGCAGAGCAAGAACATTTTTGTTAGCTTTACAGACAATTCTTTGCAAACTGGGTGTCAACATTTTTCTTATATCATTAACAGTGGAATGCTGCAGTTTTACCATACATAGCTTAAAACGCACATCATTGTTTATGTATCTCCATGTTTATAATGAATTTAATGACTACAGTACTTGCTTGTTAGAATTTCAAATTCGTTTTATACATTCCACAATAACGTGTTGTGAAATTTGCTCCAATTCACTAGAAGTGTTACCAACATTATCTTGCCAAATAGTTTTCAAATAATTGTCTGTAAGAATACAAAGTGTCTCAGCTGTGTCTGGCTTTAATTTTTGAATTGCAGCATTACAGTCACTGTGATTGCTTAGTACCCAGTAATTCCAGTGGCGTCTGTCGACAAACGTAGTAGCCTATTGTAAATATTCACGGGAAGTCAGTACAGTCAGCACAGTTTTTGGCCTGTGTGGATGACACATCGCCTAAAATTATTTATACTGAAAGTTCTCATCAAGACCACATTTTACCATTACCTGAGGACAGAAACTGGGCTCATTTTTCTTGTACGTCGTGGCTGCTTGTTTCTTACTTCTGTCTCACATTAGCTACTGTTGCATCTGCCATTGTACTGTACTATATATTTTTTGTTTCATGTTACTCCCTTATCTGAATAAGTAGATGCAAACTTTTTTTCAAAGTCATTTTGGTGTTACTTAGAAAACGCAAGTATACATTGGAGACTACAAAATACGCGACTTAGGCCACGAGTACACGGTACACAGAACTTAAGACATGTACAACATTGCACTCGGTTAGACTGGTTCCGAACTTGTTCCGATCACAGTCACTTCTTGTTGAAAGTAAGCAGGTTGTATGTATAAGAACGTCAGAGCAACTTTTCTTTTGTGTTGTGCTCTCATTGGCTGCTGGAAAGTAAATAGTATAATTAAAATGGCTGCAATTGGCGGGATTTTCTACATTCGTTGAAAAAAAAAACCCCCGTATTAGTTATACATATACAATAAAAGCAAGGCAATTTTTATTAAAATTAATACAATACTTAACCCTAATGAGTGGCGGAAGTGTTTATAAAAATTGCGGAACGTGTTTTCAAGGTTAGGATTACCTTTTGTTTGCATAATTTATTGAGATATATAGGATGTTCACGGTAAAGTGAGCACTTCTGAAATCAACCCTTGAAAAATGTCGTTGCCCCGACGTGCAAGTATTTTAATGGACACACTGACTGGCATGCGGCTAGTAAAGTTGGTAACGACGGAGGGAAAGTATTTCCATACTTTACCGATGAATTAAAAGTGTTAGGTAAGCATTTGTGAATACTGAAATGATTTGTTTTGCTCTCTGATATTTTTAATACGTGTAAGTGTAAGAAATAGAAAATTTGTAGCAAATTGACTTTTACAATAATTTCACAATTTCACTTTACCGATGCACGAATAAAGTGACCAGGCCCATGGCAAAGTTAATTTTACATATGTTGGAAGAATACACAGTGTGCATACAAGTAGATCCTAAGCATGGCTTTCAAAATTGCTCAGTTTACCGTGAACAGCCTTTAACCACTAAAACTAGCACCGTCGTCTACTGAACGTATTTACAATAAACAAGTGTAGCTTATTCGTTTGACCGCGGTCTTAGATGATATGTGTTTTACGTAATGTGTATGAAGAGTGTGTTGAATTGTATTTAGCTTACATGTAAAATGAGATGTAGACTGTAGAGTAAAGGAGAGCGACTTGAGGCATTACTTGAGGAGACGGTGGCGCACCAGAAGGACTTGTCGCGAACTTCCGGCGCAGAGTTGTCGGGAAGCGGAAGAGCCGGCACTCGCGGTCGGAGCGGGGCGCGGCACGGCAGACGGCGTCGACAGGGCCGGGGATTGGCTGCACGCGGGGGTGTGTTTGATCACGCTCCGAGGAGGCGGTATTCATGAGCCGGGAGGTGGGGCGGGATATTGCCTGCCCGCGGATTACCATGAGAAAGGTCCACACGGCCACTGTTTGCCCCCGACTTTGTGCCTGCGCGTCTCAGACTCGCACTCCGCTCTCTCCCCGTCGGTTTATTGCACCTCCAGCCTCCTTCCTCCTCATCATCCCCCCTCCCCAGCCTACACATCTTCTTCGTGGCCGTCGAGAGTGTTCTCGTGTTATCGCGGGAGTCCGGGCTAGGGTGCTCGCTCCCCCACCCTTGCATCATCGGGTCGAGTTTGACCCCGAGCCGATAAGGCAGCCAAAGTTTGGGCGTTACGTCTCACGGTTATACGGGTAATTGTCTGCGAACTGTGCACTTTGGAGTCTATAAGCGACGGGAGAAAAAATTACTACTGACCTTGAATACACGTGAACTTTAATGAAACCTACTTTTCGTATGTGAAATAACAAAGGATCATTCTATGTTTACAGTGTTGGTGGTTTTATAAAGTATTTTAAACAAGCGCCATTGCTCTTTTTTTTTTTTCAGAAAAACCCCGAGACTTATTTTTCATGCTTGACGTACTTGAAAACTTTAAATAAAAAAATGTTTATAAAAAAAGATAAATTTTAATTATATTAAAGTAGTTTCCAAACAGTTGTCAAAATCTCCATAGTATCGATTTAATATTATAATAAATTTTTATTTCCAGAAAATGTATAATTAAATAAAAAGGAGATTAGGTATATCATGTAAGTTCGCAAAGAAAATGCTAAACAAATTATATCAGGATATTTCAAATACATTAACTTCTGATGTGAACTCTTGGTACTGTTAACACTGACACAATTTGTTCAAAATTTACATATGAAATGTCATTTTCATCCAGTCTAAAAACTTGTCTGACATTTTTTAATTTACACTTTCAGAACACTATAATCGTCTGTTGTATCTTGAACTACAGCTGCACAAATACAGGATGATTCTAAAATCATGGAACACACATTGAGGGGTGGTAGAGCTCACTAAAACAAACAATTGTATAGGAATATATGNGAACACACATTGAGGGGTGGTAGAGCTCACTAAAACAAACAATTGTATAGGAATATATGGGCGGGAGTGACACGTTGAGGCACAAACACAAAAATAACATGAAATGCAACACATTGTTTATTTACAACGTCGCCGCTAAATGCCTTTTTACAGCAATGTTTATAATAATTGCTCAAAATTGCTACCACCGACAGTAATGCAAGCTTGGTAGCGTCGGTGGAGTGATTGGCGAACAGATTCAAATACGCCGGGTATTTCACTTACGCCACCATTGTCAGCCAATCACGCCATATGTAGAGGTCGCCAAGCATGCGTGACTGTTGGTGGATGCATTTCCAGCAACTGTTTTAACATTTTCTGTACGCAATCACTCGTTAAGTATGCTGCTAATGAACCGTTTATGTTTCCGTTAATGTGTTATGTTTTTGTGTTTGTGCCTCAACGCGTCACTTCCGCCCATATATTCCTATACAATAATTGTTTGTTATAGTGAGCTCTACCACCCCTCAATGTTTGTCCCATGATTTTAGAATCATCATGTATATGGCGTATCGTATATTTTTCTCTCCGTGGTACTGACTCTTTTGTTCCGACTAGAATGTAAGTTCCACGTNTACAATAATTGTTTGTTATAGTGAGCTCTACCACCCCTCAATGTTTGTCCCATGATTTTAGAATCATCCTGTATATGGCGTATCGTATATTTTTCTCTCCGTGGTACTGACTCTTTTGTTCCGACTAGAATGTAAGTTCCACGTNCTGTATATGGCGTATCGTATATTTTTCTCTCCGTGGTACTGACTCTTTTGTTCCGACTAGAATGTAAGTTCCACGTTTAATGTCAGTTGCACAAAAAAATGCTTTGTCCGGTCTATGTCCTGTTCAACGCTGTCATATTCTTTATATCGTACTCTGTTGGTTGAAGTTTTGACATTAATAAGGCGAAAATGACCAATCTCATACCACGAACAGTTACATCCTTTATCTTTTCATAGGTTTATAGTTCCCATGTCATATTTGACACAATCTTCCAAGAATAAACTAAGCTTCCGAAAATGGAAAACGTAATTGTGACTCTAATTTTTTAACTTGGTGCACTTCCATTACCCCGAAGAAAGGTTTTGTTTTAGTTTGGTAAATCTTAGCAGGGAAATTAATTATTTGCTTTATACGACCTATATATAGACGTTCTTTTCCACTATTTCGTGTTTATTAAGGAACGATATCTGTGATATCAAACAATTTTATTGGATTTAATTGAAATTCTTAATTAGTGAATTTCTACAAATTATTACAAATAGCATAGATATTTTGAGAAATATAATACACATCTAGCTTCACTCCAAACAGATCATATTCACAATACTTTCCCCGTTGGTTAAATATTATTTCAAAACAGCTGTGTTGAACAAATAACAATAAAGAAATTGATAATGTTTTATACATTCAGCGAATGTATCATTAGGTTATATTTCTGAAAGTCATTTTTTGTTGTTTGCAAATGTTATATTTCTGAAAGTCATTTTTTGTTGTTTGCAAATGTTATATTTCTGAAAGTCATTTTTTGTTGTTTGCAAATAGCAACATAGTAAATAAAATAAAAAATAAGAAATTGCCTACGGCCAGTTTATATATTTAGATAATGTATTCGTTCTTAACTCGCTTGCAAATGGCAACAGATTGAAAGCAGTGAAAAGTTTGTACTATTCAATACTACCCATTATATTTTGCCGTGTTGTTACATGTCCCAATGCATTGCGCACCGTCGGTGATGTCACATAGAGGTTGTAAGGCCTTGTAGTCTCGGTGTTCACCCCGTCTCCCCCTCTCACCGATAGGATACCACTTCAAATTCTTCGTACGTGGGAAAATGTGGCGGGTGTTTTCTCCGAGCGTCTTTATTTCCCCCACAACTGCTTTGTGCACCTTAGGATCATGGTTATTGACCTGTAGGTGGTGACCTGAATATGGGTCGCCATGGCTTTCGGGGTGGTTCGCCGTAGCTTCCTGAAAAAAATAAAACTAAAGAAATGTTAATCACTTAACGTTTTTGATTTTGAATGATATATTAGATTTTTATATTACATTTTATAACGGCTTATTAGAAAATATTTCAGCTCTATACAATTTGGGACTCGAAAGTTGGTTACTGCACAACAAGCGTGGTCACTCTACCCAGCACGCCCTCTGTGGACTTTAGCTANAGATTACATTTTATAACTGCTTATTAGAAAATATTTCAGCTCTATACAATAAATAATTTCTACACTTGTTGTATTGTATTAGGTTGGCGCTGTTTCCAATTAGACTTGTAGATCGCGCTAACTGATCGACTAGTTAAATGCTGGTCTTCGCCAAAAAAAAAAAACAAGTTTAGGAACCCTGCTTTAGGACGAGGGTATTGCAGGGTAATTAGTGGCATCTTACTGATTATTTTAGTAGTATAATATCGCTCATGTTATCGTTATATCCACTTTTGTACAGTGAAGCTGCAATGCCGTACGTTTGGGAGGGGTTTAGGGCGGGATTCAAACTGCTTCCTTGCTGACGTAAGAATATCGGTAATTTTCACAATTTCATCACTAATGTGCAGTAGCAGCGGGAAAGGAAAATTATAATTTGCGTTAAATATTATAGTAGACAATGGTAGCACAAAATCTCTGCACTTTTCACCCCAGCTACATAAAATACGTAGGTGATTCCTGAGTTCAATTTAGTTTCCAACTCTAGACCTATTTTGCAATTAAGGTGTGTCCAACAATTGGATCTGAGTGTGGGGTTGGATTAATTGCCATATTTATGCACGAATCACGGCGAGTGTTCATTAACGTACCAGAATTTCTTTAAAAATCTTCCAAAGGGTATTTTTTTTATCTTGAGTTTTAACACATTCCTCACAGCCCCATTTATACAAAGTCTTATTTACGGGTCTGCTACAGAACCCCGAGGTACTGCTTTCCATTTCATTCGACTGATCAGCTCATATAGTAAAGATGAGGTAAACTGTTTACCGTCAAACTGTTTTTCGTCTTCTGCGTTTCTCCCACACATTGGCTGGCGATGTACCGGTAGAAGTCAAAATTACATGCTCAAGCGGTGACGTGGATGTTCCTTTACATTTTGTCTTAGTAGTCTAATGCATCAGTAAAATACCTGGTCATAGAAAAAGTATTGTCATTTAAAAAAGCGTATTTATGTAAACAATTAGCTAAACTTCGTCCAATCCGTGTGCTTTTGGCTGTAGTAAAAGTGAAACGCGCATTTATTTTTGGGACTCGAAAGTTGGTTACTGCACAACAAGCGTGGTCACTCTACCCAGCACGCCCTCTGTGGACTTTAGCTAGCCCGTAGAAAGTTACTAAGTGACTTACAGTGACTAATATTTCACAGTATGATGTCGCTGATTCTTCAGGTTTACAATGTAGGTATCTCGAGTATGACAGGGGATTAGAGAGCAGAGTGGAGCAAGGATGATGGGATATGCGGAAGTGTTCCAAGTAAACCCGCCAGCCTTTGGCAACTTCCGTCACGTTACTCGCTTGTGAACAATCCGGATCTCCGTGATTCCTCGGCGCCACGTCTTCGTGGGCAGACGGCAACTGTTCCGAGGACTCGTCATTTAGAGATACAACTTGCCAATGGGTGCTCGTTGGCACACGAGTATTCACTGTAGCTTTGGCAGTCTTCTCACTATACTGGTTTGTTGTCTACCATAATCCTCGGGAGTGAAGTCCGCGTTTTCCAGTGCCCAGAGTCCAAGAGCAGCGAGTGCCAATGCGCGTCCTCGTCCTTGCGCACGAACGGCGTGTTTGAGTCCGTCGTCGGCTTCCGCTGGGTTGCCGTTCGTCGCCGGGAAATTTGTTTCCCTGCGCGCACAGTGCTGTATTCTGCCAGGCATCCCAAACTGCCACGGATTGTAGCGTCCGGATGAAGCCAAAAAGCCTGCGTGATAGGAAGAAGCCATGCGAAAGAAACCTCTTTTTTTTTCACGGAGAATTCTCCCTCTTCGCCGGGGAAACAGTAAATAGGAAGGGGCCGCTCGTTGGGGGCGGCGTAGCAGCAGAAGGAACGGACGAAAAGGAGGAGAAAGGAGAGAAGGATAATAAATGCAGGGAAAGGATACAATCGATCAAGTGTGCGAGGCGTTCCCACTACGATATTGGAAAATTTTGTCCTCTTCTTATCGCGAGGGTTGGAGGAGGGGCGAAGGTTGAGTAAGGGTTGGGGATCTTTTTGGGAAAACATATTCCGCTTTTAGCTCAAACACAAATTTGTTTCTCCCCCTGACCTCTTTAGCGACACCTTGCTGTCGCCGCGGATAGAAAATGACTTGCGTGCGCCGGCAGATTTCGGCGCCGACGATCGTTGTAGCCGTAAGCCGCAGCTGAGACGCAACAAGGTCATATTGGACTACAACGTGCTTGGCATGGACTGTCGTAAAAGTGGAGGGGGGAATGTGGAAATTCGCATTGCACACATTTATATGGAGAACATAAAGGTTTTTGTTTGCCATCGCAAAATAAGCACTGCTTTATCAAGTCTCTTTCAAACCTTGTAGTAAAGTTTGTTTACAGAATAAAAATTGCCAGGGCGGACTTCCAGAAAATACGTTTTATGGCTGCCAAATTTTTATTATAGTAAAATACCGACTATAACAGTCGAGTTAAAATATGTGCTAACATTATAACATTTTTACTTATTCTCTGTTTTCCGAGATATTTAATTCATTTCTAATGAATAGCTTTATTCATAAAATTGCTTTTTTTCAATAACTGAGNCCATCGCAAAATAAGCACTGCTTTATCAAGTCTCTTTCAAACCTTGTAGTAAAGTTTGTTTACAGAATAAAAATTGTCAGGGCGGACTTCCAGAAAATACGTTTTATGGCTGCCAAATTTTTATTATAGTAAAATACCGACTATAACAGTCGAGTTAAAATATGTGCTAACATTATAACATTTTTACTTATTCTGTTTTCCGAGATATTTAATTCATTTCTAATGAATAGCTTTATTCATAAAATTGCTTTTTTTCAATAACTGAGGNTCTGTTTTCCGAGATATTTAATTCATTTCTAATGAATAGCTTTATTCATAAAATTGCTTTTTTTCAATAACTGAGGGTTAGCTGTACATATTTACGCAGGAAATATTATCTGTTATAGGCCATAAAATCAGTCAAGCGTATCGAAATCAGGTTAAAAGTGCTATCGTCTCGTAACCGTACAAATTATTCTGCGAATTTTTTCCCTCAATTTATTTATTTATTTACTATTTCTGGGTCAGAGGCCTGGCAAATTCGTTTCAGTCATATCATATGAAATGTGAAATTTGAGTAGAAAAGTTATGTTCAGTCAACATTTCCATTTCTTCCTTTTTCGTGTAAATACAGTCCTGTAAACAGTTAAACACCAGACCTTAAGTTTTAATTTCCATTTACNCATTTCTTCCTTTTTCGTGTAAATACAGTCCTGTAAACAGTTAAACACCAGACCTTAAGTTTTAATTTCCATTTACACACTCGTGGGATAACCACACTTTAAAAAACAAGAGTGATTCTGAGACCGCTGTTGTGTACCTCGTCAGTGTAATGTTAATCAGTCTGTTCTGTAATTGGAGAAGAGTGACTTCGAAATTGCTTTTATTAATCACAAAGAGAATATTATGTAATTTTAAAAGGTTACTGGGAAATAATTTTTAAGAACCCCCCCGGGATAACCGACTTTTTTTTTTCAGATTATGGTTTTAATTACATTTTTATTATTTTATCTTAGCGCGTATTGCATTCGTTTACGCTACAAAGATACATCTGTAGCGGAATGCTATCATACTTACTATTGATTTATTGCACGAGGACTGCGTAGATATAAATTGTAAGAGCCTTTTTTTGTGATGAATCACCCCTCAACCTCGTCCGTCATTACACGTTTCAATGAATTGTTTATATAAATTATGTGCATAATTTTTATATTTTGGTTTTGTCTGAATATAACTCAATTCTGAGTGTCACTGATACAGAAATACAATTATAAGATTAAAATCGGAAACCCATACTTAGAACACATGCTACAGTAGACACAGTGGGTAAAAGTTCGGAGGTACACTCTTTTAAACTGACAAGTTACAATTTATTGGAAAACAATTCGCGGCGAAAAAACATAGCAATTAGTAAAAAGTAATAAACGAATCCAGTCCTCGGTTTCTTTTCCCTCGTACTCTCGTTTTCACTAATCTCAGAATATCAAATGCGACTCCCATAAAGTATCTCATTAGAAATGACTTCTAATCACCACTCACGCTCACGGCAACCAGACTGGGCAAGGAAAAGTAAAACATCTACGCTTACATTGTATCTGCAATATTTACGCGGTATGTTATAGTTGTACTTGATAAGAAAGGAAAACAGCTGACATTATGCAGTTTAATTTACTTGCATTTGCACGCTTTGGTAGTTTGTCGTTTTGAGGAAGGTGCACTGAGAGAAAGGTATTTGTTCCTTTAAAAAAAATAGTTGTTTAGTGCTAAAAATATATTTAGGTGCACCATCAAAATATTTTGTTGAGTAAATAAAACTCGAAAAGAAACGAGGTTAATTTTGTTCATCTAATAAAATAAACGCTTGAATTAATAAAACATAAGTTAAGCCAAATTAAATGAGTCCGTCAACAAAATCTTTAGTTAAATCAACTGTATATATTTTTTGACCCCTAATTTGATCACCTGCGTTCGAAAATACAGCTCGTCAGTTTATTTGTTATTTTGACGACGGTTAGTATAGTAATATGGTTTTTTAGTGCAGTTATTGATTATTAATAATGGTGTGAACATCCTAATAAAACAAGTTGAACAGGAAACTAAAAATAAAGCTGTAAAACTTGAAATATTTATTTACACACGTTGTCCAGACAATTATATGTATTTAAAAACATTCGAGCTTTTTTAGTATCACATTAGTTGTGGTTGCAAGAGCGTAGCGCCCGCGTGCAAACAATATATGTTCGAATGTCGGTCGGGCTTCCAGTCTTTTAATATTAACCGACATTTTTTAATACACGTAGAGCCAAACAAATATTAAGGTGCACCAACCAAATATTGGTTTCGGCTACCAAATAAGAACAACAAAATATTTCACTGTCCCTGTCACAACTGATTTGGTTGCGCCTACTTAGATTCAAAAAAACCTTTTTTTTTTTTTCAGTGTGTGTATTTAAAAACTTGCTGTTACTCATTGTATCAACTGCTAAAACAAAACCGGTGTTACTTTATAGGACTGGTAAAAATTCGACTCCGTGCGTTGGTTAGGTGATATTCTGAAACTGTTAGAAATACACTGTGACGACAGTTAACAACCTTATGTGTATAAAACCAAAATAATCAAATAGAAGGCAATATAAGCGACCAACTATTTCAACGTTACAACTTCAGTAAGATCACAGAAAAATAAGAATACAGGGACGTAATTATGGCACCGTCTCTTTGCCCTCAGCGCACTCCACTGACGCCTGAAGTGACCGCCGTCATATTCGTAGCGTGGGCGCCGGTAGTAAATAGATAGCGTTGACGCTGTGCTGCTATATCATGTGAACTGATTTTTGTTTAAAGCTCTTTGATTTTTGTATTTAGACCCAACTCAGTGGCATTTTGCCCTCCGGGAGACCACTAGTAAAGTTTACATTCACTGCATATCACGGAATAATACGAGCCAAAAAATATGGCGTCCGAGTGCGCGTAAGCTCACTCATGCTCTGAAGATGAGACAGGCTAATTTTCGTCTTCCATTTCTTCAGCAGTGGCTCACGAATTACTGTAAAAATCACGTGTTCAAACAGTGATGCGTTTTTTATTTTACAGTCAAAATAATACTGTGGGGAACTAGAGTTCATATTAGCAATAAAACTTGGTCAGAATAAGTGTACCAGTAGTTAAAAGCACTTATTCATGTAATCATTGTGCTAATTTTAATCGATGCTACGTGATTTGCACTTCTAATGGCTAAACAGTAGTTTAATGTTGCGATACACAACTGGCATGGGCACTCTACCTCATATTCCCTCTATGCATAAACTCGGCTCATTTCGTCTCTGCATACAAACTTCCTATGTGGTAAGATGTTCAAGACGCATTGCTGATTTATACAATCGCTGCCTTTTTTACTGGAAATGTTTCTATGTTTACATAAAAATATATGTAGTATGGGAAGGGATTTAATTTTCGAAATGCTTTATTACTCGTATATCGTCGTGATCGAAGGGAAATGAACATAAATCGTCACAGAACCTTCGCGAGAAGTAACTTTGCGCACGCTAGTAAGGAACACATATTAATGTCCGCTACACATCCTACTAATAATATCTATTCTAAATGCGAATGACTGTGTGTGTGTGTGTGTGTGTGTATGTTTGTTACCACTCAGCTCCATAACTGCTAAACGGATTTTGATGAAATTTGGTATGTACGTACTTTAGGTCCTGGAATAGGACATAGGATACTTTTTATCCAGGAAAATTGTACGGTTCCTGTGGAATACCAACAAAACGTAATTCTGCAACGGCTGGGAACGTGACCGAAATATTTTTTTCCTCTGGTGTCAGAGTTTATTAGGCCGCCCAAGGACCTCTGAAATGGCTTAATGACTGCTACCAATCGATAACAACTGGGACCGAATATTTAACGTGCCCTCCGAAGCCTGAAAACGCTCTGATGTTATGCCACTTAACGGTCACCCATCCAAATGTGTGCCGCTGGGAACGTTGCTTAACTTTGGTGATTAATTAAGATCCCTCAGCCAAGCGCAAAACGTAGTACCCAGGTACACTCATTTCTAAAGCTACAACTTGATGAAACTCACGTTTTGATTTTCATACATCAACGCTGGAAAGCGGAAATGTGGTAACTACGCGATAGTTGCACAGATACACTCCAAAAACAATCCCCTTCTTCTTGGCTATAAGGTCAAAAATATTTCCTTCCTTTTGGGTTGCCGTAATCAGTTAAAAACCTAGGCCAAACATGTAGTATAATTTTATAATTCTGTTTTCACGTAAATGAATTGTCTTTTACCAATTTATTTATTAGTGTATCAATGTAATACTCAATTGTACCCGGGTGAAGCCGGGCTGGTTCGCTACTTTAACATAATTCCTTTCCTTATTCACTATTTTAACGTGTACTAGTATTTACTGCCGCCGTAAGTACAGCAACTACCATAATTGGAACAATAATTCTTTGGGTAATTTAACAGGTGGACACTGTCCCATTTTTTATTGCTGATACTTTATAAGCGAAAATGCACTACGTTGGAAAGATCTGATGACAGTGATTTGACAAAATAAATCATGTCGAGACATAACAGCAATCAGGTTGACGGTCGCCAAATACAGAACTGCAATAGTACGGTGAAAAATAAGCTATGGAATTTATCCATTTTCATTCTGAAGTCTTCGGATATTTCGCCATGTATTTTCCTGCTATACTTCTTTGAAAATTATGGGTGAACAGTGACTGTGTGTTAGCGCGATAATAGTTTTACGATGGTGTCACTATTTACAACGTCTGAATTGGAGACTTTACTCACAATTCCTCAGAAATGTTATTAGTTGCAAGCGTCGCTTATTATAAACATCGGCATTTGAGACGTCCCAGAAGACACACCACTCCGCGCCAAGTATCACAAATCCACGAAGACTGCGCCATGTGCAGTGGGACAGTTTGCCACCCGTGTACGTGCTGGTCACCTGTGTCCTCTTAGTAGAGAAGGGGGGAGGGGGGAGAGTATTACGTCTGGCCGGGAGGCTTAGCGGCAAGCAACACATACGCCTAGCCGTCTCCCGGACATCAGCGCGAGAGCGGGTCTGGAATAAAAAGAGGGCTTATCTCCGCTCAGCGACGTCATCACGACCACCTCCCGTGCGCCGGGAAACACGTCTATGGCTTCATTGAAGCGCTGGTAGTCAGTACGTGAACTCTCTATATAATTTGAGCTTTTATATATCTGTCAGAATAGATAATAGACTAGTCAATGAAAGCGCGTCTGTATGTAATGACATACTGGAAAGTATGGCATACTGTAAAGTTAAAAAACCTATTTGCAGAAGGAGCCCGAGCTGACATACGGAGTTTTTGCCAGTCAAGTTTAGTTGACCCAACAAAAGTGTTTCGTTAGCCCAAATGTGTGTTTAGTTAGATTAAAAAAAAACAATTTTTTACATTTTAGATGTTTTTTTAGCCAACATAATATTTAGTAGTTCTTTTTGCTACAAATTNAAAAAAAAACAATTTTTTACATTTTAGATGTTTTTTTAGCCAACATAATATTTAGTAGTTCTTTTTGCTACAAATTTTGTTTAAGAATGTGCATCCACTTTTTTAGCATGAAGGAGCGTAAATAAGATCTTAGTGACATTTTTTAATCTGTTGAACATACACTGCGGGTTATTTTCCGACTTATGACTGTTGATGAGAAATAAGTTATTGCCACTTTTTGCTGTTAACTACACAGATGATAACAACACCAGTGAAGTATTATTAACTTCAGAAAATGTAGTCTTTTAGCAATTTCCTACACCATGCTGCTCAGGAAAACTGAATACCAATTGCGTACTGAAGCATTTTGGCTGAGATCCAGTGTAGTGATTGATTTTAATTCTCACACGCCTTAGGCGTCTACCCACGAATCACAGACGTTCAGTACCGGAGTAACTCAAGTTTCAGTTGTTATGTCAAGTAAGACAATGTCTTCTCTTGAAGATAAGAGGCCAGCAACCAAAAGAAAGTTGCATATGTGCACGTATGATGTTGAAGGCTGAGCTTACGATTATATATGTATTTGTCCCTAACAGAGAGATGCAGTATACTTTCTGAACTTCGGTTGAGTATAGGGTACAGGGAGCGTACGCTACGGCTATAGAAAAGCGTACAAAAATTTGTGTTGAACACATAGGGACTACCTGACTTTAGGATGGTTATTTTGAAGATTGAAAATAACGAGGTGTTGTCACAATCTTTGAAATAACGTGCCGACATTACATCAGTGCATACACGTTGGCGGAACAGGAGCCATCACAGTAGAAATATATAAAAATAAACCATAACATAATATAAAAATAAACGTAGAAATGTGGTGTACTTTGTGGATTGTCGAAGTTGATTACCGGGAAAACAATCAAAGATAAAATAATTATCACACAAAACTGTCAAACTAAAAAACTAATTAAAAATGCTATGATAAGAATGCAATATTTAAACAAAAAATTAATAACGCTTTCAATTAAATCAACTTCGACAACGAAGAAAGGTTAACCAATTTCTGAGTTTTAATTCATCCACAATGTTGCCACAAAATTTAAAAAAAAAATAAGCTTTGTAATTATATTTGTTTTGGTAGATGTCGGTTTTTAATGCACCCCCAGCTTGAAACAACCCTTGACCAAGTGCAAACAACTTTTTTACAATTCTTATTATTTTTACAAAAATGTCAACGCTAATTATATTATAGATATATGAAACATGGGTAGGAAGGACACTTCTTTTAACTACAAAACTGCGTTAACTGCGCGATTGTTGGAACTAATAGCATTGGTCTATAGACGTGTCTGAGAAATAATTCCGTGGTTATACTCGAGAGCTATGCGAACAAGTGTGCGCCAAGATTGTGTATGATGAGAAAGGGCATGCGGCAAGGACGGTTGGGCGTGACCCCTGTAATCAGATACGAGCGGTATCGCACAGCGGGGAAGAGCAGCGCGTGCACTGAACGTCCAATTTTCCGTCAACGCCGAGTAGCTGGGGCTAATCTAGGAAGTCGTAAACGGCGTTCAGGTCGTTAGCGGCGTGGTGTTTCGATTGGGGCGAGGAAAGGGGCCGTGCTGGGTTGTCGATGGCGAGGAAGGGGAAAGAGGAGGAGGGTCGGGGAGTTAACGCAGTCTCAGGTAATTAAATCTGATTACATTCGACGAAGAGCGTGTCTGGTGCCGCGATAGTCTGGTCGATGGGGCCGCGGGCGAAAGGGAGGACGGGCGGTGATTGCTCCAATGAAGTTGGAATGGGCGTAGGAAATGGAATATTTGTGTGCTGCTGAAGTCACCGGAGGGACGACTGCCCTAGGACGTGGTGGAAGTGAGGGGGGTTCGTTTTATCCTGTCTCCGTCGTCATTAGCGACGCTGACCTTAATCAGGAGAATCATCCGGTGTTGCCGACCTCCCGGCTCGGTGGATGACAGAAACAGGCAGGTCGCGCTCTGGAGAAGATGCATTCCTGTTCCCGAGGACATGAACGTCGTGGACGCCATCTTACAAAAAGGAAACCAAACAATTTGATTACCTGCGAAGACGTGAGATTTCCGCTTTATCATATAACCTTTATTAGTTTTACGCTGGGAGAAACAAANAGGTTTCATACAGCTCCAACAAAATCTTGTTTTATATGGCCAAAAAAATATGTAGTTGCTCCAACAAAATATTTTGTTGAGTAAACAAAACTTCAAATGCAAGAAAATTGATATCGTTCATATAATAAAACACACACATGATATGAAAAGACTTCCGTGTTAGGTCAAGAAGATTTGACTGTCGACAAAATATTCAGTTTAACCAACTCTGTATTCTCGTTTGGTCATATACAAGCAAATACGTTGGTCTCTCAAAAAAAACTTTTCTCTCAGTTTTGTCTAATCGGGAACTGCTGAACATCTTCTTGGAATAGACTAAAAACCACTTTGGGAAAAGCCATCCACAGGGCAGTAGGCGGGGACTGAACCTTCGACCTCTCGAATGCGTGGAAATTATACCATTTAACATAATAACACGGCAACAGGTTATGCTTTGTGCAGTATTCTTCATATGTGAGTTGAGGTCATTTGTCATATGGCTACTGCCTCAGTCACGCGCAACTCATTCCACTGTTAGACGCGACCATACTGGGGCGCTTCGAGGTCCATGCCTAGAGGCCGTGAAAAATCGTGAAAGTATCTCCTTTCATCATATTATCCAAAACACTAGCGTCTTGTTCCATTTATGATTAGACCGTGTATATTGAACGTGGCTGAACGATGTACAGACGAATTACAAACTTTCGGTATTAAGAGTATAAGCATTTCAACTGTTACGGCGAAATGGGGCAAACATCTTCACATAGACACGATGACAGACAATAATGAAAGGAAAACGCCAACAATGTACAGAGATCATTGGAAGCCACCGATCAACCAATTTCCCCCCTATAAATCACTATCTCGAACATCGATAGTATGAGATTTTCAGTGCTACGTACACATAACTCGGGTTATACAGTTTCTTTATGTCTCTAGGTTTCATCACGATCTTACAACAGTACGTCACGTCAGTTATCATTTATTTAATTTATTAGATGCGCATTATTTTGTGTTACAAACTGAAGAACATTTTATTGGAAAAAGGCTAACTCAGTGCTACATCGAATGCCAACCGGTCAGTAATGAACGTTGTAGAGCTCAGTGAACGTGCTCGTTATAAAGTGGGCCAAAACGGCACTCAGTGTGTCAGCACTACGCCAGTGGGCCCCGGTAGACAAGAATTTAGATACACAATCAGCGCAGTAGTAAGTGGGAATACAGAGACCAACAGAGCTGGTTTTCATTAGGATGTAGAGTACTCGCTCCTAGCTAGTCTTCCATGCCGTCAGCAACATTTGGACTGTTTTTTGGGTAGTTTTTTCTTCCTTTGTCCACGGGAGTTGTGTTTGACGAGATTATACTTCATTAATGGTAACCAATGCTTGATCGACGCCCATCAGCACTTACTTTATGTGTGTACACTTCTTGGCACTGGCTGGACACACCTTCCATTCAGAAAGATTTACGGGTTTGCAGGTTTTGACATGAATAATATTTGTCCTGAGGATTTTTAATTACATTTTTTTTGAGGTTATTTAATTACAGATAAGTAGTATATTTCCGAAAAGTATAAGAATAACACGTGCCTAAAATAACATTTATTGAAACTTGCTCTCTGCGTAAAAAGTTTCGTTATACTGCAGGTAATGATCCGATGATGCACACAAACGATGGTTTTAAGTTGGCTTTCTTTGAGTATCACACTACTCTGTGGTGGCGTTATTTTCACGTCATTAGTTTGATGAAAAATTCGGTAGTCACTGATATTTGATTAGAGGCTTAGGTGGTACGGACTTACATGTAGGTGTTTTCAGGAAATACTACTTTGCTCTCTGAAACGGTGGTTTATGTGCAAATTTTGTTCGCCGGCGTGTTTTCAAATCCAAGGTCAGCAGCCACAAATTGACAATTACAATTTCTTATACATTTCTTCAGGACAATGAGATTTTTGATTGATTATTATTACTGGCGTTTATTTGTAGTTCGTAACCCCCGGCTTATGGCATTAGTTGGAAACCCTCCTAAAGTACAATTAAAAATGACACAAATCCCTAACTTGCTCGGGATCTGAACCTAAAACCTCGTGGTCAGTGACATATTGTGCATACTTATGAAATCAAGGGGATAAAATAACCTGCGTTGGAAAATAATATTATAATTTTTTTTTGTAAAGGAGACATTCAGTGACATTGTTGTGACACCATGTTTACATATAGGTTTTTTTTTTTTTACGTGATGTGATAGTACGAAGGTGAAGAGCGATGAGTGCGCCAGCAAATGGTATTTGTTTTGTTNGTTTTTTTTTTTACGTGATGTGATAGTACGAAGGTGAAGAGCGATGAGTGCGCCAGCAAATGGTATTTGTTTTGTTACAACCTCGCTTTGACAGAGATGTGGAATATGTACGTAAACAGTGCAATAACCAAATAGTCATCCGATGTATTCCTGGAAGCGAAAAGTCACTATGCATCAAACTTGCAGGAGACGGACTGTACCGCACCACCAGCAGGGCTTATCCATGACCTTAACCCATTCACAGTGCGTGGTGGTTCGTACCGTTTGTAGACGGAATTAAGGAAGAATGGTATCGCTTCGCGGTAAATAATAGATTAAAACCCTGTTTCGTATCTAGATACTCCCTCTTTTCCCCGTCTCTTCTTCCTTTTCCCAGCCCACACAGAACTCCATCCTAGCGGTATCATAAAAAAAACACTTTCCCGTGCGGCGCTGCGCTCGTGAATTTTTGAACGCGGCCTCGACCGCTAGTTCCTCCGGCCGCCGTCATGAGCGCTGCTTTTCACTTCCCAGCGTATCGCACTGTGTTGTACGGAGTGCCATGTTAGACCAGGGTTACTGTAGATGGAAGTAGAGTGCTTTTGTCAGCCTCGGAGCAGTTCCTGAGTCCAACAATGAACGACGATTCTGCCAGATAGACCTGTTCAACTTACATAGCTTGACCTAATTGTGGGCACAACTCTTTGTGCTTCATTTGACCTTGTTTTAATGCCATATGTATAGTTGTGTTTTTTGGTTTGGAAAGTATGGATTTGTTAGTAATTCAAATGATCGTCACATTACTGTTAAATCACGGGAATCTAACATAACTACTGGTTATGGTTAGTTGTGAGCCAACGTTGGAACGTTGGGGTCGTGCGCAGTAGACGAAATCAGCCTACACAACGGCCGATCTTTAATATTTGAGCATTGCGACGACTCCGCGTGACAGTTAATCAAGATGTTGGGAATAGTCAATTGATTACTTGCTGTGACGTAGTTTAAGGCACTTAATATATGCCATTGCCTCGCTGCGACGCCTAAAAATTTACAACGAAGTAAATGAATTGTGTACGTTTTAACCACATGTTAATTGTATACATTAGCTACCATTTTACTGCATTAGGTGTCTCAATATGTATTGACTTCAAGAAGAGTTTTTAACATATGGACAGATATAATTATAGGCAAGGTCGCCTTCAATTAACACTGAGCAAGCTAGAAGTTCTCTTGGTCGGATCGAAATATTCTCAGGGAACGAACATATATGTTCAACTGACTTGAAGTAAACCATACATTCGTGCAGCGAAAAGTTTACTGAAGTGCACCTTTTTCAGGTGATACGTAAACTACTTCACTCGTTGATAAAAGTTGTGCTCTGGATGTGCTGCTGTTGTCTGTCGCGCGGAAGTTTCTTGAGCGTCAGTTTATATGCACTCTCTCATACTGGACGCGTCACTGTGAAGAACGTAGCCTCCGTTCCATGCCATAAATAAATATCTACTTAATTTTATTATTAAAATTGTACAAGATGGTAGCAGAGATAATGCACTTAATTTGACAAACAGAACACATCCAATTTTCTGTATAAGAGTGGCATAGGATGANCATCATTGATAAAGCAGTGCCTATAAAAAAATTGAGCTGAAAAACAAAAGTATATGTAGGTAACTGTATTTTTATTTCGATTATTTTTACTGTTTTATTATACCGTTTTATTTACCAAATTTCTCGTTTTACTGATAACCAACTATATATTATTTTTAAAAATGTGTCCATGTTTCGGTTGGGCTGGGAGAGGGTGGTTGAACCCTGAACTCCCCTCCCCCTCCTGTCTACGCCTCTTCTGTAGATGAATAATGGCGTAGAGGGCTCATGCGAGCTGCGAAGTAATCACTCCCTGTGCTCTAACACTGGACTGCTTTTCTGTCAGCAGCGCTATAAGAAACAACGTGGATAGGATTTTGGGTTTGAGCACTGTTTATTTAATTAAGTATTTTGGGATGTTTCTACGTTTCCTCTAACATATTTTTAATGCAACTAAGATATATTCAAGTTGATCAGGTATTTTATATATATTTAAAGGTGTGTTTGTTGAAAATCCAACAGTAAACAAAAACGTACATCAGTGTTGACCACGTGACTGACAGTCGTATTGATGAAGGGTGAAGTCAATGTTGGTGACATCCTCCAAATATGAGAATCATTTTACATCATTAGTCGATGGTGTGTGTTTTTTTTTTTTCCTTTTTTTTTTTTTTTTTTCGGAGTTTCTACTTTGCGCATGTGCAGTACTTTAATAATAACGCTTTCGTCACTACTCTGAAAAGAAAGAAAGTTCTTGTTGTTGCCTTGTCGTGCCAGACAACAAATACGGTATTACAGACGACTGCAGTACATCAAACTGTAAAAACACGGATTTTTTTTTTTATATATAATTCTATCAGTTTAGATTTACAACCGCTTCAGTCGTTTTGCCTTATGTTTATCTGCATTATGTTAGCCAATGTTAGAAATACTTTTTTCTGAATGAAAACTTTCAGCTTGGATATGCCCATGTTTTCACGGTTTTGACCCTACCCTGTGCTTGTAATGTCCGAAATATGGCCAAAGAAAAATACACGTATATACGACGCACATTTGACCGTATTCTGAAATACTGTTTACCTAATAAATTATGGAGACTGCCTTTCCAAAGTAGTTTCTAGACCNTGTCGTGCCAGACAACAAATACGGTATTACAGACGACTGCAGTACATCAAACTGTAAAAACACGGATTTTTTTTTTATATATAATTCTATCAGTTTTGATTTACAACCGCTTCAGTCGTTTTGCCTTATGTTTATCTGCATTATGTTAGCCAATGTTAGAAATACTTTTTTCTGAATGAAAACTTTCAGCTTGGATATGCCCATGTTTTCACGGTTTTGACCCTACCCTGTGCTTGTAATGTCCGAATTATGGCCAAAGAAAAATACACGTATATACGACGTACATTTGACCGTATTCTGAAATACTGTTTACCTAATAAATTATGGAGACTGCCTTTCCAAAGTAGTTTCTAGACCNCACATTTGACCGTATTCTGAAATACTGTTTACCTAATAAATTATGGAGACTGCCTTTCCAAAGTAGTTTCTAGACCAGCACAGTGTCGGCGTGCGCTTTTTCTTTATTTGCATTGCTCGCCAAAAAAGGTGGCACAGTTGTAACATACTGGATTCGCATCTTGCCTTACCGGCGTTCTATTCACGGTTTGGCCATTTTGTTTTCTGTTTTCCATGGTCTCTCGAATTCCAGGCGAGCTATGTATTGATTCCTCACTGCAGGTCATGGCCGCTTTCTTCCCGAACCTGACTTTTTGAGACACAGTTTCAGTCAAATGACCTCGTCAGTGAGACGTTAAGCCATAAACATGCACGGATCACCTGTTTTTACGCGTTCCCTTTGTCCCGAATATCCTGCGCGTTAAGTTGAACTCTCACATTCGCAGATCATGCTGACCAAGCAGAGTGAACTGGGCGGGTGTCAGTGACTTTAATTCACATAGCCCAGAATTGCTGCGTTATTTGCGTAGCCGTAATTACAAGCTTTGTTTAGTTAACTTGAAAACATCATCTTCGATGGCAGCTATATTGGTCTCCTTAGACACCACGCACTGAATTGTGGGTAACGCCGCCATTGTCTGTGTGCGGATAACGCGGAAGCGACGAGAAATTCTCTGATTGGTTGTTGGTTATATCGGCTCTGTCTGTTCGACGTGATCTGCGAACGTGTAAATCCACATTTGCGAGAGCTTGACTCCACATACGTGTGTTCAGCATAGTCTGTGTAGGAAACGGCTAATACCAGTAACATTTACCATTAAGAAACATCGGGGTGTGGCCATAGACCAAAGATCTGGTAGACCGATCTCGCTGGCTGCGCACAATCAGTCTCCGTGTCCCAACATCGAGCTTCTTTTCAGCCATCACGCCTAGCAAAAACGGCATGGATTCGATTTGAGGTTACAATGCTGATTAGTAAACAAGTGCTTTGAGATGTATGTCTACTTCCACTAACCAATTTGTAGTGCAGCCTGATTAAATTCAAATTGGTGAAAGTATTTTAATCATGTAAAAGTGCTTGTCTTTCGAATATTGAGATGTAAATAAACGCGTTCATCACCGTCGACCATGTGACTTTGACAGTTGTGTTGTTTGGAGTAGGTGAGTGTTGGGTACATGCGCAGAAGACGAATAATCGGTCTACCTCATCTTTAGTCTACGGCCGTGGCTGTGTCGTGGGCACGCCCCTGGGTTTTATGTGAATACGCCTTTGCTAGCGGGTTATATTTTCTTTGGCATATTGGAAATGAAAGTAACAAAATTGATACTTGGTTTTTATGACTTAGATCGACAGATGCACTCTAAAATCAGATCGGTTGAAACTGCTCCATAATCAGCGAATTTGGCTGTAGATCTGCTGAAACAGCTGCACTTGAATCAAGATTCTACTGATCGTTTTAGTTGCTGGTATTCTCTGATTAAACAGTGATTCCTACCGATTCATGATGAATTTCGCTGACCTGGCAGTAAACCTCCAACGCATCACACTGATTCGCCAGTGGATATCAGTTCATTAACTGAAAATTCAGTACAATAAGTCTACTGATTGAAAAGTTCCGATTTAGATTTAAAGTGTAGGGCGAGATTTTTAGTTTGGCACCAAACTCAGCACATGAAAGTCACGAGGTAGGTATACTGCCCGGAAATGTTCGCCCTAGCCCCAAAGTCGCCGCGGGTCCCCACCCGCTCCTCACGCATGCGAGGTGCCATGTCAGTGTTATGCTTGCACCGTAGTCGTATACCCAATCAAACGAGACCACATTAATTTCAATATCGTTATTAGTTACGAAGTTATAGTGTTGGAATGGAGCAACCTGCAGACGTTACATCGTCTTTATCGTCCTGGTTCATCATGTGTCCTTCTGATTTTAAAGATGCATTCACGTCAAAAATGTTGTAACTGACATATATTGCTTGCACACGGTGAAAAGATGTTCCTTTCTGAGGGAAAAAAAATATTTTTATCTATACGAACAAGTAGACATTGTTACAGAGCTATTTTTTTATAATCCTTTTTTTTTTTNGAAAAAAAATATTTTTATCTATACGAACAAGTAGACATTGTTACAGAGCTATTTTTTTATAATCCTTTTTTTTTTTACATTGTTGTTTTATATATTCTGAAATGTGTTTTTAGTGTTAAATACTAAGGTAAAGCTAAACANCTTTTTTTTTTTACATTGTTGTTTTATATATTCTGAAATGTGTTTTTAGTGTTAAATACTAAGGTAAAGCTAAACATAATTGCGCGTGATACGTGGTGAGCACGTGTGTTTGTATTCCATCATACAGCGCATAGTCGCTCTATACAGTACTTAAATTGTATAGAACTTACCACTATGTAAGTACGTAACCTATGTAAACTTTTCGTAATGACGTCACTGCGTAGTACCGTAAAGTGCCTTGGGCGCAGTTCGGTAAATTAAAATTATAATTATACCAGGTCATGGATTTTTCCCGACTAGATGTAGCATTAACTGAGTATTATTCTGTCAGTTTTCATTTTCCTTAATTTTCTGTCTCGCCAGTTTATTCTTTTCTCTCATCATTTCACTCTTTACCTGTCATGCGTATTTTGAAATGTCTTGCTTTATAAAAATTTCCACCTCCTCTGCCAGTTTAAATAATTTCGTTACAATACACGCCAGGGAATATAATTTTACGCCTCAATAATTTTTCATTGAAGATACGTTTCTTTTTTCTCTTCGCCATGTGAAGTACATGTAGATACGAGTCGGAAGTTCACTAGCACAGTTGGAAAGCATTAACTTGAGGGGCGTGGTTGTAATTAGCTTACGAACGGTCGAAGGGGAGAGAGAGGGGTGTTGTAGCGTTTCCAAAAGGTTAACGATACTTCTCAGCCAGGGCGGATTACGTAGCTCTTTCAGACGTCAGCCGTACGCCCCACAGCTGAGCTGCGAATCTTCTTCGCCTATTGAAAATGAACGTATATGTGACTGTTTCGCGTCTAATTTTGCGCTTTTAAAATCAGCTATACTGAAAAAATATCCATATCCTAACTGCTATTTATTTTAAAGTAAACGTGTCTGGCGTTCTTACAGTAAACCTTACAGCAGAGTACGAGAACTCCCGTGTTTTTACGTGCTATGAATAGCGCTTTGTTTAAATTGGCAATAGCTGATATTGGTTTTTTTTTATTTATACCGATTGGGGAAAAAGTTAAACAAAAATAACATGCAGTTTTTAAGAATTTCACGCTGTCTTTTGATCCGCGGTTGAGTTTAGTGACAGTGGAAAATCGTGAAAACCTTTCGTGTCAACGTATTTTCCAAAGAATTGTAGCGTCTGGTTTTTTTAGAGACTGAATGACGCATACTTGACGCTGCTTAAACTGTTTGCAAACGAAGCGCAAAATGATAGAAGGACTATGGGGTAGAATGCGTGTACCAGCTGCGCGGTAACCATTCACCGTGTTGTCCCACCGCCGGACTGCTTTTCCGTCAATGGCACGGTAAAAACAACGTGGATAGGATCTTGCCACATCACTGTTTATGCAAGTATGTGTTTTCATATGTTTTACACTTCTTTTAACATAGCTCTAATGCAACGAGAATTTATTCAAGTTAGTCAAAGTAATTTATTAATTTAAAATTGTAGGTCTGTTGAAAACTCAAACGTTAACAAGCATCTTATCACTGTTGTACCTTGTGAGTTTGACTGTTCGATCGGAAATCGGTGGATTAAAGCTGGGTACATTCGCTGCAAACGAAAATCTGTCCACTACATTTTTGGTCTATATCGCAAACGTTCAGTATCATAGAATACAAATTCTCACTAGTCCAGAGACACAGGGTAACATCTTTACACACAGACGACAGCCAATTACGAAACAAAAATATCAGATGTAGACAGTACACAGGACGCTAGCAGTTAATTAACTTATTCCGCAATATACTAATGTCTTAAGTATGTAGGCCCACGCCATTGTTTTTTGTTATAAGTGGTAATGTAGTGATACAGAATAAGTCGAAAGAGAGAGATATTTAAGCAGGATTTTCAAAAAGTGTTCATTTAACTTGAAAATCACTCTATGTGAACTGGGATAGGGGTGAAGCTTGGGTCGAAAATTTCTGTACTAGGAATGTGTAGTAACGTTCAGCTCATCTTGTGACATTTGTGTGGAACACAGGGCATCCTGTAAACATCCTAAGTGGTATATATTTTTTAATTTTTTTCTGATACTTAGTTTTTCCATAGATAAATCAAGTGTCTGCTGTAATGTATTTGTGAAATAGAAAAACAGAGAAAAATAAACGGCTGACATAATTGGAACACTGAATATTACAATCGTGTGTCAGCAAGCAGTTCAAGAATGGCCGACAATCTCTTTCAGAGGAGTGAGTTAACTCTTCTCTGCTATCGAAGTTCACAGTAAATTGAAAATATTAAATTATAAACTCAATTATAGTTAATTACGTAAATTACGAAAATGTCCGCCTTTGAAGAGAGGATAGCCATGGCCCGTGCTCGTCTGACAGGACTAACGTACGATGCAGTGAGAACTGATTTCACACGAAGATTTAGGAAATTTGGCCCCACAAATGTGACCTTTCGCCATCTTGTCAACAAATTCAATCACGCATATTGAGTTTATAATAGACTATGTTCAATTTATCGTGAATTTCGACAACAGAGGAGCGTTAACTCACTCCTTTGGAAGAGACTTTATAATCACAGTATTTATGGGTTAAAAACTGCAATTACAGATAAGTAAGTTTACTGAAAATAAATGTACAGTGTAGTTTTTTTTATGAATACGATGGCAAAAAAATACGTTGGTGATCTTGCGTCTCCTCTAATTAAAACTGGCTGTTGTTCGTATCAATAAAAGACGCCGCCTCATCACGTACGGACGCGTGCTGGATCGTGGTCGGCAAGGTAAAGAGAATAGAAGGGAAGCTTGCCTTCCAAACGTTTCGTCGGTGCTTGGCTGGAGTTTAATGGTCGCCGTGTTTCACCTCGCCTCTGAAATACCGCGCCGGTAGTTTCCTTCTGTGTGAGCAAGTTAAGCTTTGTTCCGCTTTAATTGCCTCGCAGTTAATACCGTGTAGTGTCCCGAATGATTCATGCTGTTTTTACTTGCGCCGCGCCGCCTAAAGCTTCTTCCTTCGCAGTGTCGAGGGGAAGAGAGGAATATCTGCCTCGAATAATGCACGGACTGTAAACGTGCGCTCTAATTGAAACACTCATTACTTGACAATTGTGTCTAATACTATATTATGTGATACTGTCTGTACTATTCTTGTTACTTGCTGTAGCCGCTTCACATCTGATAAACCGTTAAAAAAATATATTCCTCGTAACTGTAAATATTTTAAATTAAAGAATGACTCGAGTAATACCAGTAAAATAGGCAACGGGAATGTTCAGATTCGGTTGCTATTGAAATTGATTGATTTGTATACATTTAATTAATAATTGACTTACGGTATGAATTATTGCTGTAGTAGTAATGGCGTAGGCCTACTTCTCCGCGTAATTTAAGAAGTAAGTAATAGGTAGGGGCTGTTTTTTTTGTGAAAAGGTTTCGTATGTAGATGTGTTTGATGAACTCAGGGGCCTCCTTTTACGTTTGTGGTTTGGATAGCTAGTTTTCCGACATGCCTAATCTCTGAGCTGCCTGCGTAGGAATCACGTACAACCAGTTCTGGTCCGATCACTCGAGGAAATAAATTGCTTTTTCTCAGACATGAAGGTATTTAACAATGAGTAAAAGGATTTCTTGAATAAAACAAAGTTTGTTTTGGCGCAACCAAATTAACTGTTCGTATAGGGACAGTTAAATATTTTGTTGTTGAAACCAAATTATTTGGTTGTTCCAAACAAAGATTTGGTTGGTGCAACCAAATATGTGTTTGGTTCTAAGTACATTTTCAAGTTTCGAACACGCAGCTGACCTAATAAATACCAGTACTGGACCAAGCTGATTTTCTTGGAACAACCAGATGTGTTCAGCTAACTAATTATCGTGAAATTATTTGTTTGACTCAAGGGAACGAATGCATATGTTTGGGGCAAGAGCAGATTAGTTGAGTGAACAACAGTTGGTTTAGTGCAAAACATACTTACCAAGTAAATTTATGTTGTATCTCCAACTATATATTTCTCTCCGTGTATAAAAAAAGACCAGGTAAATTTTGCAGCTTAATTTACCTGGAGGTAGAGACCAAAAAATTAAGCGAGTTATTCAACCATGCAGGCTAGACTTCACATTCGCCTGTAGACGCAGTCAGAAGTCAACTTCTCGTTTTCTGCGTGCTGCCACAGTGGGAGGCCGTGACAGGCCTGCATTTCGTAGCGTGTTCAGAGTTCTCCAGGGGTTTGTCAAAAAGGCATGGGTCATTTGCAATAGTAATACCAACTTACAAGTGTTTCAAGTCTAGCTTGTTCCGAAATGATTCCGTGAATGTTTCAAGACTCGACCTGCACGTACACATTGAAAATTGTAAAAATATTTTGAGCCAAGATATTTTCAAAAAAAAAATATGTGGGGTCCTGATATTTTTATAATTGCATGATGCATTTTTATCTCGGCTTAATACTTTGCATACCAGTCATAAGGGTCAAGTCTTAGGGTTTCAAAATTATCATTGTCTCGGAGAAATGGGAAAGTAGCTTCGTACACACACGACAACCAATAATGAAAGGAAATTTNATATGTGGGGTCCTGATATTTTTATAATTGCATGATGCATTTTTATCTCGGCTTAATACTTTGCATACCAGTCATAAGGGTCAAGTCTTAGGGTGTCAAAATTATCATTGTCTCGGAGAAATGGGAAAGTAGCTTCGTACACACACGACAACCAATAATGAAAGGAAATTTTCTGGCATGTGTCAAGTACGTTGAAACCTAGNTTTCTGGCATGTGTCAAGTACGTTGAAACCTAGTCACTTTTTCCCGCAATAAACCGTTATCTCTACATATAGGTTAGGTACTATAGTCTTATTTATACTCGAGTATCAGGTGTTTGTAGATTGGGTGCTGCACCATACTAGGTATAACATGTTATTGACTCACGGTCGTCCAGGATGTGTCTAATGAACTGTGATTCACTTGCACAAGTAATTCAAATGAAATTAATTTGCGAAATTTTCCTACTCTTACGAGTAACAAATGAAATGTTTCAGGCAAGTACTTTTAAGAGCTTAAGTAACTGTCGGATTATTTCCTGAAAAGAATCACTGGTCATAACCCGATGTTGGGTATTAACTTAATGTTAGTAACGAGTTACTTAAAAGTGACTTTTTGGGGTTACTCGTTACACTTTTTTGCATGATAACTTGTGTTATAACTTAACTAAGGTACTCATTAATTGTAACGGTCAGAAAAAATATAAATCACTTTTAGGTTCACAATATTTTCATCTCATGTGTAGCGAGAATAGCTGAAGTATCCCTTTTTTGTTCTGTAGAAATACTTCAACCGATTTTTCCACTGAGAAGAAACTCGTCTTGTTATTGGTTTCTATTTTTAGGTTTACTAATAAAACTGAGTAAAAATTTCTGTATTATCATTATCAATACTTTTATTACTCTTGTTACTGATACTATTATTACTCAATGGTTTTACTGTTAAACACACTGTTCGTTCAATTAAAAATTTTAACATTTAGTTTATATAGTGCTGCAAGAGTGTATTGGTGTGTGTTATATTTATGTTAACAAGATATAAGTTATAATAAATTTTTAGATGTAAAATATCAAAGTATTGAAAAGTAATTCCAATAGTGGAAAGCGCATGTGTCTTACTACGTCATTGACTGAACGAATTGTTAGGGAGGAATCGTATTTAAGAAAATGATTGTATTGATGCAAATTCAGTGGTTTTCTAGATGTAAGATTGCCGTGTTTCTACCTAGTAGCCTACTTTAACAAATAGTTTACGTTTTACCACTTTCTTTAGAATAGAAAGTGTTCTAAGCTAAAGTATGCTAAAATAGTGATCTACTGTGTTACAAAATTCAGTTAAGTTACTTTCATATTAACGCCCAGTTATATTACCTTCGGAAGTGACGAAAAGTATTTGAAGTCACTATGCCCACTAAAGCAACTTAAGTTAATTTAAAAGTTAACTTACACCCAACACTCTCATATCCACATAGGCGGTCATACACAGAGACGCTTTATTTTCGCATTAAGGAACCTGTAAAGTCGTATTTCAAAACTCTTTAGCTGAGATACACTTCCACCATTGGCTGGTTTGAATTGTTATGCGTATCAGGTGCATGTCCGCGAATAACAGACGTGCATCACTGGAGTAGCGTATTTCTGACAGGTCCAGTCTAGTACCAGGAAATCTTCCCACAAAGACGTGCGACCAGTGACGAAAGGAAATGCACAGGTGGACGCGTGCGATAATGATGTCTATCCTGCGTGGGACACATTTCTCGGAAACAGGTGTGCCTGGTAGGTTGGTTTGGTTTGCTGAGCGTAGNTCTCTCCCGGACGGCTATCACTTATTAACGCCGCCTTCTGCTCGCAATCCTCTCGCGAGGCGTCGTGCGCCGTCCCGACCACATGCCCCAGAGAGGACGGGATTGCGGAATGCCTGAGGCGGTTAAAAATGCAGGCTGCGCTTCCTGGGATGGCGTGCTGTTACATCGCACATCAGATTTCCGCATGCTCTCCAGCCAGCTAGCAGTTTTTACACAGCGCCGACCCATGGGCACGGAATACCGAAGAAAACACAGGTGAAACTGCCGCTTGTATCTTTGACTCTAGCCGCGCATGCTTCAAATTCCATGACTTTCTAACGAAGGGAGTTGACGTGACAGATATTTGACCTGCACATTAGTGACCCACCCACATGGCGCTTGAACTGTGTTGCAGAGTGTTTGAAATACACGTATTTCCACGAAACTATTACACGTGCGTCCAATGCTCTACTTTATGGAAAGAACACTCACTTCAGACAAGGTCTGTTGCGTTCTTTCAAGACGTCACGCACATTAGAAACACCATTTTGGAGTGCTCAAACATAGCTAAGAATTGTTTTTACGAAGCACTGTATCTCAAACGTGTCAGACATCCATTCATAGAGTAGCCTGTGCTTACATAAAAGGGACGGCCGATTCATCTCGCTTCTGCATACTTACCTATTCTAGACCCTGGATATAGAGTAAAGAGCTTAAGGAAGTGGTGTAGGGCAATGAAACCTCCAGACGTAGCGAGTCTACTGTCACATCAGCCCGCTGAGACCGTCTAGTTGCAATGAATGCTGGATCCCTGCAGGTTTACGACGTGGAGCAGAAGCGATCTTATCTGTTCAACCGTACTGGCGGTGAGATACTTGTCATACGTGACTGTTCCTTATGCGAATATGTAAGTGTGGGTGTGTGGATGAGTGAGGCGTGGCAGGAAGATTGTAAGGAGAGGCAATACGAGGAGGGAAATTCCCGCGCTGCAGTGAAACGTCGATTCATTTACATAAGCTGGCACCTCGGCTGCTCTAACGATCTCCAGAATTGTTTCAGTGTGGGCGTGGTGAAGGGAAGGTTGGTATATCTGGCCGGCGCTGCGCCTCCCCACTATACACGCGTAATAGTTAATTCACGCGGCAGTGAGAAGATACGAGCCGTGGGAACAAGGCCGCAGCCCCGCCCACTCAGCTCGCCGTCGTTCGCCACATTTTTAAAAGCTGTTCCTCCCCTAATGGATTTTCGCCGGAGATGTGATTCCAGCGCATGCGGGGCTTTGTAATGGCGCGTATTTTGGTGCAGTAGTCTTGTCGCTTTTACGTCGTTTCTAAATTACCTTAGCTTGTTCGCCGTTAATTGACCCTTTTTATGAAATCGACGTTTGGAAAACGATGTCCCTTATCTTAACAGCGTAAGCTTACTTTCATTTACCATTTAAATTGATGGAATAATAATTGGGCACTGAACCTCGCAGAGAACAGCATCGGTCAAGTATAACCTACCTGTGCGTTACATAGGTAGGCCTATACACGATTGTGTACACCAGCTCAGAATGGGAATGAACTCACTCTGCTCTGTATAAACATTTTCCATTATTGTACGGTAAAGTGATGGTAACAATTTTTCCAGAACTATTTCGTAAAATTACTTACACGTTGCGTTTTACATAAGGTACTTTTCGTAAAGTTCACAGAACTTTCTGTGAATTAATGGAACCTCTCCGTAAATTTTCTAGCTAGATTTTCTGTACGTCCTGTAAAAAAGGAGATTATTTAAAGTAAAAAAAAATATATTTTCGACATGTGGATGTTTTGCTCTCTGTAAAAAATATTTTATTCTTGAGTGTTATTTGAACCCGAATCACCACTTATGGTGTACACGACTCTTACCACTCACTTACGACTTGTCGTAAGCCTAAGAGCTGAGGATATAAATATTAGGCTATGTTATTTTTAGAAATGTAACATTCGTAACTTTTCCAATTGTTATTAATGTTTGCACGTTCATTTTCAGCTTACAGTGGCTAAGAAATCCTCTTATAGACTAGATATTTTTCGTTCCCGAAACCCGTAGCTAAAGGAAATACGGAGACAATGCGTATTTTGTATTTACGGAGCTCAATTCCGTTTTTCATCATAACGGATTGCGTTCCCGTATATTAAATGTAAATTACCGTTAACTTTCCGTGAATATTCGGGAAATTCTTAACAGCCTGTGTAACATAACAAATGTAATGTTGGCAACGAATCACAGAAAGTGATCATATGAATTAACTTCTTAATGTTGTAAATTAGCGGCAACTGAAATGGTATAGGAGTAAGCTTATGACGTAATCACAGAATAGGAAATTATGTAGAAGTGAAATGGCGTAGCGGCTTTTTTGATGGGAGGTACACATTCGCCGATTGGCCTGCGTGAGACTGTTAACTGGTCTTCTGCCTGGTTTCTGCGTGTTGCGAAAGATTCCCTATTCGTAGAGCTCTGCAATATTCGCGTTATTATTTGGTAACATGCTAGACTTCAATGCCCTATACCTACATGAGTGGAATTTGTTATTTCACTGGCTACAGGCTGCTGACGACTATACGTTATTTACAGATTGGTTCCTCAATTGTTCAGCTTTAACTATTGGTTAGAAACGTCCTTGGGAGGTGCCAAACAAGTTGTCGGCCAATGACAGAAGCCAAGCGAGCATACAGCGTCTTGGAGTTTAGAGTGCAGTTATATAATAACGTGAATTTTGCAGGTTTCCTGCGGTATTAGCTGGGCTGCCTGCTGGCGATTAGGCCACAAGGCAGCGGCGTGTGGTGAACTGTTGCAAGGTAAGCTGTGTTTCGCTCCGTGATATACCTGATCGTTTGCTAGTTTACACACCGGCCACTTAAACGTAGTACTGCATTTGACTTCACAGCACGAGTGCAGTGGGTGTTCTGCCACTCTCTCGTGAGTGACCGCAGTACACTCAGTTTCTCCTGGCTCCACTCTGGTTACTGGTTCCTGCTGCGTGCGCCGAGTGTGTATAGCACTGAGCAAGCACCAGTTTCCCTTGCAACACTTCACCACACGTCACTGCTACAACGTGTTGATTGGTGAACGACGTTCCTACATGTTGCTGGCTAGTAGCGCAATTTATTTGGCTCGTGCAGTTAGAGTTCGCGGTGCAAGCGGAGGTTTATCATTTGAATTCCTAAGTATTCCGTGGTGTAGTAATCTGTGTAACAGTCTCCCGTTGTTATTTGATGGACACAGGGATACCAGTCATGTGGTTTGGAGTGAGATGTTTTTTTTATAAACGCGTTTGTGAAATGATTTTGTTATGACTAGACGCTGTGCAGCTTAAAAAATTTTTTTTAGAATGAAAAGTTTTAATTGAAACCAAACTAACATAATTGATCCATTGATTACAATGACCTCCCTTTAGAATTAAAGAGACTGCAGCTTCCCCTCAAAATGTGCCTGCGATATCTCAGGGGCAAACTCTCAAATTCGCAGGAGTTGACTTGAGGCAAGATTGTTTCTCCCACGGTAAGTTTTACGTGGCGTGCTCGCGTGCAATCTCACCCCTCAGCCTGGTTGTCTTGGTTTCACTCTCTAAAATGGCAAAGAACATTGTTTATAGAGAAGTATTGTGAAAAGACTAACTTTTTGACACTGCCGATTACACACAACAAATCTAAACTTAACAGCCACTGTTTTCTTATTTCTGGACATGCATTTCATTCCAGTTTCTATTTTAAAATATGTGTTCTATTTTAAAGAGATACATATTATTTAATTAAAAAAATATTTGTAACGAAAACGCGAATTCCACGCCGACAAAGTCGCGGGCAAAAGCTAGTGCGACACAAAGAATAAACTGAAGCAAAACTATGCAGTTTAATTTGTTCAGTTTATAATAATTAGCAGTACGCAAATGTCGGGTTCTCATTTATACCGCGATAAGCACCCCCATCCCCAACCATATATACACATATATACATATAACTTTACATGTTTTTACATAATGTGAACATTGTGAACTGTATCAACAATTACAAGAAAGTTTTTCAATAAAAACGCGATTCGCAAATGAATTTTTTATTTTGAGCTCCTGCCAGTTTGTTATCTATATACGTTAATTAACATCAATATGCTTAGTCTGTTGAAGCGACTGCTTCGTATCCCACCCCTTTCTTTTCTTACAATTGAACATGTGGCATTTTTCTTATCAGGTAAATACGATATCCAACATGACTTCATGATTCGTGTTCAGGCGGTTTACACGTCCCGGATAACATTAGGTATGTCGTAAAACATAACGGATGGTACAGTATTGTGAAGTATATCCTGTCTCGGAATTTTTTCGCGAGATATAATTACCCTTACTTACAGATATTTATGTGCTTCAAAGTGGGACGTGAAGACCTCACAAACATTCAAATAAGTTTCGTTTTCTTGGCAGCAGTGTCTACCTCTCTCTCCTTCTCTTTCCTCGATCCATTCAGTGTCATTCGCAGACTCGTCCTGATTAGTTACGTAACTTAACCTTGGGGATTGAATTTAATATCCAGACCTCTCCCAGTGCTGTTGTTCGTGTTGCCGACTGACATCAGATTGATTTTATTCTTCTAGAAACTTTATACTGAACTGACAGGAAGAAAAAAAGGTATGGGAGTCATTGTCCAATTTCATATATATGACGGATTACGAGAAGCTGAAGAAAATGAACACAAACTACGTTTAACATCCACAGCACCTCAGGTGGTTTGCTACACGATGTTCACGGCTGATTGGCTCCTTCAGAAACATTTGACAAGAATACTGCCTTTAATAGCTTATATTTAAAAGGAAAGAATTGATTTTAATACTGACACTTACGTTGGCAGATAATAAAGAGATGTAATCTGATGTCTAAATAGTGACTTTTAAGTATTCAAACCGTACATTTTTAACCTATTGAGTACCGTGTCTTTGATCGCAGACGTGTTGCACATGGACACAATTTATGGTCGGCCGTTCGTAACGACAAACAACATTGCATAACTGTACACAACGATGAACAAAATTTATGACCCGGCTTTATACAACGAGGAACTACAGTTTTAACACCTTAAGTTACGCATTATATTTTCATTTCACTTGATGCAGCAGATGTGATATTTGGTTTGACAATTATTTACAGTTCTCTCATCGTAACTTACACAATTGAAACTATTGAAAGAGTTTATGTTGGTCCAAACTTACCTTGCACAACACCGACCATGATTCTACTTAGTTCAAACGTGTAGACGGACGAGTGTACTCGGGATTATATGTTTAAGAGCTAATACAGTAGTTACCTTTCGTCTGGGTAATCAGATTTGTGCTCATTCTCCGCATATCTGGTTTAAGAATAGTTTGAACGTAATACAATAAAGCACCCAACAAATGGTTCTGTGGTTGGCAGAAGCTAGCTAATACAAGGACAAAACTCGTCAGAAATATTAAATAGTTGCAGTGTTTGAGGTTAGGAATAAATGCGTGATCGAATGGGTTTAATTCGTAGCCAGTGAAATGTAGTTATTTTCGTTCGTGTCATGCCCAAGCAACAATTGGCGTTGCTGTAACATTATGTTTGTGACAATTTTACATTTTCACTTGACTGGCACCAGATTATCTCCTTGTCTGTGCCAGAATTTTCTTTGGGCGGAAGAACACATCATAGAATGGAAGAAGAGATTTGGCAATGCTTTATGTAGACGTATTCGGTTAACACAGCCGGCAACTTTTGCCAATACTTTTTCCTTTTGTATTTTTGGTTTCAATATGGACAGGTTGTTTGGATGGAGACCTTATATCATATCTTCTTCGCAGTTATATCAACAGCTTTATGTTATTAACGCACGGAGATGGGGACTTCTTGAGAATCTCTGATTGCCGTATGCCTGCTTCGCTTGCTCCACGCGTTTGCGGATTACACCGAGATAGTGAAGCAAGTACGCCGGTTTTAACGTTACCTTTTCGGTATTCGCTTGGAAGTACATTTTTAGCACAGTTGGTTTACATTTTCATGCTGCGCTGCCGCTATAACGTATGCTCATAAAATCTTACCAAGCAATTGTTTAAAAATAGTGTAGGCTAGTGCAAATTTTACGTTATATTGTTTTTTTTTTGTTATATAATTTTTATATGAACTTTACTTGATGTGCAGGATTCATTAACTTCCTTCAAGTAACAAACATATGACTTATTGTTGGTGTCGTACATTATAAAAGTTTTGCTCTCCTAAATTCTTGTATTTCACTTTAGTATGTTCATTAATCATGCAACTGGTGACCAATGGTGAAAATCTTTTATTAAACCTGCCCTTTTATCGTTTCAAAATTTTTACGGGAGTTGAAATTGTCGGTGAAGGTGAGGGTGCGTTCTGATTGGCTGTTTTCTACTATCTCTTTTTCTGCTTGTCATTATAGGCGTACATGCAAATCGGCCTTTAAGCAGTTTTCGTGAAATTATGAGTAAAGTGGAAATCAGAAGAGACAGCGACGGCTACATTTGATGAGACAGCTGTTAAAGATCCGGATCTTTGGCAATTTTTAAGAATAAGGATTTTGCAAAGGCTTCGAGGCCGAGTTTTTGGTGATAATATCTAGAATTTTGATATCGCGCATGCAAAATCTCATTTAATTCCGCCTTTGTAAAATGTTGTCCAAGAAAAGCCATTCAGTTATGGCCAGCACCAGACAGCCGAAAATGTCGCAGTTTCTTCAGGTTACAAGACTCGAAGAACTTACGATTATCACGTAAATTTTATGAATGGTCCGCAGCTGTAGCAAACCGATAATTGCGTCCTGAGTGTCCAAAGGTTAGTAGAGTCTAAGTCTGTTGCCGAATGAATTTGCGAAATCTCTGGACCTCTGGTCAACAGCAGTGGCGACTCGTGAGTGTATTCACATCTAGGAAACTATTTCGAAACACATGCTGGTTGTGAATTATCGTTATTCTTTTAGGAAGCAGTGTGAGCTGTTGACGGATCACCCGCTAGAAAGCCCAGTTATAAGTCTGTCTACACTAGTCAGCTAGGAAACCGTTGAGGGTGGTGTCTGCAGCCTCAGGGGTCAACTATCCTGTAACCACTCTGGAGGTTCACCACAACTCAGCACCGAAACATCACTGGCCGTAATAATGATAATGGGTCCTGCCTATCTGGCGCATGAGCTGCGTTGCAGAGTGTTTGAAATATGTCATTTTCCCACAAAACTATTAAACGCGCGTCCAGCCAGTGTGCTGATCTACATAAAAAAACGGGCACATCAGACGAGGCCATTGAGTGTTTTCAAGACGTCAAGCACATTAGTGATGTATCTCGAAATATACGATTCAGATTCGTACAAAAATATTCAAGGGCCCTGCACTCTTACCGCTACCATGCTTCTCGGCTTCGAACGCGCAAAACACGTCCAGGTAAGCGGTGTAATGTGATGTGGTTTATACGGGAGTACTCCCCTGAGTGCGAGTATTCCATTGCAGCGGACAGAGCTTCGCCATTAGGCGGCGAGTTTCAGTACCAACTGGAGATAGCGATCAGCCGGGCTCCATCCATCACGCGGCCATGTTTGTCTGGTGTGCAGTTCGCGTGGGCTCGTCCTCGCTACAACTTCCCTTCCTGTCTTCAAGCCAGACGCTAATAATCGCTTCGCGTGTGCCGGCCGCCGACAACGGGGCAGTCCAGCGTGGAAAGTCGTTTGTATTGGTGTTTCGTGATGTAGGCGCGACTGCAACCTGATAACGTCTGTTTACGTCCCTATTGTGTGCTTCGACTACCTTTAATGTCGCCGGCAACACCTTTTGTGCCCTCGGGCCGTTTAGTGTTCCGGCCCACGGTTGTGGACACCCTGGGTTTGTTATATTTTTCCAGACGACTGTGAAGCCTTCCAACTGAGCCGTGCACAAATTAATGGCTAGTATCCTCGAGTCTATCTGCTGTCAGCAGTTGTTAAGAACACCGATATAATGATTATTATTTATCAGATGCTTATAAAGTAGAAATAAATCCATTTAAATTGTCATATAGTACTCAGAATGAGATGCTGGAGGCATGTAAGTTCGCTGCAATTTACGCTTAAAATCTTAAAATCATGCGGGTTTTTTTTATGGTAAATTTTAAAGATGCTCAATTAAATATGAACCAGCGATAACAATTCGAATGTCACATGTATATAAACTGACAAGAAAAAAAAAGTAGTTATTTTAGTAATAAATGAATTTTGACTTTAAATTTTTAAAAATTTCTTTAACATCTTGAAATCTTAGTCTATAACATTTGAAATTTACAACAAAAAATTAGTTCCCAAACATCCCTTATTTTCTTTAAGCCTCGTGAACTATGAGTAGATTTCCAACATTTACAAGGCATTTATTATTTATTAAAACAAAGTCCTGGCTTTAAAACTATGACGTACCTCTTAGCACTGAGCTATTAAGTTACTTCACGTTATGACCGTTGTAACTTGCAGACAAGTCGCTGATGTTATACTGTTAAAACGCGTCCTTAGGCGTTACTTCTAACTACTTCCTTCTAGCTGGCAAGGTTGGCGTTCTGCCTTCTCTGACAATAGCGTGATCCGGAACTTGCTGCCCACAAAGCAGTGTATAATATTATCTTTGGCCAAATATTCAGTTAACTACATAAACTGTAATATAAGATTTAAACCATATATCGTATGGGCAATTTACCGCATACATATTTTACAAGTAGATGAAGGCCGAGCTTCACTACTATATAACGTTGGGAAATTTACTGTGCATTTGAATTTTTGCATTATCAAATGTAGAGGAGAGCTACAGTGGATGTATGTGAATGCTTTGACCTTTAATAATGCTTTTTAATACGCATTTACACCAACGTTGTATTGTATTGTGTATGGCTTATTAACGCCCCCCGCTGTTATGCCTGAAGGTTTATCAGGGGACGGATTACAAACTTACTTATGACTTAACTTAAACTAAAACACCCATGTCTTACCTGGGAATCAAACCCAGAACCTCTCGCACCCCAGACCGGCTGCGCACAATCCGACTGCGCCACGGGAGGTTGGCACCAACGTTGTAAATGTGTACCATTTTCTTAAGAGTGTACGGAGGCAGAAGTGTATTTTTACTTAGGTTTTTGAATTGCCATAATTAAACGTTCTTTGTAAGAAATTCCAAATGTTTGGTAAGTAAAGTGATACCATATAACTTTCGAAAATTTTTTAAGTGGTTAGTATACACATATATTACTTTTAAAAAAATTGGCTTAAAGTTGTACGCTGCACAAGTACACTTGAGACAGTACACTAGCGATCTCTTCCCAATAAGTTATGCCATAGGATATGCTTGTTGCGCCACTGATAGTTTGTGTTGCTGTTTGGCACATTTAGATCTTCTATCCGAATAACCAGCTTTGCACGATGAAACGTACTACGTACATTCTTTATCTCACGCAAGAGGCTAAAATCATGTCCCATCGTAAAGTTTCGTGCTGCAGAATTTCAACAGTAATTTCTAATATTCTATATAGATTTGAAACTAGCTAGTGCAAAAATTTTAAGAGTTCGTTGACATGTAGGCCACACGCCACAGTACTAGGCATACTCGATTTTTGACTGTTTGTTCAATGGCTGCTGCCCCAGCTAGAAGCCAGTTTATCCGTTTATTAGGTCGTGTGGGATACCGCCCTTGCTTAATGCAGTTTTGTTACTGGCTCAAAAGTTCTCCCATTAGGTTTTTTAAGTTATGATTCATTTACAAAAGTAACTTAAATGGGCGTGTTTGAATTCTAAGCCTTCCAGGAATGAATTCGCTAATATTTTTCCATCCGGACAAATGCCTATAGTGTGGGACTTTGGTGGTGGTTTGTCTGTGATTCTACTTCATATGACTGGAGATGAAGGTAAATACGATGTCTGGTGATATTTCGTGGCGACTGAATATGGAGGAGATGAAGCTGGGAACCGCTGAACAAGGCTTAGCGTGTTGCCGTGACGTGCCTTGAGCCACTCTAGCCCGCAGCTCCGGCCAACCCAGCTTCCCGGGTAATTACGCGTATTCCTCCGCAGTAAATGTTAAGGAAGGGCGGCAGTGGTGGGGTTTGCAGGGACACGAAAAAGGGGTTTGCCAGGGCGTTGGACCAGGATGCTGGGTCGTGGAGGGAGAAGGCTGGGGACTCGTGCGAAATTTAGTTCGTTTGGGATTTGTGGCGAGGGGGAGGAGGGGCCGGGTTGGGTCTGTTGGTTTCGGGCGCATGCCCACGCATGCACCAGTGCGCCATCTCCCTCCCGGTCTTTAATTGTTGGACTGCGTGGTTATTAATTTTGACCGCGACGCTATTCTGGGAGGGTTAAACACACAGCGTCCCCTTCAGCATTCCCCTAGGAATACGGCAGAGCATTTTGCTTGCAAGGGGACTTCTAGGGGTTCTAAACTTTTCCTGGAAGAAGTGTACTTTTATTCCCTCCCTCCTTTCTGCTCGCAGGAGCCTTAATATCAACGGCGGGCGCCAGGTGGCAGCCGCGCAGAAATTAAACTAGTGTTTGAGGCGGAAGGCGTATCAGTGGTCGAAATGCTCGCTGCTGCTCATTAGCATAAAGTCCGGCCCGCAAGCTGTTTGTATTTGTAATGCCGCCCCTCCGTAGCACTCCGACTCCCTTTCGCGGAGAACAGCTTGGTCTGTTCTTCAGCCTGATTGCGATAAAAATTACCCCGTCCTTAGCCGGCTAAATACCCCGAGGGGAAGACTTTCTCTCCATGCTTGCCGCTTACTGATTGGCTGCCGTGCTCTGCAGGGCGGCGTTAATCCTCCTTTTGCAAACGCTCCTCAAAATACAGTTAATTTTCACGTGGTTCCTCAAGTGGAGATTCTGCGCCGTTGTTCGCACTCCCTTTTGTTTTCCCTACACAAAGGCGAGTGATATGTGGCTCTACGGCTATTTCACTACTTAAGTGCGATGCGTATTTTGATTCTGTGCCACGCGGTTTTCAGTCCTATAGAGTCTGCATTCGTGCACTTTTTAGTATTTTTATTTCTTTGTTTCCCAGTTTTCTCGTACTGATATTTTCGCACAGTTGATTTACGGGCTGTCGAGCACCCATGAAATAAGCATTTTAAAAAATACCCACCAGTGACTGCATTTTTTTCACGTGAAAACTGATTACTCTAGCTGTACAAATGCAGGAAATGAAGAAATTATTCATTTCTTATGGCCGTAACTGTGAATTTATAAATTACACACGTTTATGTAAGAATTATCTTAATAATCGTTGTTTTGTTTCAAACACGTTAATATTATTAATTTACATGTAGATTTAGAACAATAAATAAACCGGGATTGCAAAATATCTCAACCGCGAACGGCCTACACACTGTTTTCTACGTCAAACAAAATTTCTTACAGTGAAGTAGTCTCTTGAAATATAACTTGGTAAAAGGTAGCTGCGTTTTGGTTAAGTTTACTGAGTTTCGAAGTTATGACGTCCAATGTCGTAAATAGGTGGTCAAATGTATGCAGGTCTGTTTCTGCGTAATCGATTTAAACGTGGTCGCTATTTTTGAACAAACTATTGTGGTATGAATAATTTTATATTCCCTTCCCTTCGTTTGAACGCTTTGCTCCAACCGCGACACAAAGCAGGCGTAAAATCAATTATACTATCTGAAAATGAACTACAAACACAAAACAATAAGGGCAGGTTGCAGTTAACATTAAATACATGACAACCTTACAAGAGACCTAAAGCATTTATAATGCACACATAAAAACCTACTGTTGTGCCAACAGTATTTACTAGTAAAGTAATTTTTCGTCATTTTTGAGTCACCAGTAACTAATGTTGCTGTTAGTGTAATATACTATTTAGTACTTTTGCAACAATGTTACCTCCTTACTGCACTGTCAACATTACGGTAGTGTTTATGCTGTGGCAAAAATGTTTGGTATTGAATTGATGTTAACACTTGTGTTAAATTCTTGTATTCCCTATGCTTTACAAGGTCATTCCGATGTAAAATAAATTGAGTACAACTATTTTGTCTCAAAAGTAAATATTACCTACGAAGAAAAGAAGTAAGGGAGGAGGGAGAATCGAACTCGCTCTTTGAGTGCCTGATGTTCTCCATTTTATCTTACGCCCTACCAACTGCTTTACTTCGACTTGTCTAATAGCGTTTCATAGTGTGGGTCATATAATGACAAATTGCAATACTCTTTCGTTACGTGGAAATAGTTTATGCTCTAGAAAGAAATGCTTATTTGGCGCACGTAAACTGCTTAGCAAGGTTTGACAGCTGATCTAACTTACATTTGATTACCATGCTATGCTTTAAAAATTAAATATAGTGGTTTCATTTTACGAGGTTATTGCTGTTCACTAGTGCCCGCCATTTTACATTCTCAAGTCAGTGTAAACTGGTGTTGGCTGATGGAAATTACTGTTACACATTTCTTTCAAAGTCAGTGGGCCAAACAAAGTTCGTTAAGGGATGGAGGTCGCAATTAAATAAAAGAGTTGATTATAACTTCCTAATTTTATTTACAATAACTACAAACGTAATTCTCTCGACCCAAATTCTCACAATAAATTTATATCACTTGCTGTTTACAATTAATGACTTCAATCAATACCATTTAAAATTACCTCGAGGAAATCAACGTAATTAAATAATTAAAAATCAGTCCCAATAGACAGTATCAAAATCTATTCAGTTATTTTACAACTTATACGTTCATACTTGACAGTTCCAGTATTTACAATAAAGTCCGTATCACATTTTATTCAGTCCCACCTCAGTTTAGTCCAGGTCACACCAGTTCGCAATGTTTTAGAGTTCTCCGAGCGCCTTCATACACAGAAGCCTTCACTCGTCGGGTTTCACGCCCTCTCGTCCATTCACGCCACAAACACCTCGTCCGCCGTAGTCTCGCTATCTCCCGTTTTCGTCCACACTCGACTTCGCCCACCGCAATCACCCAGATCGCCTCCGCAAAAGACTGCCGACAGTCCAGCTGTGGCTTGTATTTATAGGGTCGTAAGTCATCATCCAGAAATTTCTCTAAATGCCGCGTGCGCCAAGAGTTCTATACACCAGACTATTCCTGTGCCACCTCTACACTCTTCGGCTTCTCCAGCAATGGGGAGGAGGAGTGGTTGTGACGCCAGCTAGGTCACCACTGTCAATCCTTCTCTGGTTTGCCCGATGATGAGGAGGGGGGCGACGAGGTAGCGAGCGGGTCTGTCTGGGCGGAGGGGAAGGTCGAGGTGGGTTACCCCCCACAGAGCTGGTATTCATCCACTATATGTAAAATTAACATTGCCATGGGCCTAATCACTCTACTAATGCATCGGCCAAGTAAAAAATAGTTAAATTATTATAAATATAAATTTTTTACCATTTTGATAATTCAAAAATGTTTACCTAACACTAACAGTAAGGATCATTGGCTTTTTTCAAAGATTGATTTCAAAAGTGATCAGTTAATAGTGAACCGTCGATACTAATTTTAGTACTTTATAAACGTTCAAAGAAATTTTTCATTAGTAATTTTTTTGTTGCAACAACATTAGACCTTTTCCTGTGCGGCTACAACACATTAAGAAAATAATTGATACAAGCGTAGTTTTAAATCTCAGTTTAGTGACGAGAGAGTCAAAAGCACAGTAGGTGATTTCCTAAATGGGAAATTCGCCCCCGAGAGCGATTTACTCTGGCCGTTGTTATTGTGCTATTGTACTAAGAGGTAGCGCATCGTGTCGGATACACAATCGGTACAAAACGATGATGCAGAGCGGTGTTGTGGGGGAGGGAGTGCTGTGAAATATTCACGGCACGCTCTCGGGAAGCGTCTCGCCAGTAAACGTCCCTGTCTGGGGCTTGGATCGGGGGCACCGCCCCCCGGCATTGAAACGCTTTTAACTCGTCGGCTGTGCGTCCTGAATTAGTAATGCAGATTACGGCCCCAGAGCATTCTTCCCTCTCCCGCCTTTTACACGGCGCCATCCACGGAAGTAGTTGTCCTCGTGTGATGTGTACCCCCCTCGTCTGGGCGCGGCTCTGGTTCGGGTCCAGCCCGATACACAGTCAGAGTTGCAGTTGGCGTTTTACGCCACATTGTGACGCGCAGAACGGCTAGAGCACAGTGGGCTCCGAACTCATGTGGTCTCGGTGATTTTTAATAGACTAGATTCACACAAAAAAAATTGTTTGTATTTTGACAAGATTTTTTTTTTTTGAAACTAGTTGCAAATAATATTTTTGTAATATTACATATATATTACTGCTTATTTTGGTGACGCCAAGGATATAACAATGCTGTGTATTGAAACAAGTTCATGCAAAACACAAATACGAATAATTAAATTTGTATGTTTATATCTCTCTGTTTCTTGTAAACACACATTTTTTCTCTTGTAGCGTTACAAAAAAATTGGGTACTAGTTTTAAAAAAATTGTTGAACGAAAATTTTTTATACTGTAATTAAAATAGTTTATTTGAAAAGTAATGTTTGCTCGTGTCTTGTAAAATAAATATCATAGGAAAATGAAATTTTCTGAAGAACGAGAAAAAAAAAAACTATTATGTAGCGTTGTCACTTCATATTTTTATGTAACTACATACATTCTAAAAAATAAGTGAAAATGACAAACTGTATGTTTGCAGATTGCCTCCACAGTTTTCCTAACAGGGAGTAGAAAAATAAACTCGCCATGTGCCGTTGAATCTGTTTTGCCGTTCATGGCGTGTAAGAGAACTCCTCTGCCGTGCTATGCAGCTACACCGAGTGCACGTCGGAGCCTTTGTAGGTCGCCGCACGCTGCTTTCTAATTGTCTGGCATTACCATTCTTTCGTTCTGGAATCATTTTAACATGTTCGCTCACCGTCCAACGCAGCCAGTATCTGCCTTGCGTGTAACATATGTGTAAGTTTCTGCTCCTCTGCTTTGGAATGCTTGATGTTCGTTTAGTTCGAAGAAGTACTCCCGACCAGGGGTGTCGGGAAACCTTTCTCAGTTATGATAGGTTGTTTGATGATGGAAAAAAAAGGGGGGGGGCACAAGGTTGTGTAGAAAATTTGGCGATCCTTATGGCGGATAAAGTGACCCCCTTCTCAAATTTTAGTTTTAAAAACAATTATATAATTTATCATACACACACGCTGCTTCCTATACACACTTTATACAAAAACCTTACACCAGGTGAAAAACAAAACAAAAATAGCATTATTTTTTTACTTCCACTTCATTAAATATGTAAAGTATGAAAATATACACGTTTACCACGTAGAGTCTTCGTTGCCCCTTTGATTTGGATAGGAGCAAAAGCACTCCGTGCCTACCCTTTCAGATGTTTCTGCCCCCAACACAGAAACTATACATGATTGTAACTCTTTAGTTCATAAATAAATGCTTGTATAAAAGGGTTGGTTAAAAAAAAAAAAATTGGGGATACTAGCGTGAGCGTATCCTGGTCCGGCTTTCTATCGTGAGCGTGTAGCCTCGATGAGTAATGCCAATGACGACCCCAGAAACTGCAGACATTTTTATTCATAGAATGCGTGTAACTCAATTTATTTTCGCCTTGAACAACGTGAAGATATGTTTTATCGCATCTCCAAATTCACAGAAAATTAATTTTGTTAACTCGTCGAGTGTGTAATGCTGTATGGTTAATTGTAAAAAAAAAAAGTAAACTTTCTTAGTTGTAATGGAAGTATTTAACCTATTCATGATATGAAAATTTACATTTTATCATGCTGCAGATATAGAAATGTTGAACGTGGTATTTGCCTCCGTCTTAATAAATGCAGGAATGAAGCAATGGATTCGTAAAAACCTTTCGTGCTTTCTCATTACGTTTAAATCAGCAAAAAATAAAATAATTCAATATGTTGGGAGGCGAGTGGTCTGACAACTACACTATCACGTGTAGGTTAGTTGGTAAGCCGTGATTGGTGGATAAACTGGCGTCGTGCTGCTAAGGCGTCGGGCCATTTTGTCGGTGTCTAGAGCGAATGCGCCCGTTCCTCATCTGTGTGCTCGGTTACTCTGTGTCCTGGTTTTTAGCTAGCGACGCTATCGACTTGTCAGGAAGCACGGCACATGTGTGGCACGCGGTTTTTGATTTCTAGTCCGCGACGTCCATCACGCGTTCCAATTTCCTCTTTCTCCCCCTCTCCAACTCCGCACCGTCGCTGGCCCGGTCGCCAGACGGATATTTAAATCGCGCGATATTGTTTCTTTAACACGCTGGCCAGTTTCATATCTCATTGAAAAGTTGCCAGCAGCGAGACCTTTTCAATCCCCACTTGTTGATGGCAGGCGTCCGTAGCTATTTTTTTTTCAAGCTAGTGTCCTTTTATCCTTTTGTTACTCACTGGTAGATAGATGACAGTTCTGGGGCAGGGAGTTGGGGGTTCGGATACTCGGACGAACACCATCTTGGATTACATCACAACCGCTATCTTGGATGACCTTAACCTCCATCCACCATTTTGGATGCAATCACGACCGCTATCTTGGGAGCCAGTACATCTTGGATGCCATCTCATGCTGTATCATTCCACCTCGCCATCTTGTTTCTTCAAAATTTCCCGAATTTCCCTCCAAGCCTGCAACATTTCCTGCAGAAAGTTTCCTTATCCGATGTTTCATGAGTCACTCAGTCTAAAAATAGCACGGTCTTGTTTCGAGGAATGTTCCAGTTCGTTCTACCTATCATGCNAAGTTTCCTTATCCGATGTTTCATGAGTCACTCAGTCTAAAAATAGCACGGTCTTGTTTCGAGGAATGTTCCAGTTCATGATCTTTCGTTCTACCTATCATGCTCTATCATTCCTTCCTGCCTCTGACATCATCAAAGTCGATTAATTACATGCCCTAGTTGACTAAGCCATCAGGACATCTGTGCCAGCACAGGTTTAAATGATGTTTACATAAAAAAAANCTGCCTCTGACATCATCAAAGTCGATTAATTACATGCCCTAGTTGACTAAGCCATCAGGACATCTGTGCCAGCACAGCTTTAAATGATGTTTACATAAAAAAAATATATATGGAAATTATTATTTTCCCAAATGTTTAGACATGGATATGTCTATACGAGAGGTGTGTGTTTGTTATGTTAACTCATGCAGCAAACATTTTGAAAAGGCTCTAAAAATAACTTCATTTTTATAATTATAACCATTACTACGAATTTTTATTAATGTAAATTAATAACAGTATATACATATGTGTATTCGAGAGATAATGAAATATATAATAAGTGTGAGATGACAACTCATGTCGGGAAGGATGGTTCACTGATAAAATGTATTATTTAAGCAATGACATGTTTCATATGCATAACTACGCGAAGTACTCTTACTTTAGTTACTATAATCATTTACTTTATACTTGTATGCATAAATAATAGTAAGTAAGTAAGTATTTCCTCTGCATGATAGGAAATGATACATCAGCAGATTGCTTTCCACACATTAAAAGTGCATGTCTTCACCCCGTGGCGAGCAATACCGTTAACTTTCAGTATTTGTGTCTCAACAACACATTTCAATGACACATATACCACAGACTAGGAAGTCGGAGCAAGTTCTTGCCTACACACTGCAGTGATCAATACCATTAGCTACGTAAATTTCTGTCATAACACATTCCAGTGACACATAAGTAATTTTAAATGTCAAATTTATGTAAACAATTACTTATTACAAAGATATATTTTTGAACAATAATGCATTTAATAGTTTCTACAGTGATGGTCTTCGTCGGGTGGAATTCCTGTGTTGTCCGCACCTTTACTACACACATGCACTTGGTTCCTTGCATGAGACCTAAAAACAAGCTCATGCATACAGTTTCCCCAGGGATACGCAAAATACACTTGCAGAGGCACTATAGAGATTCATATTTTCCTTTATACATAATTTTAAATAACTTTATTTGAAATATCAGAATTTCAGTTTTCTAAACTTCTCTCGGCTGCCTTGCAAGTGCATATTACATAGGTGGTTTACAACATTATTGACATGAAAACCACAACACCAAAATAAAAGAATCAAAATGGACAAAGAAACACATGGAAAGAAGACAGCCAAAGAGGAAGATTAAAGTAGATAAATAGAAGAAAAAAGAGAATTCGGGGATAGCGTATAAATGAAGAAGAAAAGCAATTACGAATTACTATTAGTAACTGCAGTGCATATGTGACTGACGTGAATATCATTTCACATTCACAACTCAGGATAAAAGTTGAAACCCCCAGGAAATAGCTATAAACCTCAGGTTGGAAGTTCAACATAGATGATGATTCCTTGTATATGAGAAAAATTGTGGATGTGGAATAGCAGTCACATCAGATAAAACTAAAACAATGCTCCAAGATATATTGACAACACACCTGACAAGATGATACCTTGCACGAACTACAGAGTGCCACCAGTCATCAGCAACACACCTGACAAGACTATGCTTTAAATGGGCTATGGTGTGCTGCTGGAAAAATAATATAAAAGGAATAACATTCAACTATTAAAATCTAGACATTTCAATCAATTACGACAAAAATAATTAAATTACTCTTTATAACCATAGGGTAGAGTATGTACACAGTCATCCATTAATTGTCTTATCATCCATGAACGACAATGCTAGCTTATTACTGCACTCGGCATATACCTAATGATGGTGTGATCTGAGAGTATTTACATGAACTCTTATTTGTGTTTGTTGCAATAATATATTCTTGTAATTTTTGATGGTAGATTTCTGGATGTCTTTAGCCGTTTTGATAGTTTTGCTGATGCATTTGTAGCTATACAATTCAACCTTCAGACCAACAAATTCATACATCTCATCCCCACCACACTCATCCATAAATTTGCCTACTATTTTCTTGTTAGTGGGCGATTAGAATGGGTGAGTGAGGCGATAGGCACTCATATAAAATTCCATCTTGAACGCTGGGTCTGAGGCAAAATCGTGGTGAAAGTCCATCATCTCGATTTCATAAATATAGCTGTTGGTGTCCATATAAGCCAACTGAATATTTTCATTGTATTTCTTCATCATGGCATCATAGTGGAAGTGATACATCAAGGTCTTTGATAAATCTAGTACTGCAAATCCTGCATATATGTGCTTGTCGAACTGAATACTTTATTTGCTAATTTTCATCAATAGCAGATTTTCATTATAAATTATCCTATCCTTAAAATATGATTTTGCAACAAGTTTTTTAATACTCTTTTCCACGCATACCAATTCCATTTTTGCCTCTTCCTTTTATTTTCCATCAGCTTACCAAACATTGCTTTGTTGGCAAGCTTGAAGACATATTTCTCAGTCATTAGCAGCAGCTTGGCACTTTTCAGTATTCATATCAATGTAAGGATTCAAATATACCTTTTAATGATATTGCAAAATTCGATGAATCTTCTTTATTTGCAGGCTGTGCTCAACTGCTTGTTTAAAATTTATATAGTGCACTATATAATTGTTATTATCTGCCACAGTCGTCATTCCTTTGGTCTGCTTGGTTCTGGGTGGTCACTCATTGATAGGGGGAAATGGTAGATATTTATGGTCTTTGTGTATACTGGCAGGGTACTGTACATCCACCTCCAGTATGTAACCTACATCGCCATTGTCTGGCACAGCCATCACGTCCAGGTTGGTGCTCACCCATTTAAATCCAGAATATGGAAGGGGCAATGACATCGCCCCCCAACCATACAAATTGTTGGCATCTACATACTGGAGGTATGTTGACAGTTTCTCTGCATCATGTGTGGTAGAAGCATGTCTGTTATTTACTTAGAATGATGTTTAATACACTAAGCTACGCCATCCCATATACCAGCCTCGATGAATAGGTACATGCCATAGTCGGTAAGCAGTTCTAATTTCTTCTTTGTCTTTTTCAACATGGCATCAAAGGAATATCCGGAGGCACTCACATAAAGGCCACAGTCCAAGTCATATGCGTTTAGACACAGTCCCTGGAAATTCTAAAAAATGTCAGTAAGAAGCAAGATGTCCATCTTCAGGTAAATGTCGGAATATTCTCCCTGTATTTAACATCCAAATTTCCTCCATAGGTTTTTTGCATAGGCATAGTCCTCGTCACTAATATCACTGTTAGTGATTCGGTTGTGGAAGGCGTCCTTAGCAGGCAGCTGTATATCTTCTAACTTCTGCCACGAGTCAGCATAGCCGTAAGGAATGATACCCTTTCTTACAACTAGCCTCATTTCTTCAGTACTGAAAAATTTCGTCGTAGTTTTAAATCCGGAGGCAGGCAGGTTTTGTGCTAGGGTAGCGAGACTGGCAGACATTATTCTGAACATATGTATGAATTGAATATTGAATTTGTCCCCGATCGACTTACTGAATGTTATTAATTTTTCCTCTGAATTTGGAGTGATAAAACTATCTTTGGTGTCATTTGCTGGTCCCTTTATGATGAAATGTGCGCCACAGCCAAGATTATGGAACATTACTGGTAAATTTTTAGGGGGATGGTTAAGCATATCACATTCATTGCAGGCATGTTCAATAAAGTTGCCGGTTAGGTGGTCATGGTCGTGGATTTTGGGGTTTTTCTTCCTGAAGGATGTGGATCAGTAGCATCAGGTGTTGGCCAGATCATATGCAGACCTTTCATTAGGTGTTAGCGGTCTCATTGATCCTGATGCACTATATATATCTCCTGAACCTCTTCAGCGATTTTCATAATGTCGTACATTAAGTTTTTGGCTACATTTTATCCTCTGTATATAATAGGGTTTGCATTCAAACCTTATGTTTTTGATGCTAGTATGATACTGTTCTCTACACAGATGTAAAATCCATAACTGTGTGGCTCATGTTTCTGGTATGACATTATGTTTGATTGCTTGTTGTAATGCTCACATGACATAACAGACTTCAGGATGGCTTCAAAATCTGCATATATAACTATTAGAAGCTTAGTCATATTTTGATAATTCTTAAATTTCATAACTGGAGGCAAATTGTTCTATATTAACTGATGCATCTTTATTCTCGCAGGAGTATGAGACTTCCTACTGGGAGGCCGGGGTGCGGTATGGCCTCGCGGCTAAGAGCGCCCCGTTAACAAATAAAATCACGGTTCTGCCGTGCTTAACAGTAACCTGTCCAGTTAGGTCAGTAATGAATGGAATATCATGATAGTATGTGAAGTGCCTTTTGCATACATATATAGATCCATTTTGCAGTGTCAGCTGTGAATGTATCAGTCTAGATAAATTGGTAGTTAAGGTGTAGTGGTTGTTGCTGCCATCAGTTAGGGGTTGCAAGTCGAAATATTCAGGATTTTCCTCATTGCATATACGTATGCGCACCACCTTTTCATCTTCGAGCAAGTAAATTTTCACAGAAACGCCAGGGTTATTTCTCTTAAACAGGCATATTTGGCTCAGAGGTGTGGGGAACTCGAGTCCACTGAAATTAAATTTGCCTTCCAAGATATATCTTTTGTTGACACATTTAGGATCCCCACCTTCCACGAATCCTGACAGGGTAGCCCACTTGAAGCATTCTTGATCTTTGTTCTGGTGATTGATTACTGCCTTCCTAGCCTTGATGCTTGTTGGTAAATCGATGTAGGACGAAGCTCTTAAGTGGACCAACCTTATTGATCCTTAGTTGAAGACATTTTACAGAGGTGAGGGTCCAACCACTTCCCTTCCCCTGGTATTCTTCCTCCTGGCAGATCTTTTCGATGGTAGCCATCACAGCATATCCAATATCATATATGTTGTACAGAGGTATATTTTTTGACTTGAAAGCACAATTGTCATCTTGGCTGTTATGCAGCTCCAGCTTGCCATAAATACAATCCAACCATATGTTAAATTTGATGGCTACCCGTGTTTCCAATTCCAGAGTTAATTGACTGATAATATTCCCTTTCATATAATTCAGATATGTGCATATATTGCTCGTTGCATTAAATGTATTCTCTGCAATGAGAGTCTTAAAATTATGGTTGAAGGCCGTCTCCGCCAACACAAACCCATTATCAATGAGTTCGCCAACCCCGACGACTACTCTGCGATGGCGGGAGCTGCCCTTTGTCGAAATCAGACAAGCTGGAACAGATGGACATGTTTGTGTTTCAACACATCGACGCTTCGCTGGTGGGGCAGTGGGACCATTACATTTAGAGCTGTGTGCCTTCAATTTGTGAGATCTGGTAAACTGCCTCCCACATTTATCACAGAGTTAAGTTACCCTTTCTGGATTTATCCAGCAGCTGTACTCGTGTCTTCTTGCATGATGGGTGTGGCTGAAATTTTCGTTAAAGAACTTGCATCTAGTAGTATCCTTCTGCTGTATTTTGCCAGTGCAGCTTTGTATGTGTTCGACCATTTCGTCCTTGTGGGCAATTGACACCCCACACTTTTCTCATATATGCTGCTCTTCTCTGAAGGGGTTGAGCCTACAATTTCTCTCGTGACGGAGTCCATTCCAACGATCAGTTATCAACTGATCGCAAAAACCACACTGCAGTACTGGTGAATGCAGAGTACTTACCACAGACAAAGAAGTGTAAGGAAGGGAAGACACGAAAGACTCATCGACACCGAATACCTTGCCGTCCATGGTGTTTGTTGTAGGAAGTCACCTGCACGGGCACAAAAAACATTTAATAATACCGATACATGAATATTAATGATACGATGAGGTGTTGGGGACAAGGTAAGGGCAGGTGGTAATAATAATAATATCATACCAGAAGTAGAAGGAAGTTGTGTGGTGTACTAGGCTAGCAGCGATAGGCTGCGCTGCTAGCGTCCTCCACGCTACTCTACGATTTGACTTGGAAGAAAGGGTAATTTTGTGGCTTCGACCTCGAAGATGTCAGTTTCGACCTCGAAAATGTCAGCTTCGACCTTGAAGGGAGCTCTCCCGATATACACACACGAAACGTGAAGGATGTTTCCTGGACAAACACATTCCACATTTATTAGCTTCCACTTAAAAAAACAAATCATAGAAAAGCTTTTAAAAATTCATATGAAACAAATACTCGCTTCAAAGAAAGGCATGTCTAGCAGTATATGACTGGCACCGCAAACTTGGCTGCAGTCAGTCGACGGGCCATGCACGACTTGTTGGAGGTTGGATGAGCATGCGTACTGGCACAGCCGATCACTAGGAACATCAAAGCCATCTAATAACTTCATTTCACAAAATTAGTTAAACAACCAATAAAATGTTCGTCATATTTGGCTCGAATGGTGTGGATTCAAAATAAAAAACTCTAAGCACATATGTGGTCTATCGTATTATACTTCGCATCTGATATTCAAACCAACACCATCATCATAATCACAAAGTCAAAATACCAGTCTCTAACTACTTACAAAAATATTAATACACTATATTGTATTCGAACCTGATTAAGTGTAGGCAAATAGCTGTATTATATGGCTAGTGGGCATAATATGTGGGTTAAGTGCATGGTCGAAACTGCAAAAAAGCCGGCGGAATAAATTTTTTTTGTAATATAATTAAAAATAATATGACCAGTATATTAAATATGTATGACATGGTAGAAAAATAAATTTTAGGACGTCTGATATGTTTTTAACAAAAACTGGTACGAAAAATAAAATACAAGTTTTACTTTGAACATCGTATGTAAGCAGTCGGATATCTTATTTTATATTTAAAATATTTTCCAATTGTTTTGGCACTTTTTTTTTTATTAATTCATACAGCAAGCTTTGAAAGTATTTGAAGTATTACATCTTATATCCGTATACTTTTTAATTAGTACGCCAGTTCGCAGGGCGGAGCTCGAACCCCAGAATTCTTGCAATAAGAGGCCGAAAGGTATGCATGCGCATATCGTCGCATATCGTACACCAAACGCTTGTTAGCCTATTTTCCCCCTTTTAAAGTACGTGTTTTCTATCCGAGCATCATTTTAACTAATGGATAACGCGACGCAATTTTTTAATGGAGTGTCAAAGCCGCTGGTCGAAGCGCATCGCTTAACTGCTTCCACCAAAGTTTTATGCCAAACACATCTCCAAATACTCGCAATGTATTTCACATAAATATGAAGTATGTATTTACGCAGCTGCTCACGAGTATTGTAGCTCTGTAATAAATTAAACATAAAAGTAGTAGTGGTAGTATATGTTTACTGATGCTGATAATAATTGGATGCACGCAGGTCCTACAGTATTTCAACGCTCCCCGTCAAGGACAGGTTAAGAAATGCACACGAACAAGTTTCAATTGGCTGTCGTCGAAGTACTCATCGTTTACAATAATAATAAATTAGGTTGTGCGTACGAATAATACCACATGAAGTGCATGCTTACTGAGCACTGGAAACATAGTTTATTCAAAAATTGCATGCAAGTATTATACAGCTCTAATGAATGTTTGAAACTTTTTACAAGTACTATTAAAACTTTTTGACATACCTGAACTAGTTTTAACTCGAAACTGAAATGGATGGAAGAGTAATTCACGAAAACACAGCGACGACTAAGCGGTGAAATGTTGACACAACGATAAAATACCTTGATGAGCAGACGTGAAGCGCAGATATCAAAGTGGGCCTAGGCAGCCAGCGTCATCCTTTTTATACGTTGGGCGAGAACTTACGTGTCTAGTTCCGTGTCTGACGAGGCACACCAAAAACCTTTTATGCATGTATTGCGACATCCTGAGCTACAGAAATTTTACAATTTCTGTTATGATTCTATACCATCCACTATTCTTTGTCATTGTCTAAATTATTTTCTGTCCCCATTTTTCTTTCAGTAATGGCTAGATCCCTATCGACTCTCCCCTTAAATACACCCTTGTCCCTCTGAATGGAATTTAGTAGTTATTTCCGAATACATTTTGTTCAGATAATTTTGTTTGACTTGTTATAACCAAATGCTTATTGGTTTATTTGCTAGACACATATGGATTTATACTTTCCAGAATATTTTCGAATATTATTATTTTACTTTTTAGTTTCATTTTCAAATACACATACCATTTGCAAGTTTCTGAATAGTTAAATGTGCTTATATATATTTCCTTTTGTAATGCAAATTTTTTTTTTTTTTTTTTGAGGAACGAAACCTTTTTGTTTTTATAAATATTTATTCAGCCATAAATTACATTATTACAACAAAACACTTTTTCTTCAGCTTCCGTCCGTCCATGCATGCATTTGTATTTTTGTCTATGAGTTATACAACACGACATACGTGAAAATATTATTATTTCAAGAGAGAAAACATTGTTTTGAAATTTTCTTCATAGGCAAAAGTATTTTAAATATAACATTTTTTTCCAATCAACATTTTTTTTTACTTGCAAATATTATACAATGCACAACAGTATGATAGAGCATGGGGTGACACCCAAGATGACGGTGTACTGGCTCCCAATATGGTGGCTGTGATGGCATCCAATATGGCGGTTGTCCGAGCTCCCGAACCCCCCACCCCCTTCCCCAGAACTCTCATTATCTATATACTCTCATTTGTATACGTTACATCACTTACCACTCATTAAAAATTGTTTTTATTTTTTTTTCTCTCAGTGGATACGTCAAATCATGTGTTAATTTTTTGTCTCCGCTAATGGTTTTCGTTTTCAGAAAACAGTTTTCGTGGGACAGCATTAAGCGTACAAAGCACATCTGGATCTTATTTATTACGTTTTGTCACATCGTATCNCCCCCCCCCCTCACTCTTAACCGGCGAAATCATTCACCTCTTTCTTCATGCACCACTGTAAATAACAGGTTTACGAGAGTCATCGACAAAAATACATGCAGGCAACCATTTCTGCTTTTAGTACATCCATTTTTATTTTTATTTTACAAAAACAATATTTTATCAGAATTTTTTTTTTTGTGTATATTACTTCAGTTATTGGAGTTTTTGTCGTTTGCGGCGACGTTTATGAATATGTTATCTTTGCATCCTGCAGCAGCTAATGACAAGCGCTTGAACATGTATTCCTGCCAATTGAATTAAAATTTCAGTGTTATTGTGTTCGGACACTGTAATATATAAATTGTGACATCTGGAAAGACGTAGCATTTTGCGCGTGCGTACTAAACATTTTAAAATTATTATTTATGATCATTACTTTTTAATGCGTTTAGTATGTACCGGCTTCACGGTGGTTTTGGTTCCTTCTGCGTATAGTCCATTCGCGGTTTCTTCACACTTTTTGAATCAAACCTTTAAAAAATCGCCCCATGTATGACGTCTTTGGTTGTTTCCTAAATATGCCAGATATCACAAGCATTTTATTATTCTGTTAACATAAACGTATCTTATGTTTTGTTAATTTGAAATTCTAGATTTATTTTATGTATAAATTGTGACATTTCATTTATAATCAATATGAATAAAACCAGTGAGAAAACAGGTGTGTTGGTAATGCCTAGTAATAAATAGTTCTTATGCAAAATATTACTAAACTAAGTGAGCACGAATGCGGTACGTTGTCCCGTTTGTATAATTTTCTATCCTCGGTTAAGCTACGTTTGCATGAGGCGGAGGAATATCCTGGAAGTAGTACTTTAACAGGGCTTCAGAAAATTTCGAAGTAAACATGAATGATCTGTACTCTTAGAGTTTACACATGTGTTAAGCATTAGAATACCTTGACAGTTCAGCAGCCCTTTGTGGTGGTTAAAGAGGAACGGGTGGTATCGACGTGGCATGTCTCGTAGCAGGGGGAGAATCTGAAAGTATTTCCGAGGACAAGCTATCTCTCCCTCGGGGGGATGTTCATCTGTGCGTGTGGGTGCGGGCGCGGGTTCATCGATCTGTTGCAGCAGCAGCAGCATCCCCCGCAGTGTTGCGTGTCCGTGCACGCGACCTGCCAGCCTCCCCTAGCGGCGTGGTCTTCCGTGCGTGTCGATTACACGAGGCCTGCAGGCCGCTCACCTCGTGACTTCTTCATCACGTGTGGCGGATCGTGTCGCCGTCAACCGCAGCTAGCGCCACCACCCTCCTCCACCATCCCTCCTGGCCTGTCACGCCGCACTGTTCGCCTGCCGTACCCCTCCCACCCGCAGGCTCCAGCTCTGAGGGCACTGCTTACTATAGTCCATTCGCGGTTTCTTCATACTTTTTAAATCAAAACTTTGAAAAAACTATATGAATTGCTTCCTAAATATGTAACGTAATCACAAGCGTTTTCTTCTTGTGTTAACATAAAAGTAACTATTTTTTTTTTAAATTGATCTTTTGCCTACATTTTATCTAAATATTATTGCACTGAGTGCGCACAAATGCGGTGCGTTGGCTTTGGCGTAATTTTTATAAACTTTGCTTGCATGGGGCGGAGGATTATCGTGGAAGCAGAACTCAAGCAGGGCTTCAGAAACGTGTTCAGTAACCGTGAATGGACTTTTAAAGGCTGTTCACGATAAACCCAGCACTTTTAAATAGTGCTGCGTAATATCTGATTGTATGCACATACCGTATACATCCACCATAAGTAAAATTAACATTGCCATGAGCCTTATCACTTTATTCATGCGTCGGTCAAGTGGAACTGTGAAATTATTGCAAACATTTATAATTACCACTTTGCTAATTCTTATACTTAATTGCATTAAAACAATCTAAAGCAAAATTAACTATTTTAGTATTTACTGATTATTACCTAACACTTTTAAAACATGGCGCTACTTATCGTCCGTCGTTACCAACTTTAAGGGTTCTCGTGCTAGTCAGTGTACCCGTTGAAATGTACGCATGTATGGACAATGGCATTTTTCAAAATCTGATTTCAAAATTGCTCAGTTTACCATGAACATCCTATAACCGTGCATTATTACCAAAAACAAATGGAAAATATCAAAAATATTGTATATCAAATATATATTTACCACTACACACTACGGTTTTGTTCCCTTATAATTCCATAATGCAAAATGTATTATTTTTTTTTTTTTTTTAATTTTGGTATTTGTTGTGCGTTTGAACAGCGACAAGGTCTTAAGCAAGAGAACGCTATTCTTTCTGGGATTTGAAGTTAAGAAAATAATCTTAAAGCAGTTGAACGTTTACAGGTGGGTCACAAAAGTTCATCGTTTCAGTACCAGAATTCTCACTAGGCCAGCGAAACCGGAAAACAATTTCAAATAGAGGCGAGGGTTAATAACCAAAGAAAACTGTTGGACGTGTTCACAGTATTGTCTCTAATCATGATCTTAACTTTGGTGACGTGATGAATTAAACATTTTTAAGTGATGGGAATGAAAGAGTTCTTTCCGTAATTTGTTATCTCGTTGATGACTATATGATTGAAAAGATGCTTAGTGAGTGTGTTTTCCGTAGTCGTACTGTGGTCCAAAATAATGGCACTCCAACACAGATAAAGCGCTGAGTATTGATTTGTTGTATATTTTTACCTTACGTGGCTGACAAGAAAATAAGCATAATTCCTAAAGAAAGCTTGTTAATTGAAGGGATCTAAAACTCGCTTGCGTCATAAACTCAGACTACATATATAAATATAAATGAGGTGAGAGTTACGAACGCCATCTAAACCGTAACACCGGACATGCTGACAAGAGCGTGGAACAAGTTGGATTATCGCGTGGATGTCGTTCGGGCCGCCCATGGTGTTCACATTGAACATTTATGAATGTGTGTTAAACAAACTTCACGGTTCCACGTTTCTTTTGATTGATTCAATCAAGGTTGTAGGTTGTTTGGTTTAGATATTATAGACCTTCAAAGTTGGGGTATTCTTTTATACTCATCCTGTATACGGGACGAGGAAAAATGNTTCACGGTTCCACGTTTCTTTTGATTGATTCAATCAAGGTTGTAGGTTGTTTGGTTTAGATATTATAGACCTTCAAATTTGGGGTATTCTTTTATACTCATCCTGTATACGGGACGAGGAAAAATCCACCTTCCTGCCAGAGAATAACGCGAATTTTGGAGATCCGTAGTAATTACATGTTGGACTGAAATTAGGATCGGTTGCAATACCTAATACTAAAAAATATGTCTAAATTGGCGGGTGAGTTCGCACGTTGATCTAATTCGGACAAAATACATGAGCTGAAGTGTCGTAATAAGCAACTAGGCATGGGATATTTACGTAAAGCAGTTACCGCTGTCCTCAAGCATGGCGCAGATTGCAGCAACGTGGCGTGGCCTCGGCAAGTTGGAGGGCTGTACCTGGTTGTCGTAACTGGGTGGCTGCCATTAGGGAAATGTGTAGGTCTTGGCACTGGTGGAGCTCGACGGGAGAGCAGAGTGCGCGATCGCAGCCGGAGACAAAGGAGCCTTTAATGGCCGAGGACACTTTCCTCCTATAGATGGGGAGGGGCGAGGCTCCTCCAAGAGTACTCACTCCCTGCAGCAATCGCGCAAGTCCTTCCAACACGGAGCCTCCTGTTCTTCAACCATAGTTGTCCACCTCCTCCCCCACTCCTCTATATATTTTGCCCTTCTGAAGTCCTTGCACAGTTTCTCCAGACTGTCCACTGTGTTTACCTTCCCACTGCCATGCGTAAACAGTATTTACTTGGTGCGACTAGTATTAATACGTGGGCCAAGAGATAAGCGGGAAAAAATAATAAATATAAATGTGTTGCTGTTACTCGGATCCTTACTCTTAATAGTGGTATATAGTCCCATCTCGAGTGAGAAACACACAGTGGTTTTGTAGTGATTATTTTTGAACTATTAAAGATATGGCGACGAGATTTTGAGCTTGAATTGTTCGCGCTATGGTTAAACTTTTCCACTGTATCGGTGTGAAATATATTTTTTTAAGTTATGAAGTTGCTTAACTTTGCGCGTGATTTTCAGTTAATTGGAAAATATATACTTCAAACAAAAGTCATAGTTGAATCAGCTATAATTTTCTGAGTAAAATCATTCCAAAAAAGGTATTGTCACGGCATTGAATTTAAAGAAATTTAACTAAGAATGTAGGCATGTTTTGCGTATTTTGAGACCCGTCTCGTGCTGCTGCCTGCTCGCTAGGTGATTTTCCTCGTCTTGTCCTCAGATCTGCCCGGGAAGGCAGGCGCAAAAACTAAGAATTACTGCGAAAGGGGCGAAGCCGTGACTTAAGCGCGAAGCAAGCGGGACTCCGGGAGTGGCGATCGTGTAAACAGTGTTGTGCGTGTTGTGTTCGCCCAGAGGCGGGCGGGCATCGTAATGATAATTAGTTTTCATCTCGTCCACGGTCGTCGTGCGGGGGCGGGTTCATCCCCGTCTGTGTGCGACTTGCTGCCTGCGAGAGGGGGGTGGGGTGCAACTGGCGCCGCCGAACGCCGACCTAACGTGGCGCCAGAAGCGCTCTCGCCACGGTTGGAGAGGGGGGGGAGGGTGGCGGTGAGCAGAATAAACAGCACGCAGAAGAGCATGGTTGCGATAACACGAGGGCTGCCGCCTGCCAAAATATTATCACAGTTACAGTCTCGCGATGGAGAGGAGGAGAATGCGGCTGGGTTAGCATCTTGCCGTCGCTGAGGAAGGAGTAGCCGCCAACGAAAAAAATTGTCATTCCAAAGAAGGGGAGAAAAAAAAAATGTAAATATNGTCGCTGAGGAAGGAGTAGCCGCCAACGAAAAAAATTGTCATTCCAAAGAAGGGGAGAAAAAAAAAATGTAAATATTCTTGGACATGTCTAAGAACTCCTTTTCTCGCGGGAAAGGTTCCATTACTCTCTGTATTTCAAAACACTATAGCTCGGCTCTCTTATGTGCCCTGTCCGTCTCGCTGCGAGTCACGGACGTCCACAATAGAAATATTCTAATTTTGGTTGGCCCTATCAAGTTGTAAAATCTCTTCTTACATGTACATGGAACCGGTGACCTAAGGAACTTAAAGGTGTGTTTCTTGGATGCTGAGGTATAGTCTGTACGTTAGTATTTTCGTGTGTGTATACAAGGTGGACCAGAATTTATGTGCCAAACTCTGAGAGGTGATTCCTTGTGGAAAATAAGATGGGGTATAAATTTACAGCACCATCGTGTGGTGAATATTAAGGGAGGTANAGAGGTGATTCCTTGTGGAAAATAAGATGGGGTATAAATTTACAGCACCATCGTGTGGTGAATATTAAGGGAGGTACACTGTGTTGAAAATCGAATTTTGAAATCCATAAATGTAAATATTGCAAGAAGTTTCTGAAATGGAGAGAGCCAAAATGGGAACGGTGGTTCACTGATCGGAGATCGTAAATCAGTGTAAAATAGCTCAGTCAAATCGTTCCCCTTTATTGCGTAAGTAGGTGTAGTAACCCTCTTTTCGCAGGGAACGTTGGAACACTAAGTGGTAAAGAAAAAGGCCATGCCCCTTATGACCCACCGTGGCACAATGAAGACAAAATGTTCTCTTGCCCGAACTCGCTCCGGTAAACCATTTTCGAAAAATCTCCTATTGAAAATTTCGAAGGTGCGGTGTAGTCCTGCGCCGTAGGCAACACATCTACCACTGGAGGAAATCGGCGAGGCTGAAGTCAGTGCTTGCGTGGAGGTGGCCTTGACTACTGGCATGTCAGTATGTGCCTGCAGCTGGTCGTGTTAGCATGGAACGTTTTACGCGAGCAGAGCTAGCCGACATACACCTCGTGTACGGAGCAGCCAACACGAATGCAAGGCAAGCAGTAGAGCAGTACTGGCTGCGCTATCCAGCGCGACGTCAACCCTCCTGTGACGACATTTGTACTGTTTCATCAGAGATTGCGGGATGAAGGCTCATTGATAGTGACGAGGCCGAATGCTGGAGCACCACGGATGCATNACTGTTTCATCAGAGATTGCGGGATGAAGGCTCATTGATAGTGACGAGGCCGAATGCTGGAGCACCACGGATGCATGCTAGAGGTGCTGAAATTTTCCCCAAATATCTTTACCCTAAAGAAGACACTAAATACTCGGCACTGCTCAACTTACTGTGAGCAGCACCGGTCGTAAAAGGAATCATGCCCCGCCATCTTGGATTTGTTTATTTTATGATACTACCCGCAAACATGGATTTTGGATTGAATTTTTCAGACGACATGACATACGGTATAACTCAATGAGTTTTTTTTTTATCTGTTCTGTACGATTGCTGTAGCTATCATGACCTCTGTAGTCGCGCCCACAATATAATCAATTTTTTTTTTACCTCGGCTGTTACAAGTTAGAAAATATCAAATGCAGAGAAGCTGTAACAATTCAAGAACATTAAGTAAAGAATTATTCATGTTTTGTCGTGGCAAAAATTGGATAGCACCTCCTGAAATAGAAGTTGTGGTGGAAAATCTATAAAAATATTTCGCCAGGGACTGACTCCCTTAAGCATACTTGCATTTCCAACGTGACAACATCATGAACACGGTGACCGGACGGGTTAGGCTGTAGGTCGTGAGTGTGTACAGTATTGGAGGTGAAGGGAGCCCATGTTGGTGACTGGGTAGAGCAAGAGACGCCTGTAGTTCTCTCTCGGGAGAGTGTCTTGCTCGCGAGCGCCTCTACCCACGCCACTCAGCGTCGTCCCTTACCCCCCTTCCATCATCA